>CM017556.1:49062984-49450389 GCA_007844125.1 Sinonovacula constricta | reverse complement strand
TTTGTTGTGGTTCTGATATTTTAGCAGGTTCGACGGTGTATCCAGACGTTAATCTTAACAGACATATGTCAATGACAGCTATAGGTTGTTTGATGCCAACACAGCAAATATTCAAGTCTACATGATACATCCATTCGATGCGTCCAAAGATATGTTTCAGTAGCTTTCCAATATGTGGTGGTAAATGATTATAAAAAAGTCAAATATTAGTCTTTGAGTAGATAAAAGTTGTTAATAAAAATCATAGCGCTTGGTGGTTTGCAAGTAAAGGACTATTTGCTTCGTGTTTCTTTTCTATAATAGCTGAATAAACGTAAAAAAATGATAGTATAACCCAGAATCTTAACTGAACAAAAGTGCTTAATCAAGACAACTTTTCAAATGACATATCCTAACTCTCACTGTCTACGATGGGGTTTCGAATCTTGCTTTAAATTGTGTTGCTATACTGATTGTGTTTTTGCTGTTTCCTGCTTTTAGAATAATAACACTAAGACAAAAACTACATTGAACAAACATGTAAAAAAAATAATATTTAAAAAAAATGTATTTTGAGCGATACAGCTTTTTTGCACTGTAAACTAAGAACGTGCTAAAATTTTAAAGTTAAATTGGTATACTTGTAATTATAGGACGGTTGAGAAATTGAAACAGACGCGATCACTATAAACAAAATTCTTACTGATGTTCAACGGCTCACTAACTGCGTAACTTGCCAAACAAGTGCCAACGTGAGTGAGAATTATCAGAGATAATTAATGCCCAAAGCCTGACGTATTAACGTTATTAACTTCACATAAATGTTATTTTAACATTTCATCATCTCCATCAACAAATAATTGCCTTTATAAGCTCGTTATACTCCCAAGCAATCAACGTCAAATAGCATCATCTGTTGAAATAAGTTATCTTAATAACGATTTTTTACACTCGCCCTCTTCAAGCGAAAGCAATATGCTGCTTAAGTCACTGTCACGTCTTTCTGATGGTAATTGTTAATTGCTAATGCACACAAAACCATGAAATCCATAAAATTATCACGTGCATTGAATCAAAATGTTCCTTACTTTTTACAAGCTTTTTTCTTTTCCTGTTTATACAAAGACATAAATATGCGGTTTTAAACAGTGTTAAAACCAATTACTAAGATCATTTAGTATTTATTAGATAAAGCGATATTAAACCCTTAACGACACCTATTTTACAGTTAATAAATTGGGGTTTCGGCACGTAGTAATTCGTAGTAAATCATGCTTCCACAGTTAATAAGATTTTATGACTTGGCATTTTATCTGCGAACATCCCATTTCACTTCTTCTCGAATTAAACGCTCGAACATTAATTAGCACTCAAGTTATGGAAGTGTACCAGTCCACTTCATGCATTTTGTTAATTGAATTCATACGACAGCTTAGTTTCCTTAATAGCAGGAGTGATAGATTGAAATGAGGCAAATAACAACTAAGAATAAAAAAGTTCGGTTGTTATAAATATAAGGTTTAAATAAAAAGTGCGGACACATACAAATCTATGTATTTTATAAAAATGAATTTCAAAAGGTTCATGACGCATTGTACTGAATATGTTACAAAGAATACATGCATTATTCAAATACAGAAAAACAAAAACACAGATATGCCCAACCCGTGTAAAGTACCCAAAGCGGTGGTTAGATGTTGGTACGTGTACTTAATATAAACAAACTGTCGAATACCACCTTTAAACTGTGGTGCAATAGAAGTCACTGGCTAAGTAACATCTGGATCCGGTGGCGTGTTATTTAGTTGCTTCCAATAAATTCATAGTAACCAGAAATTGTATATATATATATATATATATATATATATATATATATATATATATATATATATATATATATATATATATATATATATATATATATATAAACCTTTAACCTAAGCATATATAATTCTTACTTCAGGCAGATAAATGCAGTAGACATTCTAACGTTACGAATGTGAAACTCTAACAAAGTTTATTTGACGAGAGGCTTACTGAGTGAATTTCGTGTATATGTAACCAGTGTAATGCGAAAGTAAATAAGACGGTTTCGGAAGACATGTTTTTTGTTTTTGTTTTTGTTGTTGTTTTTTTTTGCAAACTCACATTTAACTTTACAATGCACAAAGAAATTCAATTCTAACCGGTCTTTCATGACATTTTGTTTCAGGATGACACGGTAATGTGGAAAATATTAAATACATTAATAAAAAGTACTTCTATATAAATATACTGCCTCGGGACGGTTCAAAGAATCATAATTTGGACAAACGAAAACAAATATTATTGGGATGATCGTCTTTTTGGATCCGCGTTGTCAATGTAGAACTAGGTTAGTTTGAGAAAGGGTTTGACAGAAATTGGGCGTCACTTACACCAAGCGTTGACCATGAATATTATCTTCAACAGTTATCTAAACCTAATAAAACAGACAAACAATTCTAAATAATCCGCCTATCTTGGAAAGGAAAGACATTATCTAGATTATTGCTTTGTAAGACGCACCAAACAATAGTCATAAGGTACAATGTATGTATAAATCTACAACTTCAAAAATTAAATTAAAAAGCTATCATCGCCTTTGGTTGTGGGCTTAAAACATGATGTATGGAGCAGAAACGCTTTAAAGACAAAAATTAGCACCATAGAACATCAGATAAATGGAAACAATACACTGCAATTGTGGTATTCCATTTGTTTGTGTATATATTTGAAAGTGCGATGGAAATAAAAAAGAATAGTACACGTTCGTCTAATGAATAGAGATTAGGACTGGCATTACGTGTAATATTGTTGTATATGTTATAAATGATATACACGTCTCCCGCGTTAAGCGGAATAGTAGACATGTTAACTTCGTTATTTCTTAATTATTGTTTTGCCATGTGTGTCGCAATGGCAGTCTTAACTTTTATTGTCGCAAACTTTTCTTCTGTCAATTGAATTGGAAAGTTGTGTGAGATTATTGCAAGCAATAACCGGAGTTTAATTGATTCAACTGAATACGATTAGTGCGGACGAACGGAAGAATGAAATCTAGTCCAACCCTGATTCGGTTTATTGACAGAAGATAGATGGGCAAATATAATATTGCATGCGTGACTATGTAGTGTTAATAACGTTAACGTTATATAACTTTAAACTTTAGACTTAACCGATAATGCAATTATTTCCCAATTTAATTTCCTTTGTAAGAATTAAAAATTACAACTTGACGAATTGAAATGATATTTTTTTTCAAGGGAAAACAATCTGTCGGTGTAAATTATTGCATAGGAGTTAAATGTAGTTTCTTTGTACATGTAATCTATCCTATCCGTTTTAGTTGGTAATTTTCTGCAGGAAATCACCAATTCAATTTATTTTGGCATTGTAGGAAAGAAATATACAGAATCCAAATTTACAATTTTTTATGGTCCTACAAACACCAAAATCTCATGTAAATCTACAACACAGACCAACTTGTGATTTTAACCGATTTGGTGATAAATCTCATTAACATGACTATGCTATAGGATTTAATTTTGGTCAGTCTGATAAATTGTTCTTTAATGTATAACTTCCAAACCTTAAGCATTGGTTCTTACCATAAAGTCTTTAATATTTGGAGAACATTGCATTTACCGGTTTAGAATCGTTTACACTTTTGCTGTTTTATTTGTATAAATAACAGCAATACAATTGGTAAAAAGCACAAAACCGGTGTCTTGCATTGAAATTTTCTACTTTAGGAACGACTCGTGCAAACCTTGTAAGTTGTGATATGAAAATATCACTACTCGCACGAGGTTAATCACGTTTAAGGTATTGATAATTCACAATACTAAAGTTGAAATCATCTCTCTTGTCATAGATTTTAGCAGAGACGTTGTCATAAGAAATAGCGATCTTAATGTCTAGAATTTTGTATTCAAATGTCAGTTATTTGCTTTATTAAGATTCAGTTCTGAAGGGTTAATCAGCTGGATCATTTGAGAAAATAACATATTATCAATAGTTAGATACTCGTTAAGATAGCGTGACGTTAAATTGAAAGCCTCTATTTTGATATATGTTGCAATGCTCATAGGACTTTGTCATATTTTCTAATCTATAATGTGGCTTTGGTCAGAATGTGATAAAGCTAACATGAAATCACGATCAAAGCAGCATTAAAACAATTCTGCAATTAATGGTGCACAGTTGGTTCCCAGAGGAATACCAATTACTTGTCTTAATAAAGTGTCAACTCATTTTATGTAAATATTGGCCAGTAGGAATCATAGAGCTTCACAAACACCCGTGCAAGTCCACATAGTAAACTTTTCTAAGAAAGTGTTGTAAAAAATGCATTACTTTTATGACATGCAATGTATAGACGTTGCTCTCGAGCAAATGTTTTCTCAATAAGAGCAATCAATTTTGACTTAATTAAACCATATTGATGCAACAATAATTGCAAAGCACACTTTTTTAATTGTATACGTTCATCTTTTGGTGTAACGTGTATATAATGCACATTGAACATTTAAGTTCTTCAATTGGTTGCAATATATTGCATCTTTATAAGCAAATAACTGCTTGATAAAAAATGGAAAGGCATATTTAATACTGTTATTCTGATAGTTTACACACTCCAAAAATATATAAGAATTAAAAACACACAGCAACACGGAACCATTTCCCGCAAGACTGTCTTAATTTAACAAGTAAATAATTAAGATATATTTATGTTAGTTGTGTAAAGCAAAAGCTCTAGTTACATATTTGGAAATTCCATAAGGAAATAAATTTTATTATTTTAAATTTTGTCGGTAAATATAGCCATTTGGACATGCTTACAATAAGGCTTGTGGACAATTTCGTTTGAGAAGGTAATTCATATAAATGAAAAACGCAATCTTTCATTCTTTCTTGTATTTCGCCTACTTCAGTTGCCCTTTTTTGGGGGGGAGATTATTGCACTGCTAGAATAGATGAAGCACAAAAGAATAATTTAGCCTATCATGAATTTTAATGATTGAATTTTAGATTCAGATTCAGAAGGCGTCCTACCCTTTAAGCTTCATTTCCACGGAAGAACTAGGTTTGATTGGGGAAGCCATTGACAAAGTTTATCCGCATTCAGTTCAGGGAGTTTGCTGTGAATATTTGATTCAGGTACAATGTAATTCCTATACTGACCTTATTTTCAAAATATCATAAGCCAGGCTTATACCTTCAAACAGTCCAGAATATGATGATCAACGTTCTATCGATTTAACTTCAGTTAACGCAAAGAAAGAAGAAATTGTATTTCGATACAAATGTATACTTGTTATAGGCCGTGCTTGTCTCTGTTAGCGGATTTACGTTTCTTTTCGTGTTTAATAAGAATATATGACTAAGTCCTAAGACATTGCAACATAAACCAAACCATGAAAAGGCACAGAACAAAGCTATTCACAAGCAAGCCAAATGTAAAAATAAGAACAAATCTGTGATGAGTCATTTAACAAAAAGAAAAATCCAACAGGTCCCGCCTTGGAACGGTCAGTCGGCAAAAGGGACCGACTGGCGTGCTTAAGCCGGTTTTACTGAGCTCAAACCGCGCACTTCTTTAAGGGTTTTCAGATTATAACATGAAAAGAAAACCGACCTATTCAAATAAAGAATATCCTTGCGCTGACGGTTTCTTTGATATGTCATGATGAAAGTAATGACGTCATTGAAAACTAATGTCCACATAGTTGTATTAACCATAGAGTATAGTTTCTATTAGAAGAACTACACAGCATTTTTGATTGTAAGTGAATCCTTCATCCGAACCAAGAAAAGAAATGATCAGAGGATTGTAAATGGTTATAGCACCATATTCATGTGAAGATTGAATGTATGAGTAGCTTAACAAAAAGAGAAAACCCAACAGGTACCGCCTTGTGTTTTTAAAGTACGATTGTAGCATTGCCAAAATGGTAAATATGAGGTAGTACATTTGATGGACCACCTACTGATCTTACACATATTATAAGGGTTATAAAATTATACAAGTATACAAAGCAGAAATTACATGAAAGTACATTGTCTATTATAAACAGTGTAATGTTGTAAGAAATGCGTCGCAACAATAATCCTGTTTTCATAAAAATTTTGGAAGTACACTTCCAGCAGCACTAACATGATGTAAAACATGAAAGGAGAAGCAAAGAATAACCTGGCATTAAGTTTTAAACGGTTCATTCCTCACTTGCCAGGTATACTTACGCTACAAAGACCAATGAAAACAAAGGTCGTATTGCCTGATCGTTATATGCCTTTAAATATGTACAGAGCTCAACACTACATATATATAAAATAGATTGCTAGGAAACTACTTGGTCTAATATTGTATTATTTAATAAACAAACAGTTACATATCTTATGTTTCTTAGTACGTTTGTTCACATTCATTACATAGTCCTGTATGAATAATAACTATAATACGAACTGCCTGTGCAAAACAAAATGCCTGTAAAAACTTGCAGTCCGGTATTAATAGGTTGTGTTTGAAGGTTTTTAGTGACTGTATATCGATAAAGTATACATTCTCTAAGACTAAACGGCATACTATCAGTCATGAGATATAGCACATGAAAAATGGCATGAAACATGCAGCTTTATAGGTGTTTATTAAGTTCTTTATATTCGGTATTTAGATTGTTTTAATGTGTGGTGCCAGTTATTTTCGCCTGTTTCTTGTAAATTAGTTTACCTGTTCATAGTTTGTGGTATTATCTCATTAACTTGACGGATGCTTTTATTTCTGGCTTTACGTTGCCGAGGCTTTTATCTACTGTACATACAGTACATATGTTTATAGTTTATTTTGTTGCTAGTTGTTATGTATGCATATAAGTTCATTGCATCTGTTTTAACTCCCGATGCAGGTGCTTACTGTTATTTGTTTCACTTTGACGGGATGTTGTTATTTACACTGTTTGTTTGCTATAGAAACCTTCATAAGTGCGAGGTTGGAGCGCTCCACAAACCAGGTTTAAGCACCCCAGTTGTCACTTTTGCCGATTGACTGTTCCAAGGCGGTAACTGATGGTTTTTCTTTATGTGTGTTTATGTCTCGTCTCTGTTTTTGTCACATTTGCATTACCTTGTTTGCCTTTGTCTACTGGTAGATAAAATTTAAATATCTGTGAAAATTTTGATATGACCTTTTCTTATTTACCTATTCATAATAGACATTAAAACAATAGTGCCTTAGTCCGGTGGTATTCAAATGGCTATATATGTTGCATGTGTAAAATGACAGCTTCTTGCTTTATATCTATGTATTCCTTTATCCATCTTTATAACAGAATTTATATCAACGTGCCAGTTACTTTCGCCCTCTATTGTTATTCTAGAAAATGTGTGTAATTAAAGTAAATACAGTAAAATAAAAGGTACTTAGCATAATACTGGCGAAACAATTTTCTGAAAGATTACGTTCTTGCAACGCTTACCCCCAGAAACCCCAACCACCAACACCAAACACACACACACATCACTCCAACCGACCCCATCCAACCTCTTTCACAATCAATGCACCATCAGAAATAGTTGGTCCCTGAGTAGGACCATTTATTGGACTCCATTCTGCTGGTGCCTTGGAAAAGAAAATGACCCAAGACGGGTTGAGAAGATTCAACTTTCAGAAAAATATGTCGCTAAGCTCAAATAAGAATTGTGTCGAAAAAGTATCATTTATGATAACAAAGGTTTAATGACAAATGTTATAGTTGTATTTTATGTACTTCTGTAACGCAGTTAGCGCTCTGTCGTAAGATAACTGAAATTCTATTAAACGTTGTGTGAAATAAAGTCTGTTTGTTACAGTCCCTTGTCAAAGTATTAAGGGATTATCAAAATAATGGTATTAAGAAACATAAAAAGCAAAGAAATATTATAATGTATGTCTTATGCTGTTATGCAAATAACTTTAGAATATTAAGTCATTGGAGAATCTTTTTTATGTTTTATTGTCCATTTAAAAAGTAGATAAATTCATAACAAGCTGGTGCCTTAGATAATTGAAACACGAAAATAAAAAAAGTATAACTTCAAAAATTCTGTATAATCCAGATAGACGAGATAAGATGTCAAAATACGAAACCTAGACTAGCAATTCTAAACGATTCTACGTTCTTGAAAGGGAAGATAAGCAGTCATAGTAAGCAATAAAACATATCTCAAAATCAATTATCACATTATGTTGTTTGAAGTTGAATATAAATTTGTCTTTAAAATTAGACAGTCTATCTTGAGAACGAAACTCATCGACAACAACCCTTGGTTGAAGGCGATAATTCTATTGAAAAATTTTGTTTAGCTGTTATTTTTCTATTATGTATCTTTTTTGTTTGTCTAAAAATGCATGATATTTACAAGTGTAAAGTTTTGCAGTTAAAATGTAAGACAAAGTCCTTTGAACATTGCAATATATACAAAAATTGAAAAGACACAGGACCAAGGTGAAAACAAATCTGTGATGAGTCATTTAACAATAAGAACAAACACGACTGTTACCGCCTTGGAACTCAGTCGGCAATATGAACCGACTGGGGTGCTTAAACCGGTTTTACAGAGCTCTAACCTCGCACTTCATGGTGGGTTTCTCCAATGCAAGCAATGATAAGAAAACTGATCCATTTGAATTAGTGTCCAAGCGCTGACGTTTTGTTTGACAAGTTATGACGAAAGCAGTGACGTCATTGAAAAATAATGTCCACATAGTGTTTAGAAGTGAGATAGGTATTATTTCGATTAAAAAAACCTACAGAAAACGTTAATAGTAAAAGGAATTAACTTTTCGAATCAAGAAAAAAATGACCAGAGAAGAGTAAATGGTTGTAGCATCCTGTTCATGCGGATATGGAGTTGAGGAACACAGGACCAAGGTATCCATATGCACGCCAAATGTAAAAGTAAAAACAAATCTGTGATGAGTCATTTAACAATAATAGCAAACCCGACACTTACCGCCTTGAAACGGTCAGTCGGCAGTATGGACTGAAGGTAAGTATTAGTCGAGAACCGATTAAATGCTCGTGATGTTGGTTATCTGAATCATGTCCTTGATGTTATTGTGCTCTTTTATTTTTTCCTGAAATAGTTGCTTAAACCATGCCTATAAAGTTAATATCTGTGTCAATGTGTTGCATGTGCCTATAGTGAGCTTACATTAGGATATTATGAGTGCCAGTTCGTTCTCGAATCTTCGCCCAAAAGAAGACCTATTCGAAACCTTAATTAAGAATGCCAATACACACACACACACACACACACACACACACACACACACACACACACGCACACAAACATGCATACACATATATATAACATAAATACAAATAATTATATATATTTATTATTATTATTATCATTATTATTATTATTGTTATTATAATAATAATAATAATTATTATTATTATTATTATAATTATTATTAGTATTATTATTTCAAACCTTTAACTTTCAGTAATTTATCAACATCTAGTTATGTAAGTTTTAAAATTCAATGTTTCAACAGTGCCATCTGGACCAACAAGATCATGTTTAGCTGTTCATTTTCACATTGCATCCAGCTCGTTTTTTCGTATTTTTCTGCAATAATGAAGTTAGTTGTTTTCGTCTGACAGTTGCTAATGTGGTACTTTGAAACCATGGCATTGACACACTAGTCGACATAGAATTGTTATTTAATACAAATTATAATAGGAACACCACGTGGTTCCTTAGACTTCCACAGCTTCCTATCCACCGATTAAGAGTAAACAATACATATCTAAGTCCATGACATTTGTAAGTAATGTATTTGAATAATTTAATCCAAGATACCGTTTATCACAAATATTACAGATTTCTGTGTGCATGTTGCTTACACCAACTTAAAGTAGTCGACACTATTGTGTCGTTGAATCTAGCATTTCAAACGGCGAATTGCAATCGTAATCACGCATTGCCATTTACGCCATAAGAATCACAAACAAAAACGCAAAATGTTATGTCCTGGTACGCTTGTTACAACCCAGTGTTATTATGAAAACCAAGACTGAATACAAAGCTAGTAGCGATTCAAATAATTCCTTCCGCTTCCTTGGATAAAGTATGGATCAAAATACTACTCCTTCATCAAACATCATCATTGTGATAAGTTGCATTGTGGCTCTATCAAAATATCCCAATAACTATGCATGATCAGTAAAGTTGCTTTTCCTTTCCCGGTAAACAAACAAACACAACAGTTTTCTGATATTTCGACAGTTTATCAAAGTCAAATATGAATATGGACAGTTGAGAAACGTTCTCTAATGCTTTCAGAAAATAAATATGAGCTCGTTACAGTCCGTTATCTTTGTCTTGTACAGCTATATCACTAAGATTGGACAAAGCGGAAGATGGCTCATCAGTTCATTTTTTACAATACTTCACAGTTATTTTTAAAACTTTGACCATTTCATTTCACATGGAAAAGGATCTTCATTGAAAAGTCCCTTTTATCAAACTTACTATTTCCCCAGAACAGGGTCAACTTCTTGATAAGTTTTGCACTTGGCCTAAGACAACATATCAATTAAAATGTTAAGTGGATACTACGTAGTACACATTTTATAGCAAGGGAGCAATTTTCCTCTGATGTAGATTTCTCGGCGGGCTCTTTATTTACTAATGCTAGTCAAAATTGCACGTACAAGCTTAGGAAAATAATTTGCTTCAAATACAAAAGTTTCTTTATCCGACTGTCTGTTCAACTCGGGAAAAACTGGGTAACATGTAGCGTGTATGTATTGACTAATTTCTAAAATTAGTATATGTTTAGCCTTTATGGGACCTTGCCATAGTTTCGTTGGAGAATATGTCCGTAACAAAATGATTTATATGCAAAATCCATGCTATATCCATGGACCAAACTACAATGTAACCCTTACTGTTTGTTCACATTCTACCATACACATAACGGCTCTAAAATATAGGGAAATAGAATCAAGATTGTTTTTCATAAAGCTTAAAAAGACTGACAAACAAATGAATTGTGTAACCTGTAATAAATTATCTGTTAAATGTTGATAACTACGGAAAAGACGATCTTACGTGACACATTTGAAAAGTTAATCAATTATACTTGGAAAATCTTGGGCAATTATTTATCGTCAAAATTTGTAACGTTATGTGCAGTCCATGGGGAGTAACAGTATTCTGATTAATGTTCGTCGGATTGTTTTACACAGTCAGGTGTCAGGATCCAGGCAAGATGTGTTTCCTAGATTTGCTTGAAAATTTACATAATAGTATACTTACTCTCTTGGTAACTTAAATTGTATCTAGTAAATAGGGGAATGTCGAAAGTAAATTCAAATAATGACGTTTAGTTATAGCAGTTCATATCTATGCTTGATTTCTTGATGCTACAATTTATTAAATGTTTATCAGCTGGTTCGTCGTTAACTGTGTAAAATACATTAAAACGCTTATTTTCATCAGGGAAACAGTTAACAAAACTCGTTTTGTATTGTTTAATTATTCTCTGAAATGTGTGTGCATGCACTTTCCTATTACAAAACTTTGGCGTGACTCGGGTTTGCTCTTTTCGTTAAATGACTCGTAACAAATGTGTTCCTACTTTACGCTTGGCTTGCACGTTAAATACCTTTGTTCTGTGCCTTTTCGGAGTTTAGTATATGTTGCAATGCTTTTAGGACTTTGTCATTTATTCTTATTCATGATCACAACAATATCACTTGTACAGTGTGGCGGTCGTAAAAAATCTCCCCGTGCATGTAATCAATGTTGTCATTTAATAAATCCTGTAAGGATTGTTACGTGCATTTCCTTTGATGGACATTGGACGTTGGTTCTTCAATTCCATCTTCACATGAACAGGATACTACAACGATTTATTCGTCTTTGGTCATGTTTGTTCATGATTTAGAAAGCCATTTTTGTGTAGTTTTTCAAATCGAAATAATACCATATTTTTTTCTAAACACTGTGTGGACAATATTTTTTCAATGACGTCACAACTTTCGTCATAACTTATAAAAATATCAGCGCTTTGACATTTTGTATTCAAATAGATCGTTTTTCTTTTCATTGCTTGCATTTGAGAAACTCGTCAGGAAGTGCGAGGTTAGAGCTCTGTAAAACCGGTTTAAGCACCCCAGTCGGTCCATATTGCCGACTGACCGTTCCAAGGCGGTAACTGTCGGGTTCGCTCTTTTCATTAAATGACTCGTAACAAATTTGTTCCTACTTTACGCTTGGCTTGCACGTGAAATACATTTGTTCTGTGCCTTTTCGGAGTTTAGTATATGTTGCAATGCTCATAGGACTTTGTGATATATTCTTATTCATGATCACAACAATGTTACTTGGGCAGTGTGGCAGTCGTAAAAAATCTCCCCGTGCATGTAATCCATTTTGTCATTTAATAAATCCTATAAGGATTGTTACATGTATTTCCTTTGATGGACATTGGACGTTGGTTCTTCAATTCCATCTCCACATGAACAGGATACTACAACCATTTATTAGTCTCTGGTCATGTTTGTTCATGATTCAGAAAGCCATTTTGTGTAGTTTTTCAAATCGAAATAATACCATATTCTTTTCTAAACACTGTGTGGACTATATTTTTCAATGACGTCACTACTTTCGTCCTAACTTATAGAAAATATCAGCGCTTGGACATTTTGTATTCAAATAGATCGTTTTCATTGCTTGCATTTGAGAAACTCGTCAGGAAGTGCGAGGTTAGAGCTCTGTAAAACCTGTTTAAGCACCCCAGTCGGTCCATATTGCCGACTGACCGTTCCAAGGCGGTAACTGACGGGTTTGCTCTTTTCGTTAAATGACTCGTAACAAATTTGTTCCTACTTTCCGCTTAGCTTGCACGTGAAATACCTTTGTTCTGTGCCTTTTCGGAGTTTAGTATATGTTGCAATGCTCATAGGACTTTGTCATATATTCTTATTCATGATCACAACAATGTTACTTGTGCAGTGTGGCGGTCGTAAAAAATCTCCCCGTGCATGTAATCTATGTTGTCATTTAATAAATCCTATAAGGATTGTTACGTGTATTTCCTTTGATGGGCATTGGACGTTGGTTCTTCAATTCCATCTCCACATGAACAGGATACTACAACCATTTATTAGTCTCTGGTCATGTTTGTTCATGATTCAGAAAGCTATTTTGTGTAGTTTTTCAAATCGAAATAATACCATATTCTTTTCTAAACACTGTGTGGACTATATTTTTCAATGACGTCACTACTTTCGTCATAACTTATAGAAAATATCAGCGTTTGGACATTTTGTATTCAAATAGATCGTTTTCATTGCTTGCATTTGAGAAACTCGTCAGGAAGTGCGAGGTTAGAGCTCTGTAAAACCGGTTTAAGCACCCCAGTCGGTCCATATTGCCGACTGACCGTTCAAAGGCGGTAACTGTCGGGTTTGCTCTTTTCGTTAAATGACTCGTAACAAATTTGTTCCTACTTTCCGCTTAGCTTGCATGTGAAAGACCTTTGTTCTGTGCCTTTTCGGAGTTTAGTATATGTTGCAATGCTCATAGGACTTTGTGATATATTCTTATTCATGATCACAACAATGTTACTTGTGCAGTGTGGCGGTCGTAAAAAATCTCCCCGTGCATGTAATCTATGTTGTCATTTAATAAATCCTATAAGGATTGTTACGTGTATTTCCTTTGATGGGCATTGGACGTTGGTTCTTCAATTCCATCTCCACATGAACAGGATACTACAACCATTTATTAGCCTCTGGTCATGTTTGTTCATGATTCAGAAAGCTATTTTGTGTAGTTTTTCAAATCGAAATAATACCATATTCTTTTCTAAACACTGTGTGGACTATATTTTTCAATGACGTCCCTACTTTCGTCATAATTTATAGAAAATATCAGCGCTTGGACATTTTGTATTCAAATAGATCGTTTTCATTGCTTGCATTTGAGAAACTCGTCAGGAAGTGCGAGGTTAGAGCTCTGTAAAACCGGTTTAAGCACCCCAGTCGGTCCATATTGCCGACTGACCGTTCCAAGGCGGTAACTGTCGGGTTTGCTCTTTTCGTTAAATGACTCGTAGCAAATTTGTTCCTACTTTACGCTTGGCTTGCACGTGAAATACATTTGTTCTGTGCCTTTTCGGAGTTTAGTATATGTTGCAATGCTCATAGGACTTTGTGATATATTCTTATTCATGATTACAACAATGTTACTTGGGCAGTGTGGCAGTCGTAAAAAATCTCCCCGTGCATGTAATCCATGTTGTCATTTAATAAATCCTATAAGGATTGTTACATGTATTTCCTTTGATGGACATTGGACGTTGGTTCTTCAATTCCATCTCCACATGAACAGGATACTACAACCATTTATTAGTCTCTGGTCATGTTTGTTCATGATTCAGAAGGCCATTTTGTGTAGTTTTTCAAATCGAAATAATACCATATTCTTTTCTAAACACTGTGTGGACTATATTTTTCAATGACGTCACTACTTTCGTCATAACTTATAGAAAATATCAGCGCTTGGATATTTTGTATTCAAATAGATCGTTTTCATTGCTTGCATTTGAGAAACTCGTCAGGAAGTGCGAGGTTAGAGCTCTGTAAAACCGGTTTAAGCACCCCAGTCGGTCCATATTGCCGACTGACCGTTCCAAGGCGGTAACTGTCGGGTTTGCTCTTTTCGTTAAATGACTCGTAACAAATTTGTTCCTACTTTCCGCTTAGCTTGCACGTGAAAGACCTTTGTTCTGTGCCTTTTCGGAGTTTAGTATATGGTGCAATGCTCATAGGACTTTGTCATATATTCTTATTCATGATCACAACAATGTTACTTGTGCAGTGTGGCGGTCGTAAAAAATCTCCCCGTGCATGTAATCTATGTTGTCATTTAATAAATCCTATAAGGATTGTTACGTGTATTTCCTTTGATGGGCATTGGACGTTGGTTCTTCAATTCCATCTCCACATGAACAGGATACTACAACCATTTATTAGTCTCTGGTCATGTTTGTTCATGATTCAGAAAGCTATTTTGTGTAGTTTTTCAAATCGAAATAATACCATATTCTTTTCTAAACACTGTGTGGACTATATTTTTCAATGACGTCACTACTTTCGTCATAACTTATAGAAAATATCAGCGCTTGGACATTTTGTATTCAAATAGATCGTTTTCATTGCTTGCATTTGAGAAACTCGTCAGGAAGTGCGAGGTTAGAGCTCTGTAAAACCGGTTTAAGCACCCCAGTCGGTCCATATTGCCGACAGACCGTTCCAAGGCGGTAACTGTCGGGTTTGCTCTTTTCGTTAAATGACTCGTAACAAATTTGTTCCTACTTTACGCTTAGCTTGCACGTGAAATACCTTTTTTCTGTGCCTTTTCGGAGTTTAGTATATGTTGCAATGCTCATATGACTTTGTCATATATTCTTATCTATGTTGTCATTTAATTCACCCTATAAGGATTGTTACGTGTATTTCCTTTGATGAACATTGGACTTTGGTTCCTCAATTCTATCTCCGCATAAACAGGCTGTACAAGCATTTACTCTTCTCTAGTATTTTTTTTCTTGATTCAAAAAGTCAATTTCACTAACTCTTAACTTTTTTTGTAGGTCTTATAATCGAAATAATACATATCTCTCTTCTAAACACTATGTGGACATTATTTTTTCAATGACGTCACTACTCTCGTCATAACTTGTCAGACAAAAAGTCAGCGCTTGGACACTTATTCAAATGGATCGGTTTTCCTTTCATTGCTTGAATTCGAGAAACCCATCAGGAAGTACGGGGTTAGAGCTCTGTAAAACCGGTTTAAGTAGCCTATTCGGTCCATATTGCTGACTGACAGTTCCAAGGCGGTAACTGCCGGGATTGCTCTTATTGTTAAATGCCTCATCACGGATTTGTTCTCACATTTACATTTGGCGTGCATGTGAATACCTTAGTCCTGTGTCTTTTCAATGTTTGTATATGTTGCAATGCTCATAGGACTTTTCCTTATATATTCTTATTAAGTAATTTTAGTGTGGTAGAATCTCCACCAAAATAACTGGACGTCGCTAGAATAACGTATTCGTTTTCTTGTGGGGTTTTACTAAATTTATTGTGAGGTGCTTCACTTAAAGGCGATAATTGAATGACCCATTATTTATACCATATGTTTCTGGCATTTTAAATAATTGTATAACAACAGTTGTTACATAAAACTTTGCTTAAATGCAATCATCACGGTTAGATACATGATATTGAACTTTGTAAATTGACCATTGTAACATCTAAATACACTTTTAATATATTCCATATCTAGCCAATATGATCGATTCGTGTGGTTGTAAAATCCAGTAGTAAAATGACTGGATCAGCATTGAATCAATTGAATCATTTCTTTAAGTCGGAATTACCAGTCAGCATTAATCTTGATCTGCTATTCTCTTGGTGTACAAACCAACCAAAATAATACCAGCGGAAACATAAAGATACGTGATCCGCATGGATTATACGGTGTTAACCATAACAGTGTAAATACGCCCAATGCCATCGAATATAATTAGGTCATTCTAGCAGGCAGGCTTTCTCGTCCAATTTATTTAATCATCTCTTCGTCGACCCATCACAATCATTCAATTTGCGCTGTAGGCATCCTAATTTGATGCAAGACTGCATTAAATAAGCAATTTAAAATATACTTGTTGTTGTTTTTTACATCACAAGATTATTGTTGAGGTAATATTGGCGAGGTCCAGCATATATTAGATGGATGAAGACGCCTGGCGTATGCCTGACGTGTGCCTTGACAACCACCGGCAAACCACAGTCCAACAAAAAGACCAAATAAGCATAATAATTCTCGCATAAACAGGGACTCGAACCCAGTCGGCGAGGGGATGAGGATTTACAGGCCGGCGACTCTGTCCCCTCGGTCATAAAGACCCGTGATTTCAAACACAGAACTAGGTTGCGTTTCGGCAAATTATTTCCATTTAAGCCTTATAGAATTCTCATCTGACCATTTTATCGCAGTCTTGGTTCTTCTTATAATTTTTAAACATTTAGCGAGTGTTCACTGTATCATCTTTCCATGTAGATGAATATATATATATATATATATTATGAAAAAACAAACTAATATCACTAATTTAACCAATAAATATTTTAATGTAAACGTTTTGATTTTATTTTAAGTTGCAAGATTAACACGTTTTGTCTGTGTAATCATTGTGCGCGTTGTTACATATTTAAATAAAATTTCCAACGTTAATAATACAGCCTCCTTACAATGTTCTTATATGTTAGAGTTTTAAAAAGGGTCAAAATATCAGCAAAAGTGTTACCTTATCGGTCCTACAGATAAGTTTGTAAAAACATACTGAAAAAAGTATAAGGTTTTCCAAAAGTTGGAAACAATTCACATTTGTTATCGGGTTAAATTACCGTATATATGCTGTTATGCTTTCAGTTTACAATATTAACGTACACAAACCTAAATGCACACTTTCTATTGATTGCGACCTCCTGAACCAGATTTTACCATAGTTTGCATGATGTTGGATGTATAGATACTTCACCGTGTACGTGACAGTAAGACTGTCGTAATGACTTTCTTTGGGTTAATTGCTTAATCACGAATTTAAATCCGTCATAGGGCGCCCGTGGCGTAGAGGTAGGGGCGCCGATTTTGTAACTCCTGTGACTGCTTAGCCTGCAACCGCGTGGGTTCGAATCCCGTTAGGGTCGAAAGACTTAATGTGGCAAGGCCTTCCAGCTGACCTGCGGTGCGCTGGTGGTTCTACCCAGACATTTCTTTGGGGTCTTAATCCAGCAAAACAGCGTTGATATAATGATCATAAATGGTCGCTTCTCAAAAACAAAACAAACAAAATCCCTCATAATACGGTGTATACATAAAATGAAGAATGACCTTTACATTTAAAAAAAAGTAGAATAAACAATTGTAAGAATCTTAAGAGCTTTTATTTTTCGGAGATTCGCAACATAGATAATGGTAACAGTGGAATATTGTTGATAAGTGCTGATAAGGCGTCAGCTTTGACAAACAAGCATTCAGTGATAATAAGGCAATGGCAAAGTATACATGTATTCATATATTTAAGTTTGCATTCGTTTACCTAACAAGATCTGGATCTGTCTTAAAAATTGTCTTAATGTCGAAGCACTAGACGTTCTCTAGAAGTATGTCACCACAAATCACCACCTATTATTCTTTCTTCTATATATGGGCATGCAGATGGAAGCTTGTAGCCGTTAGCCTCCTATTTTGTTCTCAAAATCTAAACCCTTGAAGTCGAATTAGAATCAGTTATTTATTTTATGCAAACATGGTTTCTTATTATTACAATTAGATGAAAATATCTGAAATACTGAAATCATTCGCAGTGTATTAATGAGCATTGTTATTAAAGAACAACATCTATTAAAAATAAATTAAAATACAATAAATAGTAAGTCATTTTTTAACACAGATACAAGCAAAAATATTTATTATAATAATATCATTATATATATATATATATATATATATATATATATATATATATATATATATATATATATATATATATATATATATATATATATATATATATATATTGTGCAAGAAACATAAGTAATCAAGAAGAAACAGTAACTCTAGAATGTATTTTCCAGCATAATCAACGAATCACTGGTATTAAATATTTGATTTTGTTAGTGGTTTTTATACAAAATGACACATTGCTCTATCAAAGCAGAAAACAGAAGAAATCAAATATATTATATTACATATTATGTGTCGTTGGACGCAAACAACTCGTGGCTTTTCTCAAACAGCCATGAGATTAAACAGAAAATGTTTCAACAGTCCAAAGAAGTTATAAAACACTGACGATTTTATGACAGAATTTCAAGTTGTAGACTTTTGAAATAGCAATGATTTTCGTCTCTGCTAAGCTCGGCAAATTTATTTCCAAATGTATTTTGATTACCTTATAATGTTGCGAAAAAGATCAATATAGTTCTATCCGCATACTTCAAACATTTGGCTTGAAATATAAATACATGCATTAGCTATGAGGTACTGACAATATGACAGGCCATAAAGTGAATCAAAACAGATATTTCATATAAATATACGAAGGTAAGATTTTTCTTATAGTTGCATTAGTCGAGATGGTGTAGTGATAGTAAAGTTAGCAAGTTCACAACCACAAACTTCTCTGAACAGAAGCAATTTTTAAACTGTGTTTTATCATGTCGGAATCATTTACAGTCTTTACCATATCTTCATTTAATCTATTATACATCGATAGTGTTAATGCTAACTAGATCCATACAAGTTGATATAACCGTGAATGTAAGATTATAATATAAGTTTGGCGTTTTGATAATATTAAAAATCAACATCTTCAAAATCAAGTATCAAGTGTATGTACTGGTAAATATTATAAAAATATCAACGTAGCAAGACGACTGTTTTAATTTGGTTAAATGAACTTCGCGAAGGTTTTAACTGTTGAGAATTACACAAATATATGCATATAGTTCGTTATGTATTGTTTCATTCTGCTAAAAAACTTACTGACCGACAATTCATTTATATACTTTATGAGATTATTTCCCAAGTGCTTTTGAGCCCAAGTACAAAACTCTTGAACAATGCACAATAAGACAAATGAACAAAAGGCGCGTAAGAAACAAATGCCATTATTTGCAATAAGAAAAGGCGATGTATTTTCTGCTTTTCTATATCTTGCACCTCGTTTGCTTAGACCAAAGATTTTACACTGTGATGACAATGAGAACTACACAACCTAAAAATTTATAACTATCTCGCACTTTCAAGGATTAACGCCCACTACTGATAATTTATATCAAAACTTTTGATAAGAACTAGGAAGAATTTCATTAGGTTTAACAGTCTCCTTATTTTAAATATTTTATGTTGCAGGGGTTTCCCTCAAGGCTTTCTCCTTATTTTGTGATAAAACAACAATATCAAGGCATTAAACCAATTATAATCATAGCAAAGATGTCACCATCGACATTGCTTAAATTTCGAGTAAAATGTTGCATGGAAAGTAGTTCTTTTTTAGGCTGTGAAACCTCTTAGTGCATTGTACTTAAAATTTATTAAAATACTGTCTTTTTCTCGTTATTTACTATTATCCAAATGTTCGAGAATAAATCCATTAAGTTATAAAAGCAATTATAATCGTCCTTGATAGGCGCGATAGCGTTTGTTTATTATTTAAAAAGTAATATTTCGAATACAACTTATGTTGTTTTTTTTAATAAAATTGTTACGCCGCACTTCAGCTGTATGCATCTTTATGCTGCGGCTGCATATGTTTAAATGCTAATTTTTGACGTCTCAAAACATGAAGATAAACTAGTGCAGTTTACGTTATTTTCTAGTCTTCATATTTAAAGGCATGAGTTTATCTGTAGAAGTAAAGGATAAAATATTTTCTTGTTATTTATTTGAATAACGTGCTTTAAAAATTAATTTACACATTTATTCATTTGAGAATATTCCCATCTAATGTCGGTTTTATTATTGAATTCAATAGTTTTGTCATCAAAAATGAAAATTAGCTAAAACGGCGTAAATCAGTTATCCAAGTTTTAAAACATTGTCAAATGTTTTTAACACATTTCAAGTAATATTTGTGAACGCATACATTATTCTTCAAACTTCGTGGAAAAGGTGAAAACATTGGCAATTCGAGCTCAGTACTCAAGAACAAATGTGTCTCGATATTAATTAATGCTCAATTTGCCTGGTGCATCAACAACCAATCTAGCAGACACGTTAGTTTCAGTGGCACTTTAGTTTCGTCTCGCAGTTGTTAAGTCACTTAATACTTTGAACAAACTTTGATACCCATACCGAGATTGGAAATCACCGCAAAAAGTATTTGCGCCTGACATAATAGAAATGTGTCGTTAATATTATTCCCTGTAGGATATATTGAGAAAAGTGTAAATGAGAAAAGGATATGCTTTGAACGTCGGTTTGAAAAGAGGAACCGTTTAGCACTTGTAAAATAAGCTTAACACGATAAGCTTGTTTAATCAAGGAGAATAGTGTTTTTTTAAATAGTTTGAATAAGATCAAACATCCTCATCATTTTTATTTACAAAAAAAGTAAACGGAAAAAAATATATTTTAAATTAATTACACGACACTGAATTTAGAAGTAACTAATAGCAAGGCTGTTCATAATTTATTACTCAGAGAGTAATGAGAAATAATAAATACTGCAATTAATACCTTACCATTTCAGAGATATATTTATAAAGTGATTTTTCTTTACCACCCTGACATTAGACAAAACTGCGTTTTAGCAACTAAGAAATTTTGATATACTTAATGCATTTTTATCAGAACGAACAATCGATACAATGAAATGCGTTATAGCACAATTGTACCTCTCCGCTAAAATGCATGGTTCTAGAGACGTCTAATATAGAATATTATTGTGCAGAATATATACTTGATGTTATTTATCACTTCAAGGCTAAACAAAAAGATATACTGCACTACATTCAGGACGGACTTTGGCACACCGTCAAAGAAACAAGGCTCGTTAACATACGAAATTCCAGAACTTAATGCTCATTTACCAACATCTGGGCAATAGAACTGTCCAGATAAATCCTATCATTGTAAGATTCAAATATTTATTTGCAAAAAGCGACGTCAATAATTTACAATATTACACATATTTCCCTTAGATTTGAATTATCAGTATGGCAGATGAAAAACGTTTCATCTACAGATCAATAGCATTGACAATTTTGATTCTATAGCGAGCGATCAAGTTTCTTTCTTGTCTAAATATTTATTGTCATCTAACTGAAATAAACTAAAGCTTACGTGTCAAAGTTATGACTTCATCAAAATTGTTCAATAAAAGGACATGACTCAAAACTGAAAGCAACTCGTGTACTATGATAACCACACATGTTGTCTGAGTCGATTTTTATCTAAATTGCTAAAACAGTCAATCCTGTAAAGTGCACCAAATGACAAAGATAGCGAACTTTAGAATGAAAAATATGTATCTCTTAATTTAAATGATTCAATTATTCTTAATGAAATTATATACCGAAATCGACATGAATTAATTGTTTATCTTTGTAAATAAATATCTTAATTGTTTTAATCAGGTTAAGATGTTGTTGATCTTTTGTAGCAAGTCATTAAAATAGGCACTTTAATACTCCGATATTCCAAGAGTTATGATAATATTTTTGTTTCATTTGACTGATCTGGATCAGCGAGGTTTTTTAGAAGAATTCCTTCAAATACAACTCCGCCAGGAAAGTATTTCTCCTGGCTCTGCTAACTTCGACTTGCCTGTGTGGTTGGTTATCCAGTACATCTCATCTAAAGACTGCTCGTTTCTTTATCAATAAGCTACAATACATCCACTTTATCTACTGCTTGATTTAAAGGTTCGTGTGCCATTCATAGGCCACACTGGAACTAAAACCTCATCCTTCACGGTTTACTCACACATTCAGATATGCATGGATTTGATTTTTCTTTGATTAATGAAAATTGGGTTAACTGATGTATCTGCTATATATGGTTCTAATACAATTATTTAATAATACATTTTCAAAGGTTTGGAAATATACCCGACGTTCATCCTACATCTCCAACCGCTTACATTTAACATTAACATTCTTACATCTGCCATATACAGCTTTGCAAGTGCTAGCTAAGGCACATCAAGCATAGTGTCCGCGTGATAATTAAAAAAAACATGTACACAGTCCCTGAATTTATCCCATGTTAAGTCTGGTGAATCCATCAGTCTGGCAAAAAATGATATGATACTTAATAAAAGAATCTTTTGTAATTAAGAACATTGGTTTATTTATCAAACTATGAGGCCTTAATAGTACTGGTTCCAACCCAGTAAAGAGAATATTGAATACGTCTAATCCTTGAACGAAGTAAAGAATACTAAAATCTCCAGCTCTTATTACTATATTAAGCTGTTTAAGGCTTGTTACAAAACTTCAGTATGCATGTAGTCTGTTTTCAGGAAAGTTGTTTGTTTGTAGTTGTTTTTTCAAATATATTTGTATAGCTAGTTGAAAACTGCAGACATAAACGTGTGGTACGACCAGATATATACAACTATGTATTTACTTCAGCAATGAACTTAAAAATAACGTAGATTGGATCGACCAAGCAGACACTTTTTCATTTGACTGTTGTTGTCGGTTTTTATTTTCAATAAGTGAGGCTTTGTTTATCGTAACCTAACATGGACTATCCAGTCATTTTTTTTATTCAGGCAGACATGTGTATGTTTTAAATGAACAATTGTGCATTCATTTAGTGTAAGTACGGAAGAAAGGAATATAAACAGACATTTGAGAAACATGGAAAATTTGAGGATGCAAAAGCAAATTCTGCATATTGCAATAAAGGTAAACACTACCAATATCCGAAATTATCATTTAATCCTCATTTTTTTAGGGTTTAGGCCCAGTTTGGATAAAAGTTTCAAATTTTGTAAGTCGTGGTGGCGGTGTATCTGCGGCGGTTTTTGGTGTTGTTGTTTGTGGTGATGATGTAATTATATATATGATGATAATGTTGATACGGCCGTGATGGAGAAAAAGCGATATATATAACTTACATACATCATACAACTTAATTGCAAGGATCTCGTTAAACCAAGATGACTGTTTGTGGTTAAGACATAAACTGATTGACGCCGAAATATGTAACTATAAACAACAGCACTAGTAAGAACATCTCTCACAGAATATTGGGTCTCAATATCATTTTAGAGGGTCTTAAACATTACCACGTCAACACACAGCCACACAGCAAACTAAACTTTAGTTACAAAGACAAGGCAGACGACAGGGTTGTCTTTTAACTCAATTGTGTTTCCAAGATGCATATGTTTATTTTGAAACTGTTAACAGCCACCAATTAAACGTGATTTATGTGGCTTGGAGTACAATTTTTTTCCCGCATCATAGAAACATAATTCTATTGCACAGTGTTGTTTACCTTGGGAAGCCCCATTTGTTTTTGTTTTGATTAACACAAACAGACAGCCTGTTCATGCATCAACTAGAGATAAGTACTTTTCTGTCGATAGGGGCGATAAAGTGCAGGTGTTCAAGTCTAATTAGTTGACGTTTCAACAAATCGTTTTCATCATGTTTTGAATTTGTTTTGAAGGGAAATTTAAACTCAGAAAATGAATAATACGAAACACACGGCATATGTTATCGACAGCAGGAAAATAAAAGAAATGCAGTACTGTTTATTCAGAAATATTTGAAAACAGTGCTTCAAAACATTAAACACATGTGAAAATACGGCCATATACCATGGCAGAAAAACATGACAATTTAATATATACCTAAATGTATACCGTTTTAACTATCCTCAAAATACAATTACTAGGCTTTTCGATAATAAATGCGCTGCAGCATATTCTTTATTCAAGCTCGTCGGTTACTGACACTGAGGTTATCGCTATAAAACACATACCCAGTTGTCAGTATTCGCAAAAACAATTACAGAAATTTATATGGAACGAAAGTCTACTTATAACTGTACACATCAAAACAAACAAACGGCCCTTTCTTATAGGCCGTCATAACGACCCTTTAACAATTATTTGTGTATTTAAAGGTTTCTATGGCACCTGCTGTTTGTAAGCCTAAGTCCCCTCACTCCAGAAAACAACATTTTTATGCATACTGGCTTAAAATATAACTATAAAAATAATAATTTAACCATTGAATTCAATCCCAATCACGGCCACGGACATAAATATGAATAAATCCGTTTCCTATTATTTTAATATAAAAACATATGTTCATGTAACATCACCGAAATCATTACGTCAATATATATTTGGCATTCTTTTTTGTGAATCAAATGGGTCGGTTAGATAGGACGTGATTGTGGAGATGTGAGTTCAATAGGTTTGTTCGGCTTTTAAAATTAATCAATGGTCACGTTTCTCAGTTGAAGTCAATTCTCAAGACCAACAATGACGATGTTGCTGTATCAAATAAGATTATTTTGCATTAGATTAGAATAAGTGCTTACGCTAGCTTTAAGCTGTAACGATCAGTTGCCTGGCATGGACATGGTCCACTATTTTTGACACATTCTTTCAAATCTATTTTAATGTCTAAGATTTTCTATGAAGAGATATATGAGGTTGCACATTCTTTGACAAAATGT
The DNA here is from genome assembly GCA_007844125.1 of Sinonovacula constricta. Lineage (NCBI taxonomy): Eukaryota > Metazoa > Mollusca > Bivalvia > Cardiida > Solecurtidae > Sinonovacula > Sinonovacula constricta. The sequence goes on along the minus strand of CM017556.1, from coordinate 49,425,108 downwards.
GTTCTTAATTTCTAATAAAGGTTTCAAAAGCGCTGAACTATTTCACTTTTTACATATAACTTACTCAAAACAACACTGGTTTGAATCTCGCATTCTAACACACGAAAGCACAATCAAAATGTTAGAAATGTCTTCCTGCTAGTTCAGAAACACCTCAGGATAATGTTTGATGCTTTGTATGTTTTGTTGTGGTTCTGATATTTTAGTAGGTTCGACGGTGTATCCAGACGTTAATCTTAACAGACATATGTCAATGACAGCTATAGGTTGTTTGATGTCAACACAGCAAATATTCAAGTCTACATGATACATCGCATTCGATGCGTCCAAAGATATGTTTCAGTAGCTTTCCAATATGTGGTGGTAAATGATTATAAAAAAGTCAAATAATAGTCTTTGAGTAGATAAAAGTTGTTAATAAAAATCATAGCGCTTGGTGGTTTGCAAGTAAAGGACTATTTGCTTCGTGTTTCTTTTCTATAATAGCTGAATAAACGTAAAAAAATTATAGTATAACCCAGAATCTTAACTGAACAAAAGTGCTTAATCAAGACAACTTTTCAAATGACATATCCTAACTCTCACTGTCTACGATGGGGTTTCGGATCTTGCTTTAAATTGTGTTGCTATACTGATTGTGTTTTTGCTGTTTCCTGCTTTTAGAATAATAACACTAAGACAAAAACTACATTGAACAAAAATGTAAAAAAATAATATTTTAAAAAAAATGTATTTTGAGCGATACAGCTTTTTTGCACTGTAAACTAAGAACGTGCTAAAATTTTAAAGTTTAATTGTTATACTTGTAATTATAGGACGGTTGAGAAATTGAAACAGACGCGATCACTATAAACAAAATTCTTACTGATGTTCAACGGCTCACTAACTGCGTAACTTGCCAAACAAGTGCCAACGTGAGTGAGAATTATCAGAGATAATTAATGCCCAAAGCCTGACGTATTAACGTTATTAACTTCACATAAATGTTATTTTAACATTTCATCATCTCCATCAACAAATAATTGCCTTTATAAGCTCGTTATACTCCCAAGCAATCAACGTCAAATAGCATCATCTGTTGAAATAAGTTATTTTAATAACAATTTTTTACACTCGCCCTCTTCAAGCGAAAGCAATATGCTGCTTAAGTCACTGTCACGTCTTTCTGATGGTAATTGTTAATTGCTAATGCACACAAAACCATGAAATCCATAAAATTATCACGTGCATTGAATCAAAATGTTCCTTACTTTTTACAAGCTTTTTTTTTCCTGTTTATACAAAGACATAAATATGCGGTTTTAAACAGTGTTAAAACCAATTACTAAGATCATTTAGTATTTATTAGATAAAGCGATATTAAACCCTTAACGACACCTATTTTACAGTTAATAAATTGGGGTTTCGGCACGTAGTAATTCGTAGTAAATCATGCTTCCACAGTTAATAAGATTTTATGACTTGGCATTTTAACTGCGAACATCCCATTTCACTTCTTCTCGAATTAAACGCTCGAACATTAATTAGCACTCAAGTTATGGAAGTGTACCAGTCCACTTCATGCATTTTGTTAATTGAATTCATACGACAGCTTAGTTTCCTTAATAGCAGGAGTGATAGATTGAAATGAGGCAAATAACACCTAAGAATAAAAAAGTTCGGTTGTTATAAATATAAGGTTTAAATAAAAAGTGCGGACACATACAAATCTATGTATTTTATAAAAATGAATTTCAAAAGGTTCATGACGCATTGTACTGAATATGTTACAAAGAATACATGCATTATTCAAATACAGAAAAACAAAAACACAGATATACCAAACCCGTGTAAAGAACCCAAAGCGGTGGTTAGATGTTGGTACGTGTACTTAATATAAACAAACTGTCGTATACCACCTTTAAACTGTGGTGTAATAGAAGTCACTGGCTAAGTAACATCTGGATCCGGTGGCGTGTTATTTCGTTGCTTCCAATAAATTCATAGTAACCAGAAATTGTATATATATATATATATATATATATATATATATATATATATATATATATATATATATATATATATATATATATATATATATATAAAAACCTTTAACCTAAGCATATATAATTCTTACTTCAGGCAGATAAATGCAGTAGACATTCTAACGTTACGAATGTGAAACTCTAACAAAGTTTATTTGACGAGAGGCTTACTGAGTGAATTTCGTGTATATGTAACCAGTGTAATGCGAAAGTAAATAAGACGGTTTCGGAAGACATGTTTTTGTTTTTGTTTTTGTTGTTGTTTTTTTTTGCAAACTCACATTTAACTTTACAATGCACAAAGAAATTCAATTCTAACCGGTCTTTCATGACATTTTGTTTCAGGATGACACGATAATGTGGAAAATATTAAATACATTAATAAAAAGTACTTCTATATAAATATACTGCCTCGGGACAGTTCAAAGAATCATAATTTGGACAAACGAAAACAAATATTATTGGGATGATCGTCTTTTTGGATCCGCGTTGTCAATGTAGAACTAGGTTAGTTTGAGAAAGGGTTTGACAGAAATTGGGCGTCACTTACACCAAGCGTTGACCATGAATATTATCTTCAACAGTTATCTAAACCTAATAAAACAGACTAACAATTCTAAATAATCCGCCTATCTTGGAAAGGAAAGACATTATCTAGATTATTGCTTTGTAAGACGCACCAAACAATAGTCATAAGGTACAATGTATGTATAAATCTACAACTTCAAAAATTAAATTAAAAAGCTATCATCGCCTTTGGTTGTGGGCTTAAAACATGATGTATGGAGCAGAAACGCTTTAAAGACAAAAATTAGCACCATAGAACATCAGATAAATGGAAACAATACACTGCAATAGTGGTATTCCATTTGTTTGTGTATATATTTGAAAGTGCGATGGAAATAAAAAAAGAATAGTACACGTTCGTCTAATGAATAGAGATTAGGACTGGCATTACGTGTAATATTGCTGTATATGTTATAAATGATATACACGTCTCCCGCGTTAAGCGGAATAGTAGACATGTTAACTTCGTTATTTCTTAATTATTGTTTTGCCATGTGTGTCGCAATGGCAGTCTTAACTTTTATTGTCGCAAACTTTTCTTCTGTCAATTGAATTGGAAAGTTGTGTGAGATTATTGCAAGCAATAACCGGAGTTTAATTGATTCAACTGAATACGATTAGTGCGGACGAACGGAAGAATGAAATCTAGTCCAACCCTGATTCGGTTTATTGACAGAAGATAGATGGGCAAATATAAGATTGCATGCGTGACTATGTAGTGTTAATAACGTTAACGTTATATAACTTTAAACTTTAGACTTAACCGATAATGCAATTATTTCCCAATTTAATTTCCTTTGTAAGAATTAAAAATTACAACTTGACGAATTGAAATGATATTTTTTTTCAAGGGAAAACAATCTGTCGGTGTAAATTATTGCATAGGAGTTAAATGTAGTTTCTTTGTACATGTAATCTATCCTATCCGTTTTAGTTGGTAATTTTCTGCAGGAAATCACCAATTCAATAAATTTTGGCATTGTAGGAAAGAAATATACAGAATCCAAATTTACAATTTTTATGGTCCTACAAACTCCAAAATCTCATGTAAATCTACTACACAGACCAACTTGTGATTTTAACCGATTTGGTGATAAATCTCATTAACATGACTATGCTATAGGATTTAATTTTGGTCAGTCTGATAAATTGTTCGTTAATGTATAACTTCCAAACCTTAAGCATTGATTCTTACCATAAAGTCTTTAATATTTGGAGAACTTTGCATTTACCGGTTTAGAATCGTTTACACTTTTGCTGTTTTATTTGTATAAATAACAGCAATACAATTGGTAAAAAGCACAAAAGCTTAAGCAATCATTATTCTATATATTCGTGACATAAATCCTTTGTGTTTACAACTATTACTTTTCAGCACAAATATTATTAAGCAACATACAAATGGTATTAATGTCGCTGAAATATAAACGCTTTTACGGGGACACCTTTAGTTGAGATCTGGTATTATCAAAAAAGGCAGCTCATTATGAAAAAAGAATACATGATAAACCTGTCTATATTGGCTATAAATTACTTTATTTAGAAGTTTTTGTGCAAACATATACTAACATCTGTGGTTTATAAGACTGGCTAATCTAATGGCTCAATGATTTCAAGAGCTGATTATTCATCGTAAAATACTCAAGGAACATTTAAACAACTGTACTTTAGAGCGCTTATGTAAGTAATCTCGATATTTTTCATATTTGTTTTGGGATAGGATTAGTTTGTAAATATAACTGCAATGAAACATCCAATTAGATAGGATTCGGGGTGTAGTACAAATAAACATATTCTTCCTCTTCCTACGTAATCGGATAAATCTACATTTGAATGCCACACTTCCAAGAATAGAAACGTTTCACATGGTTCGGTTCATACCACAGCCGCCAATAATACAGTATTACACCGTAAATACGAAATGGAAAATTTAGACCGCAATGAAATTTTTTTAAAACACGGCGTTTATTCATGGCCGTGAAATTGATTCGATACTTATTTTGAATTTCTCCATTATTTAACCACTTAATTTCGTATACTTACTTACATACGCGTCACTTCATACATGTATGTTAATTTGTAATATGTCGATGCATTATGCTTTCCAGCAAGCCCTGGGCACGTTTGTTTAATACCATATATTTCACATGTTAATGTTAATGTAATTCAATGACATAATATTATACTAGTACTGCGTATAGAATGGTATGATAAAGTTGACATAAAAGGTTTACCATACACTTTTGTAATGAGGTGAAAATAAAAGAATCCGACATAATGTTTTTCATTATCTCTATTTGTGGATCTCAACTGCAATTCGTAATTCTTTATGCTAATAACACGAGCAAACAATAAGAAAGTTGTTATTGCCTTGTCGTTTGTCAAGAGCAATGTGATGCTGAAGATAACAGGCCAGAATTTCATCTAAGTGTTGTATTGTCTAACTAAAATCTAACTCAGTCTGCAACAGCTTTGTTGTTTGACATTGGAACATTGTCGAAATAGCTAAATGCCATGTTTATCCATTTTTATATTTGCATTAATGTTATCGATATAATAAGTACGGACCAATTAAATGGGATAAGATATTTTAAAAAATCAGGCAAAGGTCTCCATGTAAGTAGGTGTATTAACATATGAATTGTTCCATTCTTGGAATCAAATAGCTCCCTGTTGTGCAAAGAAGATCCAGTGGACCCATACAAGAAAGGCTCTTCCTTTGGAATTCCATAAGACTTAGAGCAACACTTCCGTTTGCATACCCTTTATCGTTTACATAAAATAGTTAAAAAAATTAATTTCTTAGAATTGCTATAAAAAAGCAAATACAGTAAATAGATTAATTTTAGTTTTAGATTAATTCGACCTCATCAAATGAATATAATTTCCTCCGTACATGACTTGCATTTTAATGCATGCGGAACACGTAGTTAATTAATTAAAATATACACATACATTTTGTATTTATTTTCTTGTCCAAATATTAATTTCCGTACAGAGCAGGCACTGAGTCGATAACATCTTGAATTTGGCTATAGATAGCCATATAAAGCACGTTTAAGTTTTGTTCACTGAAAAAATGGTAACGAAAATGCCAAAGATGTCATTGCACCCTGTCATATTTTGTTTACTATTATAATCAAAACAAAATTTTATTTGTTTAGCAGTTTTGTATTAGATCAATTCAGACTGAAGTGGAAACGCATATTATCTTACACCTTTCTAACTATAACCTATCTAGTAAGGTATCGAAGTCCAACTCTTTCTTATGTTAAATTGTCATTTGTTTATTAATTTGAAAAAAGCTTTAACGTGCTACACTTTGTTTTGGAGACAGTGGTTTTATATAGCATAGCGTTATCAATTTTTGTTTAGTCACCGGCTAATGCGTACATTGCTGTCATCAATGTATGCAAGAACAATCTTACTCTCATCTGTATTCTACATAATAAAATGGCACCTGATTTATTGACGGTAAGTCTGCAAAGGATCTAACTGAAAGACTAATTATGCTCGAGCGGATAGACCCTTCAAGGAGTCAATTTAAAAGGGGGGTCTTATATGCAATTCGATACAACAGAACAAAAGTATTGCTGTATACAAAGGACATTACTTTTTATGCACTTCTTCTTAGGAAGATCGTGCATTGGGAGTTAACTAGCAGGCTTTGGCATTTCATATGCAGTTCCAAGACACATGGTAACGTATACAATGATTTGAAGATCTCTTTGTATATAATGTCAAAAGAAAGTAAACCGCAAAGCCCTTAAAATGACCATTGCCCAGAAATAAAGTGGCATACATCTACATCAAACAGAAAAATAGCAGAATTTCCGGTGTTTAAGAGCATTTCAATGTCTTAGTTTAGAAATGATATCAAGACATTTAAACTTAGTGTTGCTCTATTCATCATCGCATTTTCAGAGATTTATTTTCCTTTTTGTATACCAGTGATTCATGAATTATTAATATATAATGTGGTTCTTACTAACTTAACTTACGTTTTCATATGTTTATAAATGTTTATTTTGAATAAATAATGCAATCATTTAATTTGTGACAACTGCAATAGTCTTTATTCATTCGAAGATTCGTGAAGTGCTTACGTCATATTTGTTATACACGTATATTCGAATTAAACATTTAAACTGTTTACTAATAGAAAACTAAGGACAAATGGAGAAAGCACATTCAGTCATGTATAAATTATACATAAAGAGGACTAGTCAAAATCAATATTGTATTCTTTTTTCTCGTAGTCCATGTATAGTCCAGTAAAGGTACAGTTTCGTACAAATAGTTCTCATATAATACCTAAATATTTATCTCTAAATGGTCAATCATCAGTTCACAACATTTTTTTTCTGATTAAAGCTCAAGTAGGGTATACTCATTATATTTACATGGATCTTGTGCATTGGTTCATACAATCAATTGCAATAATATTTTTCTCGCAGATAGTATTCCTCGGCGAAGAACCACTGCATGTGATTTTACTAACTTTACGAGTGTGTGCATGTATCTAGAATAAAATCAAGCAATCGCGTTCGTTTCAACCTTTGTGCAAAGTAAAGCAGCCCGATTTACTGCAAAGCAATATGGCAATGACGCTAAAAGTATCATTTGCAAAAAAATATTCGTTCTTCTCTGCAATGCTGGGGAACTGGACTGGTTCCTTAATGGGTAGATATGTATACGTGACAGTCATTACTGGCACAATAAAACACAATATTATTCAATCTGCACACTTCAAACGATATGTCAGGTAGATATTTAGACAAAAATTCATGTATTCTTTAATAAAAAACAGATATAGTAAATCGCGTTAGACACTGAATAAGCTAAGGAGGGCCGCAATTAAACAGGTGACATCCACCATTAAGAGAAAGAATGGAATTGCGACTACACAACTGTATGCGAATGTTACATCTAGTAAAAGAAAGATTATCGGAATGTACTACTTTATTGTATCGCTTTCTTTGTACAATTTTAAACAGGATGCAATAGCACACACACAAAATTTTGTATAGGTTTATTTCGATCTATCTGTTGCTGTCTTTTTCCATTTTTAATTCTTTATCTACTTTAAAATGCTGCCGCCCAGTAGTAGAAATTGCAAATACAATCACATGGTGTGTCAGGGAATATGCTTATTGTCCTCTGCTTTCACTGTTAGCCACAGATTTCCATAAGAATAGTAGCACTGTTGTAAACGCTGCATGTAATCTTTTTAATGATAATCATTTGATCATTTAATAGCGATCATTTATGTCACGACCTATCAATATAGATAAACTCACAATGTCTAATGTTATCTGAAGAAAGTTTATCAATGTTCATAAGGTTTTGCTCTGTTATTCCATGTTATGTCATGTAAGAAAATAATTATAATGTAAATAATTATGTTATTCCAAATAAGATAGAAATAACTATCTACATCATCGCATTTAATATTAGATATCATCTTCTATATTTAATTTCCTCCTCCATCAATTAGCTAGACGTAGCCAATTTTACCATACTTTTGTCGGTGCGATGTAACAAAAAACAAAATCAAAACAAACTTTCCTAAATATTCTTCTATACCCCAAACTGCAAGTTCTGCACTAATTTGATACATGCTCAAAAGTCAGAAGACTTTAAATATATCAAGCCTTTTTTTCGATGTTAACTCTCCATTCTTCAAGAATATCAAGAATATTAACGATCTACAACATTTTGATTTAAGGTCAAATGTGCGTACAGTTTCCAGAACTGTGTAGTAACAAACACTAATGCTTATCTGATAGACACGCATAGCATCACATCAGTCATTTAAATAAAAAATGCAAACACTTTTGTTGCCCATACTACTATGAACATAATATTTTTATAGAACTCTAAATATCTAATTTCGTTTCAAGGATGCAAGTTTAGGTCAAACTTTAGTAGATGCTTCTACAGATAGTTCATAAAAGTATTCTTGTTCTGCAACTAGATTCTTTTTTTTCATTTGAAAAACATATGTAATTTGGAAAAAAGAGCAAAATCCTTCCTAAGATCATTTTTTATCAGATAACTTTACTAAAATGTAGACTACGAAAGGGTTAATAAAACTGATAAATAAAAACATAATTAACATAATAAGCTTCAGTTAGCTCCTATCTGAAGAGTGTAATTTCATTTACCGAAAAACACTATTTTTGCTCTTACTTTCAATATTAATAAATGTTGACACTTTGATATTCTTAATTGTCGCAGTTGAACGACTAACAATAAACGTTTAAATAGACAATTAATTTTACAAAGTTCTTTTTAATTCGAAACGTCAACTTTATGTTACATTGTAGTAAAATATTTTCTGTTATTCAAAAAACCTTATGTACTTTTACCTTTTTGTTTTGGGTGATATCTTTTGCATAAAATCACTGCAGACAGCTCTTTTAAATATTACCGCTTTCAAATAACATAACAATTCTTCAAAATAAATTATTCAAACGGTTTTATTGTTCACTGTCTTGTGCAAATTATAAAGTAATATTCTTTTGCCGTTTAAATACTTCACATATGACGTTGTTTTGAGAAATAAGTTCAGAACGCTAGATTTGAATGCTGAATGAGGCAATTATCATACATTTGTCGTTTGGACATGTCGACTTGCAATTGCCGTAGACTGGCTTAGGTATTTGTTATAATATACCATGTTGCAGGAAACCGGATCGGTGAACGCAGTTTTAACATACATTTAAATTCGTTTACTATTTGAACAGAAATATACCATTTGCATTTGCGTTTTATATTCCTAAGCAGTAAATCGCGAATAGGTGCAGCTGCTTTATTTAGTTTAAAACAATTCCACATTTTCGATAAATTAAATTATTTGAGCAAAAGTAATGAGTTGCCAAAAATAACTTTTACATATTTCTAGTGCAAGTATTAATTGCTACTGCAAGGCATACACGTATTTAAACCATGTAGATCATTACTCATAAAAGGGATGTGTACGTCATTATTCTGCAGCTCTCGTATGTAAAAGCACTTACAACATAACGTCTTTTTAACTGTTCTACTGATTAAACAAATAAACGAAATTAAACGCTTTCTTAACTTTTCTTAAATTCGATTTAATGACATGAAATAAAAAAAAAGCATCTAGAAAGGCCTCGTTCAATTTAGAAACTTACAATTCGCCATTTATATAAATATTCGTAGGTGACATAACGTGCAAGCAGCTATTGGTCAATTTCACTAGAGTGTTATGTTTAATGTGGGCATCTCATTTCACTTCACCTGCAAGAATCGGAAATCCTTCTTTCAAATGTAATATACCAATGCAAATCTTTTTGATAGAAGTCCATTTTTGACTGGAACCTTATTCACCTGTACAAGAGCATTGTGGGATCGGCCTGGGGCTTATATGGCTAACGTTTTGTAATTTCAATAACAAAATGATACAGTTATTCACAAATCAATGTCTTTATAAAAACGACTTTAAAAACATTTACTGACTTTCACTGTGTATAGTGGATGACAAGTAAAACCCCATCCTAATTTCTTAATATTAATTAAGCCTTATTGTTTCATTCAGTGTCAGATATTTCACAGATGTGTCTCTCGTTAAAGCAGTTTTCTAAAACATACAAAATATAAAGCAAATTTTTTTTTCATTAATTCTTGGCATAAATGCGTTGATTTACGTTGCCATTCGTTCTCCTGCGTTAAGGGCATGGCTTATGTAGATCATTCTATCGTTTATATGCGATATGACTGCAGAAAGCTATTCTTGTCAAGCATTGATTTATAAGACCGTCGCCTTTTATCAAACCTTTATTGTTTCCAATCATTTTACAAAACTATTTGTAGCAAATATGAAATTTAGAGCAGATAAATATCTGATTTTTTAAAACAAATGAAACAGTTACGTCAACTGCAAAAGGATCGACAGCATACAGTTCCTGAACTATCATGCATGGTTGATGGGTGGTTTCACTCAATTCTGACCAAAGAAATGTATAGGGAAAGGTATTTTATACAGTTTTAATTGTATTTACATAGATCTTTGTGCAATTGATATAAGTCAATATTATATATATATATATACATAGTAGATATTAATATTATTTTACCCGATTTTCATTCAAAAAGGATAGCCTGTGATCATTAGAAAATACTTTTCGGATGATTACCTTTTTTTTACTTTTTTTTACATGTTCATATTGTTTTAAGATTAGACGACGTTTGTAAATTAATACTCATCACTTATTTCATTCACATTATAAGTCCATGTCTGTTGGGTGCCGAAATTATCCAAAGATCAAGTCACAGCTGAATGATCATTGTTTCAGCCCTCTACAAGAGCTAAAGGCCGCAGCGATGATACATATAGACAATGGGTTCATTGGCACCATAGGTGCATAGAACTCTAGGGAGAGTCATTCGATACAGGATGAGGCTGTTGACATTGTTTAATTACTTGGCGACGTCATGAATGTCATTTGTTGTGTTTTAGGGTTCCCATGGTTGTTAAACCTGTGTTGTTTTTGTCATTTGCACATAATTGATTTTTTCACTGTATGTAGATGATATGATCCGATATCTGTCACTTGTATATCATCTTGTACGTAAATTATAATATGTGAACAGGAGGCAGTACTTCGTATAACTTTTGAACAACCCTCGTATCTTTGAACGGTATTAGAACGTTCTCTGGATGTTTCTATTTTCTGAGATATTCAAAATAAGCAGCGTTTTAATAGGCGGACACATACGAGTAAATATAATATGAATGCGAATAGACCACGGATATTTGCAGTAAATTCAGTTCACCATAAGTTTCCAGTTTGTTGTTGTTGTTGCTGCTGCTGCTGTTGTTGTTAGTGTTGTTTTCAAACGATGTTTTTCCTCTCCTGATAAAATTGGTGACCAGATGGCTGGTACAATAAACATAAAAAATTGAAACATCACTTGGCAAAGGTTTACGTATACATGTACCAAGTAAATGCAAAAATGACAAAATCACTGAGACAAAACACAAAATAGAGGAAGTCTCAACAGTTACCGCCTTGAGACGGTATATCGCCGAAACAGAGCGGTTGTTTGCCTCAAACGATTTACAAAGCTCTAAATTACTGAAATGAGTAGCCTCCAATGTTACTGATCCATACACGTGTCTGTATGTAAAATACTTACTCGTTTTAGATGCAGCTTTAAATACTTGTTAGTGATTTTAATTAGATACTTTGAAAGAAATATTGTTGACTCCAAGTCTGTACAACCGTAATGTTTTTCTTCTTTAGCTTAGAACGGCTTTACAACAGAACATTTATGTTGTGGGTTTGTTAATTAAAGAAAACAATATATGTTTGCATTTCAAACTGATTACATAACAACAAACTGTTTACACGTTAAAATTTGCTAAAGTCTAAGAGTACAATCGATGGCGGAAATAACTGTTTTACGAAAATTCCAAAACACTCATTTATTCATGTGCAATGCATATAAAGTTATACAATATACATTGTTTTATATGTGTACATTGCGCCAACGCACTCATAACTTAAAAAAAAATAAATGAAGCACATTGTCGTCTAAGAGAACATAACATAACATGTGAATTACCTGTTAAAGAAAATCGATGAATAGATGACGTATAACTAAACAATTTCTCAAAAGTTTCTTTTAATTAGAGTAAAATAATTAAGATAATTCTTATGCCAACTCAAGGGTTGCAGATATATGTTTGGCATTCCACAGATAATGAAAATTAAAGATGTTCGCTCTGCTCGTGTGATGTTAATGACGAGAATAACCAATGGAACATGATCATATTGACACTAACGGTATTCTTATGTACAGAAAATATAAACGGTTTAAGACACGTTGTCAATATGAACAGATTATTTGATTAATTAGAAATTTACTGCTTGAAACATATTTTCTCAAGACGTTAAGATAGTCGTTAAGATATAACAGACCAAGCCATAAATGCTCGACTACTATAAACTACTATAAACTGACAGATACATGTCGTTTCTGTTTTAATAACAAAAATGGCAAGCAACGGATAAAAAAAGACATTATGTTTGCACATGTATCTCTTAAGTAACGAATTTTACTGGTGAATTGGCATTTGATGCAGTTTAACAGAAGTTCCAATGTTATCAGATTGTTACGAGCTCCTCAGGGTGCAATAAAAATCCAAGTAGCCAACATACAATTATAAATTCTCAAATTCTGTTATAAAGTAACATATTAAGAACCATTTGCTTTTATTGTTTAAATGGAATATTCTTGATATTAACATACTATAATTGCACCGATTTAAACAAATCAGCAAATAAATTGACTGATCTTACTCGTTGTCGTCATGTATGGATGTTATTCCTTATATAATACGGTTTTAATAAAAGGCACGGTCAACAATTTAAGAAATGATGTTCAATGTGTTTAATTATACTATCACCATATATGCAGTCTTAAAAATGTTTTACATTATTTTCAAATTAAGCAGAAATTACATCTTGTTATAAATGCAATGATATGGGGACTGCATCGTAAATAATCCTTTTTTCACAAATTCAGTATTTTGTTGTTGTTGATGCTTTTGGAAGGACATGCCTAGCAGCATTTGGATGATTTAACGTATTCTAAGTAAGATTCGTATTGCAGAAGAAATCTTATTACCAATATGAAAGTAGCCGTTACTGTTGCCGTTTATTGTTATTCTGAAGAATGTGTGTAATTGAAACCGAAATATATATATTGTTCAGAGATCCTGACAGAATTATTATTTTCTGGGCTAAATGTAATTACTGCATTAAACAAAATTGTGTTAAATACGGTCAATATTATTTTTTTCGGTGAAAAATGTGCAGTCTAAAAGATGTCAGTACTTGTTGTTTAATGCAATCACATGCAAGAAAATTTCCTGAGCAGGACCATTATAGAACTCTATTCTGCCGGTGCCTTTGAATACAAAATGACAAATGACGGGTTGAGGCATTTTCCATTTCCAGACAAAATATCGCCAATCTCAAGCGGGAGTTTTGACGGAAAATGTATCATTTTGATAAAAGACAAATGCTATTTGTTCTACTTTATGTACGTCGGTAGCGCAGTTGAAGCTGTGTCTCGAGATAAGTTATTTTTTTCTACAATGTTGATTGAAATAAAAATCTTTTGTACACAGTTCTGCCGACTGACCGTTCCAAGGCTATAACTGCCGGGTTTGCTCTTTTCGTTAAATGACTCATTACAAATTTGTTCGTACTTTTTGCTTGGCTTGCATGTGAAATACCTTTATTCTGTGCTTTTTCGGAGTTTGGTATATGTTGCAATGCTCATAGGACTTTGTTATACATTCTTATTGATATTTGAAACATTAGATTTGAAAAATGTAGAAAGCGAAGAAATTGTATAATATTTGCTTCATGCTGGCATGTTATTATTTTTAAATACTAATCCTTGGAGAATTGTTTATATGCCACTTCCTTATCTCTCAAAAGTAGGTTAAACTTTAAAGGTACTAATTAGCTGGTACCGTCGATTATTGAGCCAACACATGTATCGCCATAAACATTGTGTGTTATCCAGATAGGTGAAAGATATTAAAACATAAAAATAGATATACAATGCTAGACACATTTACATTTCTTGGAATGGAACAAATTAGCAGTCAAAGCGATAAAATTTATCTTAAAATCAAGCATAACATAAGTTTGTGTGAAGCCATTTAGAAATGATCTTTACACTATCTTGAATACCAAACATATAAGCGAATATCTTGAAACATTTTGGTAACCACATTCGGGGGATTGAAGGTGAGGAATGTATTCAAATATATTTGTTAAGGGTTGTTTTGTCCCTTCTTTTCTGTGTCTCTTTGGCGTGTCAATAAATATGTTTATACATGTATACAAATTTAAGAACTGAAATTAGAGTGTGTAAATATGGAAGTTGAATATAAATCAAAGGACCGATTCAATGGTCGTGATGATGGTTATCTGAATTAGGTCATAGGTGTTATTGAGCTGTTTATCTTTTAACAAAATAGAGATACGTATTGATTAGACCATGCCTATCATTAACAGAACTTAGTCAATGGTCTGGAGTTATTTGGAGCTCAAACCGCGGTACTAGTAGTGTCAGTTCTTTTTCGAAATTTTACCCAGGAGAAGACCACTTCAAAATTCTTAGTAACAAGAATGCAAATAAAGACATAAATATATACTTTTTTCGAAGTTTTACCCAGGAGAAGACTACTTCAAAATCCTTATTAACAAGAATGCGAATAAAGATATAAATATATACTTATACATCCATACGTTCATACATATACACATATTAGTAGTAGTAGTAAGAGTAGTAGTAGAAGTAGTAGTAGTAGGAGGAGGAGGAGTGTTTTGGCTGTTGTTGTTGTTATTGTTGTTGTTGCTGTTTACAGACAAGCGTAAAATATTGTAATAGGATTGAAAACTTACCAGACCATTTTATCTACTCGTTTATCTATAAAAAGTCTGATATAATCAACACCAAAATATAGTGTTGCCGTTATTTGACATATCAATATCAAGTTAATGCAAGTCTTTATATGCAATGTTTCAAAAGTGCCAACTGGAAAACAGTTTTGCTTTCGGTATCACATTTCACCCTGCTCCTTTTTTCTGTCATACACTTGTGTATAAATGCCAGTATATGCAGTAATAACATGAGTTCCATTACTCCATACTACAATGAAAAAATGATATAATTAATAAATAATGAAATTAGAATTCGCATATAAATCCTTGCCAGTACTTTATTTTCTTCCATGAATATGGCATAGAACAAGTTTTACAACATTTAGTAATTATACCTCTGGCTGTTGCCAATACGATACTTTGAGCCAATAAAATTATTGTCACTTCTTTCTCCAAAGGTTTATACAAAGACACGCGAGTTAACACGGATTTAATATTTCCGTATAAACGTATCATACAACTGGACTTCAAAGGTTCAATGTAGAAGATCATAATACTGCCACCGCGGGACTCTTAAGACTTTTATTAATAGCTTCCTGATGACCGATTGATATTGAAAAAAAAATAACACAGATAAATAATCTAATTATGTCCTTTGTAATAAAAGCAGTTACATCATTTAATCATCTAATCTTATAGCATGAAAATTACTCGACATCATAATTGTTCATATAAACAAACAGTTAATAGCCTTCCTATATCTCTACAGTTTAACAGGATCATGTACGAAGGATAGATCGATGAAAATCGATGTCTAAAGATCCTTATGAATAAATATTAAATCGTTACAGTCCATTATCTTCGTTTTGTACAACGATCCAAAAATATCACAAGGATTGGGCAGCGTGGAATATGGTGCATGTTTTCATTCTTCAAAATAACTCACATTTATGTTTAAAATTAGGATCATGTCTACGGGAAAGGGAGTTTCTGATGACATTGTAGTTACATAGACAAATCCGATAATTGATAATTGTAGCCTTTGTCTTCAGACAAAGATCAATGAGACTGCAAAGTGGATACTGCATAGAACACATTTTTAGCAATTAAGTCATGTTTCAGTGATTGAATCATTTCGGTTGGCACTATAATTTGTAAAGCCAACAGAAACAGGGCAGATAATGTTGCACATAGAGACCCTTAATTATTAACTTTTAACTGGTATGTGTTCACTTATTTTTAAAATTAATATATTATGTTTTATCACTCCTAGGACCATGGCATATTTTTGTTAGAGAAAATAGTCATAACAAATTGTTTTCTGTGCAAAATACTTGCTTAAACAAACCCATGGATCTAGTTACAATTTAAACCGCCGTACATTTTCCTTAAATTCTCTCTTTTTGAATGTTAACGTGATAGAATGAACATAACGGGTCTAACATATAGGGAAATAGATGCAAGATTGGCCTTAAAATCTTATATGGAGACTGGCGAAAGATTAAATTGTGCATACTTTATTACATGTTCTTGAGAAACAAAAACACTCAAACTCGATTACCACAGAAAATATGATATTACGTGACATATATGAAAAGTTAATCAATCATACTTGGGAAATCTTGGGAAATCAGTGAACGCCAAAATTGCATATATATTTAGTCTACGGGGAGTAATAGGCCTCTGATTAATGCCCATCGAAACCTTTAAACCAACGCCGTCTCAGCATCTTTTTCTAGAGATATGAGTTATCATATATATTGTGCTTGTACATTTACATGCACTTGTAATAATATCCCATTTATGACACGGATATCATTAATAATTTAAAGTAAAGTAATTCATATGTATACTTCATACCTTTGAAGAAATAAATAAGGTTTATTAGCTGGCTCGTCTTTGACTTGGTACATATAATTATAAAACTAATCTTCGTCAAAGAAACATCTAGCAAATACGTATTGTACTTATTATATTTTTATTCTTTTTTTTTTTTTTTTTTTGAAAATATATAAATATTTAAACCTGTTTTATTCCGTATTTGTAAGATAATATTTACTATAACCGGCGGAAATTCACTTATAAAATAGGTTTCAAGAGATACGAGTGACTTCTAAGATCGTGCGCCTCTTACCGCCTGGATTCGGAACCCTGTCGGAAGAAAAGACTAATTACTGGAAAGCCTGCGATGAGCCGTTGGTTTTACCTAGAATTTGTATTGAATGTTTGTAACAAGTTAAAAGTGGAGTGTCGAAATAAACCATAGACGACACAGATTTTGTTTTAAATAAAGCAATGAACATCTATTTTTTCTCTTGGTTTGTTGTTTATTAAAACGCTAATATTCGCCAATGAATTGGCTAACAAACAACTTTCTGCGTTTTTGTCGTTTCACTGAAAAAAATAGTTATTTAGAGTGCATTTTATGTTTCACAAAAAATAAACATACGGTATCCTTAATTTGCAAGATAAAACTTACTTTGCCATGCGGTAAGATTATTCTATGAAAATAATTTTCAAGTGCTTACCATATTGGTGATTTTCTGTCGGAAGACAGGACTTAATGCGACTAGGTGTGCGATGCGCCGTTGGTTCGATCGAAACATTTTTTTTGGAGCTCATTCCCCCAAAAAATATCTAGATATCGCTATAATTACAATATTTGTATTCCTGCGATGTAATGAAAATGAAATTGCTCGTCGATGAAATTCTTAAGTGTGAAAACTGTGTCCCACCATTCTGTCCAAACATTATTGAAGTAAATAATTGTATGACATTGCCAGGCAAAATAGTTTTTTAGTAAAACCATCCCGGCTAGATTCATGACAATAAACTTGGAACACTGGACCTTATTTTTTTTTTCACTTGACCACTGTGGCATTTGAATATAGTTTTATCATATTCCGTCCATAACCAATATTGTCGATTTGTTTCGATGTAAAATCCTGTACGAACATGACCAGACTATCATGATGCCCTTGAACTATTTATACAAGTCAGACACACAATACAGCATTAAACTTGATGTGTTATGTGTTATTGTATTGATGTACAAACCAACAGGACAGAACAGAACAGAAATTGTATTTGTACCTAAAAGCCAAAGGGCCAATAGTACAATTTACATAATTATACAACTATACAAAACACGAGTTTTGTTAGTATCGTTACATTTATCTTCATCCCTTCATAACTCCATACACAAAAGAACAAAGTTGTTTCAATTGTAATTCTATTCTACTCCCTTTATATCAACAAAGAAATAATTGATTTCTAGGTTCATCTTATCTTGGACAGATAAACATTACATGAAATTCATCTTCAACAACATGTGCGTTTAATCTTCCTCATCAATAGTAACATAATCTTTCGCTAAGTGGTATATTATTGTGGCGTCCGATTTCAATTGCATATTTGTGATTGGAGCATCTAAATTTTGCATACATCTTTTTGAACTCAGACCAGTTACATAACCTCTCATTAATAAGATTTTAGAATATGTTATACATAACGTTTATCAAAGAAATGCACCTATAATTTATTGGATCTGACCTAGAAAGTGACTTATGAATAGGGACTATAATACTTTCAGTCCAATTACAACAAAATACAAATAGAATAAATATATAGCTACTTGATCCGCATTGACAATGGAGTGTTAACCATGACACTGTAAATACACCCAAGATCACCGAAAATATTTTTATCATTCTGACAGGCAGACATTCTCGTGCAAGTAATTAAATCACTCTCTTTCTCGACTATTTTTGATCGATCGATTTGAATTGTAAGCATCCATATTGGATGCAAAAAGCACCAAATGAACAATTTTACATACATTGCTTTGTTGCTTCTTTTTAGGTTATATCGCACGGAGACTTGTATGGTCATATTGTCGAAGTCTCGCTAATTATTGGTGGACGAAGGCCTCAGTCTATGCCAATTTAGCACACAGCTGGTCGACTGCAATACCTCAATACCTCAATACATGATAATTCTCGCTCCGACTAAGACTCGAACCTAGGCGGTGAGAGGCTGAGGAGTTACAGGTCAGTAACTCTAACCGCTCGACAAAGGTTATTAGGTATCGCTAGTTGATTATTGCGTTATAATACAATAAGTAGGTAACAACGAAGTGCGTTTTTGTATCAGTTATCTATTATTTTTCTCATCTTGTTACATAAATCCACTGGTAAAGAGGCAGAAAGGCAGTCATGTTTGAGTTTACTTCAAGATCTTAGAAATCTTGCAATATTTACACGTTTTATTCTTGTCAAGAATGTGCCGTCGTTACAAATTACAAATTACAATGAATCCTCGTTAAATTTATAGAATGTTCCTTTAGGTTTGAGGACTAAAAATGATGAAAATTTCAACAAACTGAAGACGGTGCCCACTCTTGAGGCAGATATGGTGTTGTCATGACTGTGCAAAACATGCCGTGAACACCTGGCATGACAACGCATCCTGTCACATTATCCTGACAGCGCTCAAACTAGTCGTAAAACTAATTTTATATTTGCTTGCGCGTTAGCAAGGGAGCTATACCACTACCATTTGTAACAACTTTTGTATGTCATCGAAGCAGGCGCATCCCATATCCGGAACCAACGCACTACCGATTGCGCTACCAGGTCCGGCAAATATTATTAGTATTTACCCTACATTTTCGTACACGTTACACGTAGAATATAATGCATTAACTCGAAATAATAAAAATGGCAACTTTACAATTCATGTTGCAACTTGTAAAGAATAGTCAAATATTTTAAACACATTTTAAATTGATCCGTGGTAAACAAAAGGAAACGCAGGCACGATTTCTATTAATTGCGACCTCTATATCCACAATTTTTATCACAGTTTTCATGCAATTGGTGTACAAATAACACTTACCGAGTATATAGGAGTGTGAATGCCGCAATGAATTTCGGTCAATCAATTAATTACGAATATAAATCGTTCTCAACACAGTGCATACGTAGGGTGAACAAAGGCATTTACATTTATAATTACCATACCTGTATAATACTCGTAATAGCTTAGGCATATGGTAAGAATGAAGACTAGCTGATGAGTGACGCTAATATCTTAATTCTGACGCCAAACCATTGGAAAAACTATCTAAAGACAATGAGGCAATGAAATAATATATTGAAATATTGGAGCTTGCAATCATTCAAGTGAAAAGTCCTGACATGCCCTTAAAGTTGTCCCTCAATAGTCTTTTCTCAACACCAAAACAATAAAGGAAAGTCGAATATGAATGCTGATATACATTTTATGCTGCTCTGACAATAGCATCACAGTTTCTTTGCCAAATAATATCTATTATATATTCATTTTAATAATGTACATCATATTTATAAACGATAAAAGAAAAGTGAATAATCAAGGAAAGTCAACAACTCCAGAACTTTTATACAGGATGACTCATTGCCCTATCAAATAAACTGTCACAGAATAAAATGGATCAAATATGACTCGTATCTTATCCAAGGCGGTAACTGTTGGGTTTGCCCTTATGTTTAATGACATCACGTATTTGTTCTTACTTTTACGTTTTGCTCGCATGTGATTCTCTTTGTTCTGTGCAATTTTACAAATTTGGGTACATGTAGCAATGCTAATAGGGCGTTTTATATTTCCTAATTCGTTATAATGACGACATATAATTTCGCTAGACGCAAACAATCGTCAAATAAAACAGAAAAGTTTCAACATTTCAAAGAAATAATAATACATACGATTGTGTGGCAGCGACAAAGGCTATTAGACTTTTGCAATAGCGGCGATTTCCTTCTCCTCTATGCTCGGCAAAATTATATCTCAATGTAATTTGACAGTCCGATTACATGACAATAAAGATCAATATTGCTTCGTCCACATGCGTTTTGCTTGGGATATAAAGACAGGTTTTATTGCTAAGGTACATACATCATATAATGGGCCATAAAATAGCAGACCGGTTGAGTGAATCATAACATATATTTTGTAGAAATAAATCATGGTCCAATCGTTTTATATTTGCATTACTGAAGACTTTGTTTACCTGTAAACCGCCACTACCTTCTGAGAAAAAACACGTATAAATGTATCATGTAAGACAACAGATTTACATTCCATCTTTACCATGACTTAATAGTAAAATAGGTTATCTCTAATTTGTAATACTACATGTATCTATAAACGTTGATAACACCCGTTTTGAATGTATGTAAGTATGTAAGTATGTATGTATGTAATGATTTAATGTATAGAAATAATTACAATATATTACAAAAACATCTCTATATCAACATTCAAATGTACATGATGCGGAATACTGTTAAGTAATATTCATTTAAGATAATGCCATGACGACCGTTGTGGATTGGCAAAACTTGTGACCTTTAATTTGGAATAGAAAAATAAAAAGGTCCTATAAGAATTACCACTGATATTTAAATATGAACTACCTCTAGACAAAGGCAAATAGGGTTAATTTGATAGTGACAAAAACACAGAGACGAGACATAACAAACAAAAAGAAAAATCAGCTGTTGCCGTCCGGTCAGTTGGCAAAAGGACCGATTGAGAAAAGCGACTGTTCTATTCAATTGCTTATTCAATGCATTCATTACGTTAACATAACATAGAGTTTTAATCAGTGGAGTCATCTCTTTTTTCGTTCGTAAATGTCTGATTTTTATTGTAGAAGTGCAAGCAACGTTTAGGCAACGTTCTGTTACCTAAACTCCAATGTTATTCAAGATAAAAATAAATACAAACACTATTCAAATAAACCTTTGCTTCTACAAAATTCGGATGTCTCAATCAGGTTATGTATCTTTTGCTGTTGCGGCACATATTTGAATAAATCTGAAGGATATTAACGCCGCAAGACATCGAGAAAAAGTAGTTCTTTTCTAGTAATTAAGTTAAATGTCATCTAAATATCTGTCGGTGCAAATAGAATAAAATATTGTTGAATTTTTCTTATTTGAATCGAGGTTAATAATAAGAAATATACATGTACTCATGGAAACGACATTGTAATCCAATCTTATAACAGAAAATTGCATGACGCTTGACAAGTTGGCGTAAGTTAATTATCGTGGTTTGAACAAATCACTACAAGCTCTGATTCAAATGCATTTTTTCGAAGATCGTGACACATTTCCAGTAAGACGCATGAATGCACACTGTAATTGTTTTCTGATCGTTTTCCAAGAGTTATGGACACAAATCCAAACTTTACCAGTTGGAGCTCTAAACGCAAGAACAAATGTGTCTCAATATTAAATGATGCTGCCTTGGACTGTTGCATCAACAATCGGTCTAAACAGCAAACACGTTTTATGATTTTTTTAATTTTCGTCTTACAGATGTTAAGCTACCTTACTAGTGATACCAATACCGAGAAGAAAAATCATCACATAGGGTATTTATGACTCACATAAGAAAATGTGTCTTATCGCTGCAGAATCTATTAAGAAAGAATTGCATATGACAAGCAGATGCGTGTCAAATGTCAATGGAAAACTTTAAGCAACTGTACGGGTTTTTATACGCTGACAAACTGACCTACTGTCAGAAATATCTTTCCTTGAGATAGTTTAGTATTTCATAAAAGTACAAATTGATTTGTCTATACGACCTAGAAAAAAAAGACAATAAAGACGTTTTAGTAAGTCGTACAATCATAGAAATTCATATACCGTTATTACACTTTTTATCAGAACGAACAATCAATACAATCTCAGAGGCCACCAGCATTTGGAGATCAGATTAACCTCTGCCGAAAAAACACACTGTGTTTGCCGACGACTTTTGGACGAGGTTGTAATATTTTGAGAACTTTGATCTAGAATGTGCAATGTGTTTTACTGGAAGCACGGTGAAACGTTGCCTGTTTATAGACCAATAAATATTCACAAGCGCTGGCCTTAGCCTCAAAGTCACACAGAAATTTAGAAGCCGAGTATAACTCTCATAGTGCAGAACATACAATTTGGTCTTTTGATGAAATGCCTCACCCCCTTTGGGATAAAGTTCAGGAAATACGATTTTTCTTAAATGAGGAGAAACGATCTGAGCTTAATATCCAAACAATTGGACATAAACTTGCATGCAAGTAGTTAATGAGAATATTGTTTCACATGCCACAATTACAACGAATCAGTTCCATGCAGGATACATTTAGCAAGAAAATGTAAATAAATGAAATAATATTCTATCATACACCAAAATCCACATGTATACTAAAACTCCCTAAGGACAGCTTATGCTTCTTTCTTTGCCCTAAACCTTCAGCAATAACTAAATATAATGTGTGTCACCTTGTCTTGCATTATCAGATTAGGTAAATATACTAAACTAGGATTTTTTTTCTGCGAAACATGCCAACTCTAAAAGATGTCAATACGTGTTGTTTAATGCAATCAGATGCAAGAAAGTTTCCTGAGTAAGACCATTATAGAACTCTATTCTGTCGGTGCCTTGGAATACGAAATTAAATATGACGGGTTGAGGCATTTCCATTTCCAGACAAAATGTCGCCTATGTTAAACGGGAGTTTTGACGGAAAATGTATCATTTTGATAAAAGACAAATGCTATTTGTTTTACTTTATGTACGCCGGTAGCGCAGTTGACGCTGTGTTTCGAGATGAGTGATTTTCTCTACAATGTTAACTGAAGTAAAAATATTTCTGTATGCAGTTCTTGATATTTAAAACATAAGAATTAAGAAATGTAAAAAGGGAAGGAATACCAAACATGTAAGCGCATATCTTGAAACATTGTGGTAATCACATTCGGGGGATTGAAGGCGATGAAGGTATTCAAATATATGTTAAGGGTTGTTTTGTGCTTTCTCTTCTGTGTCTCTTTGGACTGTCCATAGATATGTTTATACATGTATACAAATTTAAGAACTAAAATTAGAGTGTGTAAATATGGAAGGCGATTATAAATCAAAGAACCGATTCAATGGTCGTGATGATGGTTCTCTGAATCAGGTCATAGGTGTTATTGAGCTGCTTAGTTTTTAACAAAATAGAGATACATATTGATAAGACCATGCCTATCATTAACAGATCTTAGTCAATGGTCTGCAGTTATCAGGAGCTCAAACGGCGGTTCTAGTAGCGTCAGTTCTTTTTTCGAAATTTTACCCAGGAAAAGACCACTTCAAAATCCTTATTAACAAGAATGCGAATAAAGATATAAATATATACTTATACATTCATACGTTCATACATATACACATATTAGAAGTAGTAGTAATAGTAGTAGTAGAAGTAGTAGTAGTAGGAGGAGGAGTGTTTTTGCTGTTGTTGTTGTTATTGTTGTTGTTGTTTACAGACAAGCGTAAAATATTGTAATAGGATTGAAAACTTACCAGATCATTTTATCTACTCGTTTATCTATAAAAAGACTGGTATAATCAACACCAAAATATAATGTTGCCGTTGTTTGACATATCAATATCAAGTTAATGCAAATCTTTATATGCAATATTTCAAAAGTGCCAACTGGAAAACATTTTTGCTTTTCATATCACATTTCATCCTGCTCTATTTTTCTGTCATACACGTGTGTATTAATGCCAGTATATGCAGAAATAACATGAGTTTAATTCCATAACTGCATATTACAATGAAAAAGTGATATGAATAATATATAATGAAATTAGAATTCGCATATAAATCCTTGCCAGTACTTTATTCCCTTCCTTGAAATGGCATGGAACAAGTTTTACAACATTTAGTAATTATACCTCTGGAAGTTGCCAATACGATACTTTGAGCCCATAAAATTGTTGTCACTTCTTTCTCCAAAAGTTCATACAAAAACACTCGAGTTAAAACGAAGTTAACATTTCCTTATAAACGTATCATACAACTGAACTTCAAAGGTGCAATGTAGAACATCATAATACTGCCACCGCGGGACTCTTAAGACTTTTATTAATAGCTTCCTGATGACCGGTTGATAGTGAAAATAAATAACACAAATAAATAATCTAATTATGTCCTTTGTAATAAATGCAGTTACAACATTGAGTCAACTAGTCCTATAGCATGAATATTACTCGACACCATTAATTTCCATATAAACAAACAATTAATATTCTTCCTATATCTCTACAGTTTAACAGGATTATATACGAAGGATAGATCGATGAAACTCGATGTCTAAAGATCCTTATGAATAAATATTAGATCGTTACAGTCCATTATCTTTGTTTTGTACAACTATCCAAAAATATCACTAGGATTGGGCACCACGGAATATGGTGCATGTGTTCATTCTTCAAAATCACTCAAATTTTAGTTTAAAATTGGGATCATGTCCACGGGAAAGGGAGTTTCTGGTGACATTGCAGTTACACTGACAAATCCGATAATTGATAATTGTAGCTTTTCAGATAAAAGATAAATCAGACTGCAATGTGGATACTGCACAGAACACGTTTGTAGCAATTAAGTCATGTTTCAGTGATTAAATCATTTCGGTTGGTACTATAACTGGTAAAGCCAACAGAAACAGGGCAGATAATGTTACACATAGAGACCCTTAATTATTAACTTTTAACTGGTATGTGTTCACTTATTTTCAAAATTAATATATTATGTTTTATCACTCCTAGGACCATGGCATATTTTCGTTTGAGAACATTATCTGTCGGTGCAAATAGAATAAAATATTGTTGAATTTTTCTTATTTGAATCGAGGTTATTAATAAGAAATATACATGTACTCATGGAAACGACATTGTAATCCAATCTTATAACAGAAAATTGCATGACGCTTGACAAGTTGGCGTAAGTTAATTATCGTGGTTTGAACAAATCACTACAAGCTCTGATTCAAATGCATTTTTTCGAGAAAATGTTTTCTGTGCAAAATCCTTGCTTAAACAAACCCATGGATCTAGTTACAATTTAAACCGCCGTACATTTTCCTTAAGTTCTCTCTTGTTGAATGTTTACGTGATAGAATGAACATAACGGGTCTAACATATAGGGAAATAGATGCAAGATTGGCCTTAAAATTTTATATGGAGACTGGCGAAAGTTTAAATTGTGCATCCTTTATTACATGTTCTTGGGAAACAAAAACACTCAAACTCGATTACCACAGAAAATATGATATTACGTGACATATATGAAAAGTTAATCAATCATACTTGGGAAATCTTGGGAAATCAGTGAACGCCAAAATTGCAGATATATTTAGTCTACGGGGAGTAACAGGCCTCTGATTAATGCCCATCGAAACCTTTAAACCAAAGCCGTCTCAGCATCTTTTTCTAGAGATACGAGTTATCATATATATATTGTGCTTGTACATTTACATGCACTTGTAATAATATTCCATTTATGACACGGATATCATTAATAATTTAAAGTAATTTATATGTATACTTCATACCTTTGAAGAAATAAATAAGTTTTATCAGCTGGCTCGTCTTTGACCTAGTACATATAATTATAACGCTAATCTTTGTCAAAGAAACAGCTAGCAAATACCTATTGTACTTATTATATTTTTATTCTTTCTTTGAAAATATACAAATATTTAAACCTGTTTTATTCCGTATTTTTAAGATAATATTAACTATAACCGGCGGAAATTCACTTATAAAATAGGTTTCATGAGATACGAGTGACTACTTAGATCGCTCGCCTCTTACCGCTTGGACTCGGAACCCTATCGGAAGAAAAGACTAATTATTGGAAAGCCTGCGATGAGTCGTTGGTTCCACCTAGAAAAATTAATAGTGAGTGGAGTGTCGAAATAAACCATAGACGATACAGATTTTATTTTAAATAAAGCAATGCATGTTTATTCTTTTCTCTTAGTTCGTTGTTTACTTAGTATAGTTTATTAAAACGCTAATATTCGCAATGAATTGGCTAACAAACAACTTTCTGTGTTTTTGTCGTTTCACTGAAAATAATAGTTATTTAGAGTGCATTTTATGTTTCACAAATAATAAACATATGGTATCCTTAATTTGCAAGATAAAACTTAATTTGCCATGCGGTAAGATTATTCTATGAAAAATGGTTTTCAAGTGCTGACCATATTGGTAAATTTTCTGTCGGAAGATAGGACTTTATGCGACTAGGCCTGCGATCTGCCGTTGCTTCGATCAAAACATTTTTCTGGAGCTTAATCCCATAAACATATCTGGATATCGCTATAATGACAATATTTGATTCCTGCGATGTAATGAAAATGAAATTGCTCGTCAGATGAAATTCTTAAATGTGAAAACTGTGTCCCACCATTCTGTCCAAACATTATTGAAGAAAATAATTGTATGACATTACCACACAAAATAGTTTTTACGTAAAACCATCCCGGCTAGATTCATGACAATACACTTGGAACACTGGGCCTATCTTTTTTCACTTGACCGCTGTAGCATTTGAATACAGTTTTATCATATTCCGTCCATAACCAATATTGTCGATTTGTTTCGATGTAAAATCCTGTACAAAAATGACCAGACTATCATGATGCCCTTGAATTATTTATACAAGTCAGACACACAATACAGCAATAAACTTGATGTGTTATGTACTATTATCTTGGTGTACAAACCAACAGAACAGAACAGAACATATATTTTTTTTACCTAAAGGCCTAAGGGCTCATAATACAATTTACATAATTATACAACTATACAAAACACGAGTTTTGTTATTATCGTTACATTTATCTTCATCCCTTCATAATTTCATACACATAAGAACAAAGTTGTTATAATAGTAAATCATTATTGATATTTATTCTATTCTACTCCCTTTATACCAACTAAGTAATAACTGATTTCTAGGTTCATCTTATCTTGGACAGATAAACATTACATGGAATTCATCTTCAACAACATGCGTGTTTAATCTTTATAAACAATGTGGTCTCGCTACGTGCTATATTATTGTGGCGTCCAATTTCAATTGCATATTTGTGATTTTGCATACATCTTTTTGAACTTGAATGGAATGGAAAGAGATAAATCCCGCTCTGGATTAAGTAATGTTTTAAACTTTTTATACGTACAACATTTTGGTCATTGGTTGATTTCTGACATTCAGTTCTGTCAAGCAATATCATGTTATCGTTGTTTAAAAATAGAAATAAACAAATTCACATCCCCTAAATTCTGATATATCCATGCATGTCCAAATCCATATTAGAAAAGTAATTCCTTTACATTTGTTGCCAAATTACGTCTTCCTAAATCATCTAGCCTTTTTAACATTATATAACAGTGTTTAGGTGTTCTATCATCTAACATATATAATAGTGTGCACCAATATTTGATACATTTTAAAAGATACTCGGTAACAAGAGAAAAATAACCACATTCACCTATAGCAATATTATCAGTAGATTTAATACTTAATACCAATATTGAATTACAAAATTGGATCCGAGTTTTTTTTTGACGGGATAGGATAGTACATTTCACCAAATTTCGGATCCGTAAACTAAAATCGGTTTAACTATAGAGTCTTTTTGAAGTACTCTTCAACATTCAAATAACCAAACGTTTTTGAAATCTATTTATAGCTAGGATACATTTTTTGCTTGTAATTAAAGTTTTGTTCATTTTAAATGCGAACTAAATAATAACCACATATATTTGTATTTGGTGACATTTACTGGACACCATCTATAATACCACTTCTCATAGCAATGTAATCCTCCACTGTTTATAAAAAATGTGATTTCTGTCTTCGATTGATTTATAGACATTCCGTAACTTTCACAGAAACAGAAAATCTGTTTAACTGTCTTTGTAACTTTGTAATTGTAAGCATCCTGATTGGATGCAAAACTGCACTAAATGAACGATTTTAAATACATTGCTTTGTTGCTTCTTTTTAGGTTACATCGCACGGAGACTTGTATGGTCATATTGTCGAAGTCTCGCTAATTATTGGTGGACGAAGGCCTCAGTCTATGCCAATTTAGCACACAGCGTTCGATTGCAATACCTCAACACATGATAATTCTCACTCCGACTAAGACTCGAACCAAGGCGGTGAGAGGCTAAGGAGTTACAGGTCGGTAACTCTAACCGCTCGACCATGAGGACCCCCGATTTCACATACAATATGTAATAAAGTATCGCTAATTGATTAATGCGTTATTATACAATAAGTAGTTAATGACGAAGTGCGTTTTTGTATCAGTTATCTATTATTTTTCTAGTCTTGTTACATAAATCCGCTGGTAAAGAGGTAGAAAGGCAGTCATGTTTAAGTTGATTTTAAGATCTTAGAACTCTTGCCAGATTTATACGTTTTATTCTTGTCAAGAATGTACCGTCGTTACAAATTCAACTGAACTTTGCAATGTTAACAATGAATCCTTAGTAGCTTCTTGTGTGTTACCTTGTCGATCATCGCGACATTTATGTATGAACTGATTTAAAGAAAAGTGGTTTTCCCAAAGTTTGCAATAATTCGCATTTGTCTCTGGGACAAACAATGTAAGGCTAGATTCAAAACACTTCGTAAAATCTGTGTTTTTTTTTCAAAAGTGTATTTTTTGTCAACAAAACTTCAAGCAGTACTGTTTCACACTTTGTATATGTTCAGTTATCTGAAGACGGTGCCCACTCTTGAGGCAGATATGGTGCTGTCATGACTGTGCAAGCATGACACCGCATCCTGTCACATTATCCTGACAACGCTCTAATCTAGTTGTGAAACTAATTTTATATTTGCTTGAGCGTTAGCAAGGGAGCTATACCACTACCATTTGTAACAACGTTTGTATGTCAACGAAGCAGGCGCATCCCATACCCGGAACCGAGGCTTTACCGATTGCGCTACCAGGTCCGGCAAATATCATTACTATTTACTCTACATTTTCGTACACGTTACACGTAGAATATAATGCATTAACTCGAAATAATAAAAATGGCAACTATACGATTCATGTTGCAACTTTTAAAGAATAGTCAAATATAAACACATTTTAAATTGATCCGTGGTAAACAAAAGGAAACGCAGGTACGATTTCTATTGATCGGGACCTCCATATCCACAATTTTTATCATAGTGTTCATGCAATTAGTGTACAAAATAACACTATCGGGTAAATAGCAGTGTGAATGCCGCAATGAATTTCGGTCAATCAATTAATTACGAATATATTGTATTCAACACAGTGCATACATAGGGTAAACAAAGGCATTTACATTTATAATTACCATACCTGTATAATACTCGTAATAGCTTAGGCATATGGTAAGAATGAAGACTAGCTGATGAGTGACGCTAATATCTGAATGCTGGGGCCAAACCAATGGAAAAACTGTTTAATGACAATGAGGCAATGAAATAATATATTGAAATGTTGGAGCTTGCATTCTTTCAAGTAAAAAAGTCCTGACATGCCCTTAAAGTTATCTCTCCATAGTCGTTTCTCAACACCAAAACAATAAAGGAAAGTCGAATATATATGCTGATATACGTTTTATGCTGCTCTGACAATAGCATCACAGTTTCTTTGCCAAATAATATCTATTATATATTCATTTTAATAATGTTCATCATATTTATAAATGATAAAAGAAAGGTGACTAATCAAGGAAAGTCAACAACTCCAGAACGTTTATACAGGATGACTCATTGCCCTATCAAATAAATTGTCACAGAATAAAATGGATCAAATATGACTCGTATCTTATCCAAGGCGGTAATTGTTGGGTTTGCCCTTATGTTTAATGACATCACGTATTTGTTCTTACTTTTACGTTTTGTTCGCATGTGATTCTCTTTGTTCTGTGCCATTTTACAAATTTGGGTACATGTAGCAATGCTACTAGAGCGTTTTATATTTCCTAATTCGTGATAATAACGACATATAATTTCGTTAGACGCAAACAATCGTCAAATAAAACAGAAAAGTTTCAACATTTCAAAGAAATAATAATACATACAGTTGTGTGGCAGCGATAATGGCTAGTAGACTTTTGCAATAGCGGCGATTTCCTTCTCCTCTATGCTCGGCAAAATTATATCTCAATGTAATTTGACAGTATGATAACATGACAATAAAGATCAATATTGCTTCGTCCACATGCGTTTTGCTTGGGATATAAAGACAGGTTTTATCGCTAAGGTACATACATCATATTATGGGCCATAAAAGAGCAGACCGGTTGAGTGAATCATAACATATATTTTGTAGAAATAAATCATGGTCCAATCGTTTTATATTTGCATTACTGAAGACTTTGTTTACCTGTAAACCGCCACTACCTTCTAAGAAAAAAAAACACGTATAAATGTATCATGTAAGACAACAGATTT
Source organism: Sinonovacula constricta (assembly GCA_007844125.1). Taxonomy (NCBI): domain Eukaryota; kingdom Metazoa; phylum Mollusca; class Bivalvia; order Cardiida; family Solecurtidae; genus Sinonovacula; species Sinonovacula constricta. Next base: position 49,393,753 of record CM017556.1, on the reverse strand, counting down.
ACATTCCATCTTTACCATGACTTAATAGTAAAATAGGTTATCTCTAATTTGTAATACTACATGTATCTATAAACGTTGATAACGCCCGTTTTGAATGTATGTAAGTATGTAAGTATGTATGTATGTATGTAATGATTTAATGTATAGAAATAATTACAATATATTCAAATAACTTCTCTATATCAACATACAAATGTACATGATGCGGAATACTATTAAGTAATGTTCATTTAAGATAATGTCATGACGACCGTTGTGGATTGGCAAAACTTGTGACCTATAATTTGGAATAGAAAAATAAAAAGGTCCTATAAGAATTACCACAGATATTTAAATTTGAACTACCTCTAGACAAAGGCAAATAGGGTGCATTAGATAGTGACAAAAACACAGAGACGAGACATAACAAACAAAAAGAAAAGTCAGCTGTTGCCGTCCGGTCAGTTGGCAAAATGACCGATTGAGAAAAGTGACTGTTCTATTCAATGGCTTATTCAATGCATTCATTACGTTAACATAACATAGAGTTTTAATCAGTGGAGTCATCTCTTTTTTCGTTCGTAAATGTCTGATTTTTAGTGTACAAGTGCAAGTAACGTTTAGGCAACGTTCTGTTACCTAAACTCCAATGTTATTCAAGATAAAGATAAATACAAACACTATTAAAATAAACCTTTGCTTCTACAAAATTCGGATGTCTCAATCAGGTTATGTTTTTTTTGCTGTTGCGGCACATATTTGAATGGATCTGGTGGATATTAACGCCGCAAGACATCGAGATAAAGTAGTTCTTTTCTAGCAATTAAGTTAAATGTCATCTAAATATCTGTCGGTGCAAATAGAATAAAATATTGTTTAATTTTTCTTATTTGAATCGAGGTTAATAATAAGAAATATACATGTACTTATGGAAACGACATTGTAATCCAATCTTATAACAGAAAATTGCATGACGCTTGACAAGTTGGCGTAAGTTAATTATCGTGGTTTGAACAAATCGCTACAAGCTCTGATTCAAATGCATTTTTTTCGAAGATCGTGACACATTTCCAGTAAGACGCATGAATGCACACTGTAATTGTTTTTCTGATCGTTTTCCAAGAGTTGTGGACACAAATGCAAACTTTGACAGTTGGAGCTCTAAACACAAGAACAAATGTGTCTCAATGTTAAATGATGCTGCCTTGGACTGTTGCATCAACAATCGGTCCATACAGCAAACACGTTTTATGACGTTTTTAATTTTCGTCTTACAGATGTTAAGCTACCTTACTAGTGATACCAATACCGAGAAGAAAAATCATCACATAGAGTATTTATGACTCACATAAGGAAAATGTGTCTTATCGCTGCAGAATTTATTAAGAAAGAATTGCATATGACAAGCAGATGCGTGTCAAATGTCGTTATGACAATGGAAAACTTTAAGCAACTGTACGGGTTTTTATACGCTGACAAACTGACCTACTGTCAGAAATATCTTTCCTTGAGATAGTTTAGTATTTCATAATTGTACAAATTGATTTGTCTATACGACCTCAAAAAAGACAATAAAGGCGTTTTAGTAAGTCGTACAAACATAGAAATTCACTTTTCATCAGAACGAACAATCAATACAATCTCAGAGGCCACCAGCCTTTGGAGATCAGATTATCCTCTGCCAAAAAAAACACTGTGTTTGCCGACGACTTTTGAACGTGATTGTAATGTTTTAAGAACTTTGATCTAGAATGTGCAATGTGTTTTACTTGAAGCACGGTGCCTGTTTATAGACCAATAAATATTCACAAGCGCTGACCTAAGCCTCAAAGGTACATAGAAATTTGGAAGCCGAGTATAACTTTCATACTGCAGAACATAAAATTGGGCCTTTTAATGAAATGCCTCACCCCCTTTGTTATAAGGTTCAGGATATACGATTTTTCTTAAATGAGGAGAACCGATCTGAGCTTAATATCCAAACAAATGGACATAAACTTGCATGCAAGTAGTTAATGAGAATATTGTTTCTCAGGCCACAATTACATTGCATCAGTTCCATGCAGGATACATTTAGCAAGAAAATGTAAATAAATGAAATAATATTCTATCATACACCAAAATCTACATGTATACTAAAACTCCCTAAGGACAGCTTATGTTTATGTTTCTTTGCCCTAAACCTTCAGCAATAACTAAATATAATGAGTGTCACCTTGTCTTGCATTATCGGATAAGGTAAATATACTAAACTTGGATTTTTTTCTGTGAAACATGTCAAGTCTAAAAGATGTCAATACTTGTTGTTTAATGCAATCACATGCAAGAAAGTTTCCTAAGTTAGACCGTTATAGAACTCTATTCTGCCGGTGCCTTGGAATACGAAATAAAATATGACGGGTTGAGGCATTTCCATTTCCAGACAAAGTGTCGCCAATCTTAAGCGGGAGTTTTGACGGAAAATGTATTATTTTGATAAAAGACAAATGCTATTTGTTTTACTTTATGTACGTCTGTAGCGCAGTTGACGCTGTGTCTCGAGATGAGTGATTTTCTCTACAATGTTGACTGAAGTAAAAATCTTTCTGTATGCAGTTCTTGATATTTAAAACATTAGAATTGAGATATGTAAAAAGCAAAGGAATTTTATAGTCTTTGTTTCATGCTGGCATGTTATCATTTTTAAATACTAATTCTTGGAGAATTGTTTACATGTCACTTCCTTATCTGTTTAAAAGTAGGTTTAACTTTTAAGGTCCTAATTAGCTGGTACCGTGGATTATTGAGCCAACAAATGTATAGCCATAAACATTGTGTGTTATCCAGATAGGTGAAAGATATCAAAACATAAAAATAGATATACAATTCTAGACACATCTACATTTCTTGGAATGGAACAAATTAGCAGTCAAAGCGATAAAATTTATTTTAAAATCAATCATAATATAAGGTTGTGTGAAGCGATTTAGAAATGATCTTTAAACTATCTTGAATACCAAACATATAAGCGCATATCTTGAAACATTGTGGTAACCACATTCGGTGGATTGAAGACGATAAAGGTATTTAAATATATTTGTTAAGGGTTGTTTTGTGCTTTCTTTTCTGTGTCTCTTTGGACTGTCCGTAGATATGTTTATACATGTATACAAATTTAAGAACTGAAATTAGAGTGTGTAAATATGGCAGGCGATTACAAATCAAAAGACAGAGTCAATGGACGTGATGATGGTTATCTGAATCAGGTAATAGGTGTTATTGAGCTGTTTAGTTTTTAACAAAATAGAGATACGTATTGATTAGACCATGCCTATCATTAACAGAACTTAGTCAACGGTCTGCAGTTATCATGAGCTCAAACCGCGGTACTAGAAGTGTCAGTTCTTTTTCGAAATTTTACCCAGGAGAAGACTACTTCAAAATCCTTATTAACAAGAATGCGAATAAAGATATAAATATATACTTATACATTCATACTTTCATACATATACACGTATTAGTAGTAGTAGTAATAGAAGTAATAGAAGTAGTAGTAGTAGGAGGAGGAGTGTTGTTGCTGTTGTTGTTGTTGTTGTTGTTGTTATTGTTGACAGCGTTAAATATTTTAATAGGATTAAAAACTTACAAGACCATTTTATCTACTCGTTTATCTGATGAAAAGACTGTAATAATCAACAGCAAAATATAGTATTGCCGTTATCTTACATATCAATATCCAGTTAATGCAAGTCTGTATATGCAATGTTTCAAAAGGGTCACCTGGAAAACAGTTTTGCTTTTCGTATCACATTTCACCCTGTCCTTTTTTCTGTCATACACTTGTGTATAAATGCCAGTATATGCAGAAATAGTATGTGTTTACTTCCATTACTGCATATTACAATGAAAAGGTGATGTAAATAATATATAATTACATTAGAATTCGCATATAAGTCCTTGCCAGTACTTACTTTCCTTCCTTGGTTATGGCATGGAACAAGTTTTAAAGCATTTAGTAATTATACCTCTGGCAGTTGCCAATACGATACTTTGAGCCCATAAAATTGTTGTCGCTTCTTTCTCCAACGGTTCATACAAAGACACTCAAGTTAAAACGGACTTTATATTACCTTATAAACGTATCCTACAATTCGACGTCAAAAGTTCAACGTAGAACACCATAATACTGCCACCGCGGCACTATTTATACGTTTATTGATAGCTTCCTGAGGACCGATTGATAGTGAAAATAAATAACACAGATAAATAATCTAATTATGTCCTTTGTAATATAAGCAGTTACAACATATAGTTATCTTATCTTATAGCATGAATATCAGTCGACACCATTAATATCCATAAAAACAAATAATTAATAGTCTTCCTATATCTCACAGTTTAAAAAGATCATGTACGAAGAATACATCGATGAAAATCGATGTCTAATGATCCTTATGAATAAATATTAAATCGTTACAGTCCATTATCTTCGTTTAATACAACTTTCCAAAAATACTACTAGGATTGGGCACCGCGGAATATGGTGCATGTGCTCATTCTTCAAAATAACTCAAATTTAAGTTTAAAATTAGGATCATGTCCACGGGAAAGGGAGTTTCTGGTGACATTGCAGTTACAAAGACAAATCCGATAATTGATAATTGTAGCTTTTGTCTTCAGATAAAAGATAAATCAGACTGCAAAGTGGATACTGCATAGAAAACATTTTTAGCAATTAAGTCATGTTTCAGTGATTAAATCATTTCGGTTGGCACTTTAATTGGTAAAGCCAACAGAAACAGGGCAGATGATGTTGCACATAGAGACCCTTAATTATTAACTTTTAACTGGTATGTGTTCATTTATTTCTAAAATTAATATACGTTTTATCACTCTTAGGACCATTGCATATTTTTCGTTAGAGAAAATAGTCATAACAAAATGTTTTCTGTGCAAAATCCTTGCTTAAATTAGCCCATGAATCTAGTTACAATTTAAACCGTACATTTTCCTTAAATTATCTTTTGTTGAAAGTTTACGTGATAGAATAAACATAACGGTTCTAACATATAGGAAAATAGATGCAAAATTGGCCTTAAAAAGCTTATATGGAGACTGGCGAAAGATTACATTGTGCATCCTTTATTACATGTTCTTGGGAAACAAAAACACTCAAACTTGATTAAAACAGAAAATATGATATTACGCGACATATATGAAAAGTTAATCAATCATACTTGGGAAATCTTGGGAAATCAGTGAATGCCAAAATTGCATATATATTTAGTCTACGGGGAGTTACAGGCCTCTGATTAATGTCCATCGAAACCTTTAAACCAACGCCGTCTCAGCATCTTTTTCTAGAGATACGAGTTATCATATATATTGTGCTTGTACATTTACATGCACTTGTAATAATATTGCATTTATGACACGGATATCATGAATAATTTAAACTAAAGTAATTCATATGAATACTTCATACCTTTGAAGAAATAAATAAGGTTTATCAGCTGGCTCTTCTTTGACTTCATATAATTATAACGCTGATCTTCGTCAACGAAACAATATTTCTATTCTTTCTTTGAAAATATACAAATATTTAAACCTGTTTTATTCCGTATTTGTAAGATAATATTTACTGTAACCGGCGGAAATTTACTTATAAAATAGGTTTCATAAGATACGAGTGACTTCTAAGATCGTGCGCCTCTTACCGCCTGGATTCGGAACCCTGTCGGAAGAAAAGACTAATTACTGGAAAGCCTGCCGTTGGTTTTACCTAGAATTTGTATTTGACGTTTGTAGAAAGTTAATAGTGGGGTGTCGAAATAAACCATAGACGACACAGATTTTGTTTTAAATAAAGCAATGCACATCTATCCTTTTCTCTTGGTTCGTTGTTTACTTGGTATAGTTCATTAAAACGCTAATCTTCGCCAATGAATTGACTAACAAACAACTTTCTGTGTTTTTGTCGTTTCACTGAAAATAATAGTTATTTAGAGTGCATTTTATGTTTCACAAATAATGAAAATACGGTATCCTTAATTTGCAAGATAAAACTTAATTTGCCATGCGGTAAGATTATTCTATGAAAAATGGTTTTCAAGTGCTTACCATATTGGTTGACTTTCTGTCGGAAGATAGGACTTTATGCGACTAGGCCTGCGATGTGCCGTTGCTTCGATCAAAACATTTTTCTGGAGCTTATTCCCATATTTCTATAAACATATCTTGATGTCGCTAGATTAAAATATTTGTATTCCTGTGATGTAATGAAAATGAAATTGCTCGTCAGTTTAAATGCTTAAATGTGATAATTGTGTTCCACCATTCTGTCCAAACATGATTGAAGTAAATAATTGTATGACATTACCACACATAATAGTTTTTAAGTAAAACCATCCCGGCTAGATTCATGACAATACACTTGGAACACTGGGCCTATCTTTTTTTCACTTGACCACTGTAGCATTTGAATACAGTTTTATCATATTCCGTCCATAACCAATATTGTCGATTTGTTTCGATATAAAATCCTGTACGAACATGACCAGACTATCATGACGCCCTTTAACTATTTATACAAGTCAGACACACAATACATCATTAAACTTGATGTGTTATGTGTTATTGTCTTGATGTACAAACCAACAGAACAGAACAGAACAGAAATTGTATTTGTACCTAAAAGCCAAAGGACCAATAGTACAATTTACATAATTATACAACTATACAAAACACGAGTTATGTTATTATCGTTACATTTATCTTCATCCCTTCATAACTCCATACACATAAGAACACAGTTGTTTCAATAGTAAATCATTATTGATATTTATTCTACTTCTACTCCCTTTATACCAACTAAGAAATAATTGATTTCTAGGTTCATCTTATCTTGGACAGATAAACATTACATGAAATTCATCTTCAACAACACGTGCGTTTAATCTTCCTTATCAATGGTTACACAATCTTTCGCTACGTGGTATATTATTGTGGCGTCCGATTTCAATTGCATATTTGTGATTGGAGCATCTAAACTTTGCATACATCTTTTTGAACTCAGACCAGTTACATAACCTCTCATTAATAAGATTTTAGAATATGTTATACATAACGTTTATCATAGAAATGCACCTATAATTTATGGGATCTGACCTAGAAAGTGACTTATGAATAGGGACTATAATACTTTCAGTCCAATTACAACAAAATACAAATAGAAGAAATATATAGCTACTTGATCCGCATTGACAATGGAGTGTTAACCATGACAATGTAAATACACCCAAGATCATCGAAAATATTTGTATCGTTCTTACAGGAAGACATTCTCGTGCAATTTATTAAATCACGCTCTTTCTCGACTATTTTTGATCGATCGATTTGAATTGTAAGCATCCATATTGGATGCAAAAATGCACTAAATAAACAATTTTAACTATATTGCTTTGTTGCTTCTTTTTAGGTTACATCGCACGGAGACTTGTATGGTCATATTGTCGAAGTCTCGCTAATTATTGGTGGACGAAGGCCCCAGTCTATGCCAATTTAGCACACAGCGTTCGACTGCAATACCTCAACACATGATAATTCTCGCTCCGACTAAGACTTAAACCAAGGCGGTGAGAAGCTGAGGAGTTACAGGTCAGTAACTCTAACCGCTCGACAAAGGTTATTAGGTATCGCTTGTTGATTATTGCGTTATAATACAATAAGTAGGTAACGACGAAGTGCGTTTTTGTATCAGTTATCTATTATTTTTCTCATCTTGTTTCATAAATCCGCTGGTAAAGAGGTAGAAAAGCAGTCATGTTTAAGTTTACTTCAAGATCTTAGAACTCTTGCAAGATTTACACGTTTTATTCTTGTCAAGAATGTGCCGTCGTTACAAATTCAACTGAACTTTGCAATGTTAACAATGAATCCTCGTTACATTTATAGAATGTTCCTTTAGGTTTGAGGCCTAAAAATGATGTAAATTTCAACAAAGGTAGCTTCGTGTGTGTTACCTTGTCGATCATCGCGACAATTATGTATGAACTGATTTAAAGAAAAGTGTGAGGTTCTCCCAAAGTTTGCAGTAATTCGCGTTTGTCTCTGGGACAATTTAGCGTATACAAAGTGTGAAACAGTACTGCTTGATGTTTTGTTGACAAAAGATAATCACACTTTTGAAAAAACACAGATTTTAAGAAGTGTTTTGAATCTAGCCTTACATTGTTTAAATCAGGTGCCAAAGAATGAAACAAGCAAATAAGAATATAACATTTTACGTGTACACACTTGATGGTGCATTTATTTTCCAAAATTAAACAACTTTTTTATAGTTGCGTCTTCGACAGCATATAATGTAAACAAATATAAATACATATTTAAATATGCAGCTTTTTAGCATGACTATACACGCTGCTAATACGTCCGTGTGTATAAACTCTTATCTTGATATATTCATACTATATTATTCTCACTATTAATTTTATATTGATCTGTGTTCGCAGAGGTGTCTATGAACTTTTGTACTACCGATTTTATATATAATGAAAAGTAATTTGAACCTAAACGCATAATGGCAGATATCTACATAGTTAGAAGTGGTTTACTTCATAATAAAAGTTATAGTATTTGTTTGTTTTTTCGTCACCAGCAGTATATCAGTTATCTGAAGACGGTGCCCACTCTTGAGGCAGATATGGTGCTGTCATGACTGTGCAAGCATGAAACCACATCCTGTCACATTATCCTGACAGCGCTCAAACTAGTTGTGAAACTAATTTTATATTTGATTATATTAGCAAGGGAGCTATACCACTACCATTTGTTACAACTTTTGTATGTCAACGAAGCAGGCGCATCCCATACCCGGAACCGAGGCTTTACAGATTGCGCTACCAGGTCCGGCAAATATTATTACTATTAACTCTACATTTTCGTACACGTTACACGTAGAATATAATGCATTAACTCGAAATAATAAAAATGGCAACTATACGATTCATGTTGCAACTTTTAAAGAATGGTCAAATATAAACACATTTTAAATTGATCCGTGGTAAACAAAAGGAAACGCAGGTACGATTTCTATTGATCGGGACCTCCATATCCACAATTTTTATCATAGTGTTCATGCAATTAGTGTACAAAATAACACTATCGGGTAAATAGCATTGTGAATGCCGCAATGAATTTCGGTCAATCAATTAATTACGAATATATTGTTCTCAACACAGTGCATACATAGGGTAAACAAAGGCATTTACATTTATAATTACCATACCTGTATAATACTCGTAATAGCTTAGGCATATGGTAAGAATGAAGACTAGCTGATGAGTGACGCTAATATCTGAATGCTGAGGCCAAACCAATGGAAAAACTATCTAATGACAATGAGACAATGAAATAATATATTAAAATGTTGAAGCTTGCATTCTTTCAAGTGAAAAAGTCCTGACATGCCCTTAAAGTTATCTCTCCATAGTCGTTTCTCAACACAAAAACAATAAAGGAAAGTCGAATATGAATGCTGATATACGTTTTATGCTGCTCTGACAATAGCATCACAGTTTCTTTGCCAAATAATATCTATTATATATTCATTTTAATAATGTTCATCATATTTATAAATGATAAAAGAAAAGTGACTAATCAAGGAAAGTCAACAACTCCAGAACGTTTATACAGGATGGCTCATTGCCCTATCAAATAAACTGTCACAGAATAAAATGGATCAAATATGACTCGTATCTTATCCAAGGCGGTAACTGTTGGGTTTGCCCTTATGTTTAATGACATCACGTATTTGTTCTTACTTTTACGTTTTGTTCGCATGTGATTCTCTTTGTTCTGTGCAATTTTACAAATTTGGGTACATGTAGCAATGCTACTAGGGCGTTTTATATTTCCTAATTCGTGATAATAACGACATATAATTTCGTTAGACGCAAACAATCGTCAAATAAAACAGAAAAGTTTCAACATTTCAAAGAAATAATAATACATACAGTTGTGTGGCAGCGATAATGGCTAGTAGACTTTTGCAATAGCGACGATTTCCTTCTCCTCTATGCTCGGCAAAATTATATCTCAATGTAATTTGACAGTCTGATTACATGACAATAAAGATCAATATTGCTTCGTCCATATGCATTTTGCCTGGGATATAAAGACAGGTTTTATCGCTAAGGTACATACATCATATAATGGGCCATAAAATAGCAGACCGGTTGAGTGAATCATAACATATATTTTGTAGAAATAAATCATGGTCCAATCGTTTTATATTTGCATTACTGAAGACTTTGTTTACATGTAAAGCGCCACTACGTTCGGAGAATAAAAAACACGTAAAAATGTATCATGTAAGACAACAGATTTACATTCCATCTTTACCATGACTTAATAGTAAAATAGATTATCTCTAATTTGTAATACTACATGTATCTATAAACGTTGATAACACCCGTTTTGAATGTATGTAATTATGTATGTATGTAATGATTTAATGTATAGAAATAATTACAATATATTCAAATAACTTCTCTATATCAACATTCCAATGTACATGATGCGGAATACTATAAAGTAATGATCATTTAAGATAATGCCATGACGACCGTTGTGGATTGGCAAAACTTGTGACCTTTAATTTGGATTAGAAAAATAAAAAGGTCCTGTAAGAGTTACCACAAATATTTAAATATGAACTACCTCTAGACAAAGGCAAATAGGGTGCATTAGATAGTGACAAAAACACAGAGACGAGACATAACAAACAAAAAGAAAAGTCAGCTGTTGCCGTCCGGTCAGTTGGCAAAATGACCGATTGAGAAAAGTGACTGTTCTATTCAATGGCTTATTCAATGCATTCATTACGTTAACATAACATAGAGTTTTAATCAGTGGAGTCATCTCTTTTTTCGTTCGTAAATGTCTGATTTTTAGTGTACAAGTGCAAGTAACGTTTAGGCAACGTTCTGTTACCTAAACTCCAATGTTATTCAAGATAAAGATAAATACAAACACTATTAAAATAAACCTTTGCTTCTACAAAATTCGGATGTCTCAATCAGGTTATGTTTTTTTTGCTGTTGCGGCACATATTTGAATGGATCTGGTGGATATTAACGCCGCAAGACATCGAGATAAAGTAGTTCTTTTCTAGCAATTAAGTTACATGTCATCTAAATATCTGTCGGTGCAAATAGAATAAAATATTGTTGATTGTTTCTTATTTGAATCGAGGTTAATAATAAGAAATATACATGTACTCATGGAAACGACATTGTAATCCAATCTTATAACAGAAAATTGCATGACGCTTGACAAGTTGGCGTAAGTTAATTATCGTGGTTTGAACAAATCGCTACAAGCTCTGATTCAAATGCATTTTTTCGAAGATCGTGACACATTTCCAGTAAGACGCATGAATGCACACTGTAATTGTTTTTCTGGTCGTTTTCCAAGAGTCATGGACACAAATCCAAACTTTGCCAGTTGGAGCTCTAAACGCAAGAACAAATGTGTCTCAATATTAAATGATGCTGCCTTGGACTGTTGTATCAACAGTCGGTCCATACAACAAACACGTTTTATGACGTTTTTAATTTTCGTCTTACAGATGTTAAGCTACCTTACTATTGATACCAATACCGAGAAGAAAAATCATCACATAGAGTATTTATGACTCACATAAGGAAAATGTGTCTTATCGCTGCAGAATTTATTAAGAAAGAATTGCATATGACAAGCAGATGCGTGTCAAATGTCGTTATGACAATGGAATACTTTAAGCAATTGTACGGGTTTTTATACGCTGACAAACTGACCTACTGTCAGAAATATCTTTCCTTGAGATAGTTTAGTATTTCATAAGAGTACAAATTGATTTGTCTATACGACCTCAAAAAAGACAATAAAGGCGTTTTAGTAAGTCGTACAAACATAGAAATTCACTTTTCATCAGAACGAACAATCAATACAATCTCAGAGGCCACCAGCCTTTGGAGATCAGATTATCCTCTGCCAAAAAAAACACTGTGTTTGCCGACGACTTTTGAACGTGATTGTAATGTTTTAAGAACTTTGATCTAGAATGTGCAATGTGTTTTACTTGAAGCACGGTGCCTGTTTATAGACCAATAAATATTCACAAGCGCTGACCTAAGCCTCAAAGTTACATAGAAATTTGGAAGCCGAGTATAACTTTCATACTGCAGAACATAAAATTGGGCCTTTTAATGAAATGCCTCACCCCCTTTGTTATAAGGTTCAGGATATACGATTTTTCTTAAATGAGGAGAACCGATCTGAGCTTAATATCCAAACAAATGGACATAAACTTGCATGCAAGTAGTTAATGAGAATATTGTTTCTCAGGCCACAATTACAACGCATCAGTTCCATGCAGGATACATTTAGCAAGAAAATGTAAATAAATGAAATAATATTCTATCATACACCAAAATCTACATGTATACTAAAACTCCCTAAGGACAGCTTATGTTTATGTTTCTTTGCCCTAAACCTTCAGCAATAACTAAATATAATGAGTGTCACCTTGTCTTGCATTATCAGATAAGGTAAATATACTAAACTTGGATTTTTTTCTGTGAAACATGTCAAGTCTAAAAGATGTCAATACTTGTTGTTTAATGCAATCACATGCAAGAAAGTTTCCTAAGTTAGACCGTTATAGAACTCTATTCTGCCGGTGCCTTGGAATACGAAATTAAATATGACGGGTTGAGGCATTTCCATTTCCAGACAAAGTGTCGCCAATCTTAAGCGGGAGTTTTGACGGAAAATGTATTATTTTGATAAAAGACAAATGCTATTTGTTTTACTTTATGTACGTCTGTAGCGCAGTTGACGCTGTGTCTCGAGATGAGTGATTTTCTCTACAATGTTGACTGAAGTAAAAATCTTTCTGTATGCAGTTCTTGATATTTAAAACATTAGAATTGAGAAATGTAAAAAGCGAAGGAATTTTATAGTCTTTGTTTCATGCTGGCATGTTATCATTTTTAAATACTAATTCTTGGAGAATTGTTTACATGCCACTTCCTTATCTGTTTAAAAGTAGGTTTAACTTTTAAGGTCCTAATTAGCTGGTACCGTGGATTATTGAGCCAACAAATGTATAGCCATAAACATTGTGTGTTATCCAGATAGGTGAAAGATATCAAAACATAAAAATAGATATACAATTCTAGACACATCTACATTTCTTGGAATGGAACAAATTAGCAGTCAAAGCGATAAAATTTATTTTAAAATCAATCATAATATAAGGTTGTGTGAAGCGATTTAGAAATGATCTTTAAACTATCTTGAATACCAAACATATAAGCGCATATCTTGAAACATTGTGGTAACCACATTCGGTGGATTGAAGGCGATAAAGGTATTTAAATATATTTGTTAAGGGTTGTTTTGTGCTTTCTTTTCTGTGTCTCTTTGGACTGTCCGTAGATATGTTTATACATGTTTACAAATTTAAGAACTGAAATTAGAGTGTGTAAATATGGCAGGCGATTACAAATCAAAAGACAGAGTCAATGGACGTGATGATGGTTATCTGAATCAGGTAATAGGTGTTATTGAGCTGTTTAGTTTTGAACAAAATAGAGATACGTATTGATTAGACCATGCCTATCATTAACAGAACTTAGTCAATGGTCTGCAGTTATCATGAGCTCAAACCGCGGTACTAGAAGTGTCAGTTCTTTTTCGAAATTTTACCCAGGAGAAGACTACTTCAAAATCCTTATTAACAAGAATGCGAATAAAGATATAAATATATACTTATACATTCATACTTTCATACATATACACGTATTAGTAGTAGTAGTAATAGAAGTAATAGAAGTAGTAGTAGTAGGAGGAGGAGTGTTGTTGCTGTTGTTGTTGTTGTTGTTGTTGTTGTTGTTGTTATTGTTGACAGCGTTAAATATTTTAATAGGATTAAAAACTTACAAGACCATTTTATCTACTCGTTTATCTGATGAAAAGACTGTAATAATCAACAGCAAAATATAGTATTGCCGTTATTTTACATATCAATATCCAGTTAATGCAAGTCCTTATATGCAATGTTTCAAAAGGGTCACCTGGAAAACAGTTTTGCTTTTCGTATCACATTTCACCCTGTCCTTTTTTCTGTCATACACTTGTGTATAAATGCCAGTATATGCAGAAATAATATGTGTTTACTTCCATTACTGCATATTACAATGAAAAGGTGATGTAAATAATATATAATTATATTAAAATTCGCATATAAGTCCTTGCCAGTACTTACTTTCCTTCCTTGGTTATGGCATGGAACAAGTTTTAAAGCATTTAGTAATTATACCTCTGGCAGTTGCCAATACGATACTTTGAGCCCATAAAATTGTTGTCGCTTCTTTCTCCAACGGTTCATACAAAGACACTCAAGTTAAAACGGACTTTATATTACCTTATAAACGTATCCTACAATTCGACGTCAAAAGTTCAACGTAGAACACCATAATACTGCCACCGCGGGACTATTTATACGTTTATTGATAGCTTCCTGAGGACCGATTAAAAGTGAAAATAAATAACACAGATAAATAATCTAATTATGTCCTTTGTAATATAAGCAGTTACAACATATAGTTATCTTATCTTATAGCATGAATATCAGTCGACACCATTAATATCCATAAAAACAAATAATTAATAGTCTTCCTATATCTCACAGTTTAAAAAGATCATGTACGAAGAATACATCGATGAAAATCGATGTCTAATGATCCTTATGAATAAATATTAAATCGTTACAGTCCATTATCTGGAATATGGTGCATGTGCTCATTCTTCAAAATAACTCAAATTTAAGTTTAAAATTAGGATCATGTCCACGGGAAAGGGAGTTTCTGGTGACATTGCAGTTACAAAGACAAATCCGATAATTGATAATTGTAGCTTTTGTCTTCAGATAAAAGATAAATCAGACTGCAAAGTGGATACTGCATAGAAAACATTTTTAGCAATTAAGTCATGTTTCAGTGATTAAATCATTTCGGTTGGCACTTTAATTGGTAAAGCCAACAGAAACAGGGCAGATGATGTTGCACATAGAGACCCTTAATTATTAACTTTTAACTGGTATGTGTTCACTTATTTCTAAAATTAATATACGTTTTATCACTCTTAGGACCATTGCATATTTTTCGTTAGAGAAAATAGTCATAACAAAATGTTTTCTGTGCAAAATCCTTGCTTAAATTAGCCCATGAATCTAGTTACAATTTAAACCGTACATTTTCCTTAAATTATCTTTTGTTGAAAGTTAACGTGATAGAATAAACATAACGGTTCTAACATATAGGAAAATAGATGCAAAATTGGCCTTAAAAAGCTTATATGGAGACTGGCGAAAGATTACATTGTGCATCCTTTATTACATGTTCTTGGGAAACAAAAACACTCAAACTTGATTAAAACAGAAAATATGATATTACGCGACATATATGAAAAGTTAATCAATCATACTTGGGAAATCTTGGGAAATCAGTGAATGCCAAAATTGCATATATATTTAGTCTACGGGGAGTTACAGGCCTCTGATTAATGTCCATCGAAACCTTTAAACCAACGCCGTCTCAGCATCTTTTTCTAGAGATACGAGTTATCATATATATTGTGCTTGTACATTTACATGCACTTGTAATAATATTGCATTTATGACACGGATATCATGAATAATTTAAACTAAAGTAATTCATATGAATACTTCATACCTTTGAAGAAATAAATAAGGTTTATCAGCTGGCTCTTCTTTGACTTCATATAATTATAACGCTGATCTTCGTCAACGAAACAATATTTCTATTCTTTCTTTGAAAATATACAAATATTTAAACCTGTTTTATTCCGTATTTGTAAGATAATATTTACTGTAACCGGCGGAAATTTACTTATAAAATAGGTTTCATAAGATACGAGTGACTTCTAAGATCGTGCGCCTCTTACCGCCTGGATTCGGAACCCTGTCGGAAGAAAAGACTAATTACTGGAAAGCCTGCCGTTGGTTTTACCTAGAATTTGTATTTGACGTTTGTAGAAAGTTAATAGTGGGGTGTCGAAATAAACCATAGACGACACAGATTTTGTTTTAAATAAAGCAATGCACATCTATCCTTTTCTCTTGGTTCGTTGTTTACTTGGTATAGTTCATTAAAACGCTAATATTCGCCAATGAATTGGCTAACAAACAACTTTCTGTGTTTTTGTCGTTTCACTGAAAATAATAGTTATTTAGAGTGCATTTTATGTTTCACAAATAATAAACATACGGTATTCTTAATTTGCAAGATAAAACTTAATTTGCCATGCGGTAAGATTATTCTATAAAAATGGTTTTCAAGTGCTTACCATATTTTTAATTTTCTGTCGAAAGATAGGACTTAATGCGACTAGGCCTGCGATGCGCCGTTGGTTCGATCGAAACATTTTTCTGGAGCTCATTCCCATAAAAAATATCTGGATATCGCTATAATGACAATATTTGTATTCCTGCGATGTAATGAAAATGAAATTGCTCGTCAGATGAAATTCTTAAATGTGAAAACTGTGTCCTACCATTCTGTCCAAACATTATTGAAGTAAATAATTGTATGACATTGGCATGCAAAATAGTTTTTTAGTAAAACCATCCCTGCTAGATTCATGACAATAAACTTGGAACACTGGGCCTATCTTTTTTCACTTGATCACTGTAGCATTTGAATACAGTTTTATCATGTTCCGTCCATAACCAATATTGTCGATTTGTTTCGATGTAAAATCCTGTACGAAAATGACCAGACTATCATGATGCCTTTGGATTATTTATTCAAGTCAGACTCACAATACAGCATTAAACTTGATGTGTTATGTGTTATTGTCTTGATGTACAAACCAACAGAACAGAACAGAACAGAAATTGTATTTGTACCTAAAAGCCAAAGGGCCCATAGTACAATTTACATAATTATACAACTATACAGAACACGAGTAATGTTATTATCGTTACATTTATCTTCATCCCTTCATAACTCCATACACATAAGAACACAGTTGTTTCAAATCATTATTGATATTTATTCTACTTCTACTCCCTTTATACCAACTAAGAAATAATTGATTTCTAGGTTCATCTTATCTTGGACAGATATCTTGAACATTACATGAAATTCATCTTCAACAACACGTGCGTTTAATCTTCTTTATCAATGGTTACACAATCTTTCGCTACGTGGTATATTATTGTGGCGTCCGATTTCAATTGCATATTTGTGATTGGAGCATCTAAATTTTGCATACATCTTTTTGAACTCAGACCAGTTACATAACTTCTCATTAATACGATTTTAGAATATGTTATACATAACGTTTATCATAGAAATGCACCTATGTTTTATGGGATCTGACCTAGAAAGTGACTTATGAATAGGAACTATAATACTTTCAGTCCAATTACAACAAAATACAAATAGAAAAAATATATAGCTACTTGATCCGCATTGACAATGGAGTGTTAACCATGAGAATGTAAATACACCCAAGATCACCGAAAATAGTTTTATCATTCTTACAGGCAGACATGCTCGTGCAAGTTATTAAATCACTCTCTTTCTCGACTATTTTTGATCGATCGATTTGAATTGTAAGCATCCATATTGGATGCAAAAATGCACTAAATGAACAATTTTAACTATATTGCTTTGTTGCTTCTTTTTAGGTTACATCGCACGGAGACTTGTATGGTCATATTGTCGAAGTCTCGCTAATTATTGGTGGACGAAGGCCTCAGTCTATGCCAATTTAGCACACAGCGGGTCGACTGCAATATCTCAATACCTCAACACATGGTAATTCTCGCTCCGACTAATACTCGAACCAAGGCGGTGAGAGGCTGAGGGGTTACAGGTCAGTAACTCTAACCGCTCGACAAAGGTTATTAGGTATCGCTTGTTGATTATTGCGTTATAATACAATAAGTAGTTAACGACGAAGTGCGTTTTTGTATCAGTTACTATTATTTTTCTAATCTTGTTTCATAAATCTGCTGGTAAAGAGGTAGAAAGGCAGTCATGTTTGAGTTTACTTCAAGTTCTTAGAACTCTTGCAAGATTTACACGTTTTATTCTTGTCAAGAATGTGCCGTCGTTACAAATGCAACTGAACTTTGCAATGTTAACAATGAATCCTCGTTACATTTATAGAATGTTCCTTTAGGTTTGAGGCCTAATGGAAATTTCAACAAAGGTAGCTGTGTGTTACCTTGTCGATCATCGCGACGATTATGTATGAACTGATTTAAAGACAAGTGTGAAGTTCTCCCAAAGTTTGCAATAATTCACATTTGTCCTGGGACAATTTAGCGTATACAAGGTGTGAAACAGTACTGATTGAAGTTTTGTTGACAAAAAATCACACTTTTGAAAAAAACACAGATTTTACTAAGTGTTTTGAATCTAGCCTTGCCTTGTTTAAATCAGGTGCCAAAGAAAGAAACAAGCAAATAAGCATATAACATTTACTTGTACACACTTGATGGTGCTTTTATTTCCTCATTAGGCTTTGCAAAAAAACAAATTTAAACAGCTTATTTATAGTTGCGTCTTCGATAGCATATAGTGTAAACAAATATAAATACAGTTTTAAATATGCAACTTTTTGGCATGACTATACACGCTGTTAATACGTCCGTGTGTCTAAACTCTTATCTTGATATATTCATACTATATTATTGTCACTATCAATTTCTACATTGGTCTGTGTTCACAGAGGTTTCTATGAAATTTTGTACTACCACTTTATATATAATAAAAAGAAATTTGAACCTAAACACATAATGGCAGATATCTGCATAGTTAGAAGTGGTTTACTTAAAAATAAAAGTTATAATTTTGTTGTTGTTTTTTTCGTCACCAGCAGTATATCAGTTATCTGAAGACGGTGCCTACTCTTGAGGCAGATATGGTGTTATCATGACTGTGCAAAACATGCCGTGAACACCTGGCATGACACCGCATCCTGTCACATTATCCCGACAGCGCTCAAACTAGACGTGAAACTAATTTTATATTTGCTTGAGCGTTGGCAAGAGAGCTATACCACTACCATTTGTAACAACTTTTGTATGTCATCGAAGCAGGCGTATCCCATACCCAGAACCAACGCACTACCGATTGCGCTACCAGGTCCGGCAAGTATTATTAGAATTTACCCTACTTTCGTACACGTTACACGTAGACTATAATGCATTTACTCGAAATAATAAAAATGGCAACTTTACAATTCATGTTGCAGAGTGTAAAGAATAGTCAAATATAAACACATTTTAAATTGATCCGTGGTAAACAAAAGGAAACGCAGGCACGATTTCTATTAATTGCGACCTCCATATCCACAATTTTTATCATAGTTTTCATGCAATTGGTGTACAAATAACACATACCGGGTATATAGGAGTGTGAATGCCGCAATGAATTTCGGTCAATCAATTAATTACGAATATAAATCGTTCTCAACACAGTGCATACGTAGAGTAAACAAAGGCATTTACATTTATAATTACCATACCTGTATAATTCTCGTAATAGCTTGGGCATATGGTAAGAATGAAGACTAGCTGATGAGTGACGCTCTGAATGCTGAGGCCAAACCAATGGAAAAACTATCTAATGACAATGAGGCAATGAAATAATATATTGAAATGTTGGAGCTTGCATTCCTTCAAGTGAAAAAGTCCTGACATGCCCTTAAAGTTATCTCTCCATAGTCGTTTCTCAACACCAAAACAATAATAGAAAGTCGAATATGAATGCTGATATACGTTTTATGCTGCTCTGACAATAGCATCACAGTTTTTTTGCCAAATAATATCTATTATATATTCATTTTAATAATGTTCATCATATTTATAAATGATAAAAGAAAAGTGACTAATCAAGGAAAGTCAACAACTCCAGAACGTTTATACAGGATGACTCATTGCCCTATCAAATAAACTGTCACATGGATCAAATATGACTCGTATCTTATCCAAGGCGGTAACTGTTGGGTTTGCCCTTATGTTTAATGACATCACGTATTTGTTCTTACTTTTACGTTTTGCTCGCATGTGATTCTCTTTGTTCTGTGCAATTTTACAAATTTGGGTACATGTAGCGATGCTAATAGGGCGTTTTATATTTCCTAATTCGTGATAATAACGACATATTATTTCGTTAAATGCAAACAGAAAAGTTTCAACATTTCAAAGAAATAATAATACATTCAATTGTGTGGCAGCGACAATGGCTAGTAGACTTTTGCAATAGCGGCGATTTCCTTCTTCTCTATGCTCGGCAAAATTATATCTCAATGTAATTTGACAGTCTGATTACATGACAATAAAGATCAATATTGCTTCGTCCACATGCGTTTTGCTTGGGATATAAAGACAGGTTTTATCGCTATGGTACATACATCATATAATGGGCCATAAAATAGCAGACCGGTTGAGTAAATCATAACATATATTTTGTAGAAATAAATCATGGTCCAATCGTTTTATATTTGCATTACTGAAGACTTTGTTTACCTGTAAACCGCCACTACCTTCTGAGAAAAAAAACACGTATAAATGTATCATGTAAGACAACAGATTTACATTCCATCTTTACCATGACTTAATAGTAAAATAGATTATCTCTAATTTGTAATACTACATGTATCTATAAACGTTGATAACACCCGTTTTAAATGTATGTAAGTATGTAGGTATGTATGTATGTAATGAATTAATGTATATAAATAATAACAATATATTAAAATAAAATCTCTATATCAACATTCAAATGTACATGATGCGGAATACTATTAAGTAATGTTCATTTAAGATAATGCCATGACGACCGTTGTGGATTGGCAAAACTTGTGACCTATAATTTGGGATAGAAAAATAAAAAGGTCCTATAAGAATTACCACAGATATTTAAATATGAACTACCTCTAGACAAAGGCAAATAGGGTTAATTTGATAGTGACAAAAACACAGAGACGAGACATAACAAACAAAAAGAAAAATCAGCTGTTTTCGTCCGGTCAGTTGGCAAAAGGACCGATTGAGGAAAGCTACTGATCTATTCAATTGTTTATTCAATGCATTCATTACGTTAACATAACATAGAGTTTTAATTAGTGGAGTCATCTCCTTTTTCGTTCGTAAATGTCTGATTTTTATTGTAGAAGTGCAAGCAATGTTTAGGCAACGTTCTGTTACCTAAACTCCAATGTTATTCAAGATAAAAATAAATACAAACACTATTAAAATAAACCTTTGCTTCTACAAAATTCGGACGTCTCAATCAGGTTACGTATCTTTTGCTGTTGTGGCACATATTTAAATGAATCTGATGGATATTAACGCCGCAAGACATCGAGATAAAGTAGTTCTTTTCCAGCAATTAAGTTAAATGTCATCTAAATATCTGTCGGTGAAAATAGAATAAAATATTGTTGATTTTTTCTTATTTGAATCGAGGTTAATAATAAGAAATATACATGTACTCATGGAAACGACATTGTAATCCAATCTTATAACAGAAAATTGCATGACGCTTGACAAGTTGGCGTAAGTTAATTATCGTGGTTTGAACAAATCGCTACAAGCTCTGATTCAAATGCATTTTTATTTTCGAAGATCGTGACACATTTCCAGTAAGACGCATGAATGCACACTGTAATTGTTTTTCTGATCGTTTTCCAAGAGTTATGGACACAAATCCAAACTTTGCCAGCTGGAGCTCTAAACGCAAGAACAAATGTGTCCCAATATTAAATGATGCTGCCTTGGACTGTTGCATCAACAATCGGTCCATACAGCAAACACGTTTTATGACGTTTTTAATTTTCGTCTTACAGATGTTAAGCTACCTTACTATTGATACCAATACTGAGAAGAAAAATCATCACATAGAGTATTTATGACTCACATAAGGAAAATGTGTCTTATCGCTGCAGAATTTAGTAAGAAAGAATTGCATATGACTAGCAGATGCGTGTCAAATGTCGTTATGACAATGGAAAACTTTAAGCAACTGTACGGGTTTTTATACGCTGACAAACTGACCTACTGTCAGAAATATCTTTCCTTGAGACAGTTTAGTATTTCATAAGAGTACAAATTGATTTGTCTATACGACCTAGAAAAAAAGACAATAAAGGCGTTTTAGCAAGTCGTACAAACATAGAAATTCATATATCGTTATTTCACTTTTCATCAGAACGAACAATCAATACAATCTCAGAGGCCACCAGCATTTGGAGATCAGATTATCCTCTGCCATTAAAAACAACACTGTGTTTGCCGACAATTTTTGAACGTGATTGTAATATTTTAAGAACTTTGATCTAGAATGTGCAATGTGTTTTACTTGAAGCACGGTGCCTGTTTATAGACCAATAAATATTCACAAGCGCTGACCTAAGCCTCAAAGTCACATAGAAATTTGGAAGCCGAGTATAACTTTCATACTGCAGAACATAAAATTGGGTCTTTTGATGAAATGCCTCACCCCCTTTGTTATAAAATTCAGGATATAACGCACAACGCATCAGTTCCATGCAGGATACATTTGGCAAGAAAATGTAAATAATTGAAATAATATTCTATCATACACCAAAATCTACATGTATACTAAAACTCCCTAAGGACAGCTTATGTTTATGTTTCTTTGCCCTAAACCTTCAGCAATAACTAAATATAATGAGTGTCACCTTGTCTTGAATTATCAGATTAGGTAAATATACTAAACTTGGATATTTTTCTGCGAAATATGTCAAGTCTAAAAGATGTCAATACTTGTTGTTTAATGCCATAACATGCAAGAAAGTTTCCTGAGTTAGACCGTTATAGAACTCTATTCTGCCGGTGCCTTGGAATACGAAATTAAATATGACGGGTTGAGGCATTTCCATTTCCAGACAAAGTGTCGCCAATCTTAAGCGGGAGTTTTGACGGAAAGTGTATTATTTTGATAAAAGACAAATGCTATTTGTTTTACTTTATGTACGTCTGTAGCGCAGTTGACGCTGTGTCTCGAGATGAGTGATTTTCTCTACAATGTTGACTGAAGTAAAAATCTTTCTGTATGCAGTTCTTGATATTTATAACATTAGAATTGAGAAATGTAAAAAGCGAAGTAATTTTATAGTCTTTGTTTCATGCTGGCATGTTATCATTTTTAAATACTAATTCTTGGAGAATTGTTTACTTGCTACTACCTTATCTGTTTAAAAGTAGGTTTTTACTTTCAAGGTCCTAATTAGCTGGTACCGTGGATTATTGAGCCAACAAATGTATAGCCATAAACATTGTGTGTTATCCAGATAGGTGAAAGATATCAAAACATAAAAATAGATATACAATTCTAGACACATCTACATTTCTTGGAATGGAACAAATTAGCAGTCAAAGCGATCAAATTTATTTTAAAATCAATCATAATATAAGGTTGTGTGAAGCGATTCAGAAATGATCTTTAAACTATCTTGAATACCAAACATATAAGCGCATATCTTGAAACATTATGGTAACCACATTCGGTGGATTGAAGGCGATGAAGGTATTTAAATATATTTGTTAAGGGTTGTTTTGTGCTTTCTTTTCTGTGTCTCTTTGGACTGTCCATAGATATGTTTATACATGTATACAAATTTAAGAACTGAAATTAGAGTGTGTAAATATGGAAGGCGATTACAAATCAAAAGACAGAGTCAATGGACGTGATGATTGTTATCTGAATCAGGTCATAGGTGTTATTGAGCTGTTTATTTTTGAACAAAATAGAGATACGTATTGATTAGACCATGCCTATCATTAACAGAACTTAGTCAATGGTCTACAGTTATCAGGAGCTCAAACCGCGGTACTAGTATTGTCAGTTCATTTTCGAAATTTTACCCAGGAGAAGACCACTTCAAAATTCTTAGTAACAAGAATGCGAATAAAGACATAAATATATAGTTATACACTCTTACTTTTATACATATACACACATTAGTAGTAGTAATAATAGTAGTAATAGTAGTTGTAGGAGGAGGAGTGTTGTTATTGTTGTTGTTGTTGTTGTTGTTGTTGTTGTTGTTTTTAACAGACAAACATATAATATTGTAGTAGGATTTATAACTTACAAGACCCTTTTATCTACTCGTTTATCTGATGAAAAGACTGGCATTAATCAACACCAAAATATAATATTGCCGATATTTGACATATCAATATACAATTAATGCAAGTCTTTATATGCAATATTTTCTCAGGCTACAACTACAAGGCATCAGTTCCAGGCAGGATACATTTAGCAATAAAATGTAAATAAAATGGAATAATATTCTTTCATACAGCAAAATCCACATGTATACTAAAACTCCCTAAGGACAGCTTATGTTTATGTTTCTTTGTCCTTAACCTTCAGCAATAACTAAATATAATGTGTTTCACCTTGTTTTGCATTATCAGATTAGGAAAAAGATTTTAAGTTTGCGTGATGTAACGCCCAATATATCACGGTTTCGAGTTTAGATGCGTCTTGATTTAATCATGAAGGCCATAGGCCTGAGTGATAACATTTATGCATTTGAACGATCGATCACAATATGTCAGCTAGGTCAACAACACGAAAATGGATAGGGAGGAAAGGATAAGGTAAAAGGAACATATATTCCATTGCAGTTAAACAGTCCCTCTTTATGCCGAGATATTTCGTTTATTTTATTACGGCACAAAGGTTCCTTGTTTATAGACGTAAATATTGAAAGTATTAGATCAAAGAATATTTAGACAAAATCGAAGAGTTATATTTTATCTTTACGATAAAGTGATACATATATGATAGTTTCAGTGGTTGAAGGGATTACTTCACAAAATGAACTTGAAATTAAATATGTATATATATGCTTAAGATGTGACATTGCAAACAATTCGTTTCTGCATACTGTATTTTTCGTAACTAATAACTATTTTCTGTTGATCTAGTGTTCTTAAAAATATAATGTAAACATTGTTTTAATTAACCATTTTCCTGCACAGGTGTATACCTTCTTTTAAATATATTAGATGTGTTGCATACATAAACATTTATCATTTATACCTATACTTATACTAAGATAAAAGAATCAAACATAAAGTGTGTAATTAATGTTATATTACTACCGTTGTTTTGCTGCTCGTTAAATACTATAGTAACCATTCAAATATTCTTCTTCTCGTGATTGGAGGACGTTATAATTCAGACCTAAGAAAGACATTGATGCGTTCACATGTTTAAAAGTGCAAACGAACTATAACAGCTTGGTGACTGGGAAATCGAGCACTTAGTTGGACGGCAAATTAAATGTTTAAATAACAACAAAGTTGTTGTTGATTGAATAATATCTTATTAGGCACAAGGTATTCGCAAAACTTACTGTCCAAATATGGAGATGTGCCTGTTTTTAGAGTTGCATGTTGTACGAAGGTGCATAAAATAATTTAATAAAGCAAAGGCCAAGTCAGTAAATGATGCAATAACGTTACGACAAAACACGATTCATTGTGTTTAGGGGGGTGGGGGCATTTGTGTATGGCAGCTTTTTGAAATGGAAAATGATATGTGTGTATCAAATACTGATATGTTTGTTTATATACTTTATAATTGAAATAAATTATTATCAACATAATTAAAATATCACGCCAATCAGGACAACTCTCACAATCCTTTGGTCTCAGTTATTTCCTGCAGACAACATAAAGCTAAAAACCTTCACTTAAAAATAAGCTACATACATGCTCGTGCTCTTCCAACAAGTCCGTTTCTTTAGCGGGTCTCAAATATTACTAAAACTCATGTTTGCTATATTTTATAAAAAGATATTGTAAATGACGAGATTAATAATCGTTAACTTTTTCTGCATTGAAACACCCTTTTTGTGTGATAGAGATAAAATATAAAAAAAACGTATGCGTTCTTCATTTGTTGGCTCTGCTAATGTCAACAATACCAATGCGGTGTATGTTGTTGTATTTGATCATACAAAAAATACGCATTTTTATGTGTAAGTCTTATTCCTCTATGGTTATATGAAATAGAAAAATCAGCCTGGCAAAATGGTCATTTCAGTTGTCACAATAATGACCAAAATCTGTTTGAAAATGAATGTGAAATTGTGGCCATGTTACAAAGACTCTAAAAACCAACAACAAAATGTTATGTTATTATATTATTTTTACCGTGATTTCATGCTGTATATAATTACATTACACGGTGTTTATGTCTACAATAAGTTCGTTATGTTTAGATCAGTGTTGGTCTATGTACACTGTCCTGTCTATCTAAGTACAGCATGTTTATGACACAATGCTTAATATAAGCTCATAGTGTAACAACAGTGGTTAATTATCCTACTTCAAATAAAAACGAAAACATGCACATATTGTACAAATCAGAACAACCTAAACTGTCTTTTCTTACAAACACTAATTACTGCTGTTAAGCACATGTTTGTATTAAAATGGTCTTGCAACGATCGTGAGATGTTTGTCAGTAATTGTCCCCTTTTTCCAGAAAGAAACCTGTTTATGCACAGAGTATTGACAGGTGCACGTCAAAGACAGGATACGAGAAGAAGTAAGATGCCTCGTAGAACTATAAACACGTAAGTCGGCAATTAAGACCCCTGCATTAATGTTTATGGGTTGCTATGCAATTAATAGTATGAATCACTCATTGTTAATCTTTTATGTGTTTAAAAGTTTAGCGTTTCGTGTCTTAAGAAAATATAAGCAGCATATATAAAATGGACAAAAAGTATAAGTAAAGAAAATATTACAGTGAAGAAATCAAACATTTCACAGTGGAATTCAATGCCCATCACGAACAAGGACATGCATTTAAATTCGCTTCCTACTATTTAAGTACATAAAATACATGGAACATTAACGAAATCATTATTTATTATTTATCGGAAAATAGGGTACTAGGGTGAATCAAATGGTTCGCTGATATACGACGTGATTGTGGGACTGAGATTTACATGTTCCTTTTGGTTTAAAATTAGAAGTTCACGCTACCCTGTTGTCATGACTGTGCAAAACATGCCGTGAACACCTGGCATGACACCGCATCCTGTCACATTATCCTGACAGCGCTCAAACTAGTCGTGAAACTTATTTTATATTTGTTTGAGCGTTAGCAAGGGAGCTATTCCACTACCATTTGTAACAACTTTTGTATGTCATTGAAGCAGGCGCATCCCATACCCAGAACCAACGCACTACCGATTGCGCTACCAGGTCCGGCAAATATTATTAGTATTTACCCTACATTTTCATAACGTTACACATAGAATATAATGCATTAACTCGAAATAATAAAAATGGCAACTTTACAATTCATGTTGCAAATTGTAAAGAATAGTCTAATATAAACACATTTTAAATTGAACCGTGGTAAACAAAAGGAAACGCAGGCACGATTTCTATTAATTGCGACCTCTATATCCACAATTTTTATCATAGTTTTCATGCAATTGGTGTACAATAACACTTACCGAGTATATAGGAGTGTGAATGCCGCAATGAAATAACGGTCAATCAATTAATTACGAATATAAATCGTTCTCAACACAGTGCATACGTAGGGTGAACAAAGGCATTTACATTTATAATTACCATACCTGTATAATACTCATAATAGTTCAGGCATATGGTAGAAATGAAGACTAGCTGATGAGTGACGCTAATATCTGAATTCTGAAGCCAAACCATTGGAAAAACTATCTAATGACAATGAGGCAATGTAATAATAATATTGAAATGTTAGAGCTTGCATTCTTTCAAGTGAAAAAGTCCTGACATGCCCTTAAAGTTGTCTCTCAATAGTCGTTTCTCAACACCAAAACAATAAAGGAAAGTCGAATATGAATGCTGATATACAACATGTACGGTTTATGCTGCTCTGACAATAGCATCACAGTTTCTTTGCCAAATAATATCTATTATATATTCATTTTATTAATGTGCATCATATTTATAAATGATAAAAGAAAAGTGACTAATCAAGGAAAGTCAACAACTCCAGAACGTTTATACAGGATGACACATTGCCCTATCAAATAAACTGTCACGGAATAAAATGGATCAAATATGACTCGTATCTTATCCAAGGCGGTAACTGTTGGGTTTGCCATTATGTTTAATGACATCACGTATTTGTTCTTACTTTTACGTTTTGCTCGCATGTGATCTTTTTATTCTGTGCCATTTTACAAATTTGGGTACAGGTAGCAATGCTACTAGGGCGTTTTATATTTCCTAATTCGTGATAATAACGACATGTAATTTCGTTAGACGCAAACAATCGTCAAATAAAACAGAAAAGTTTCAACACTTCAAAGAAATTATAATACATACAATTGTGTGGCAGCGACAAAGGCTAGTAGACTTTGTTTACCTGTAAACCGCCACTACCTTCTGAGAAAAAAAAACACGTATAAATGTATCGTGTAAGACAACAGATTTACATTCCATCTTTTCCATGACTTAATAGTAAAATAGGTTATTTCTAATTTGTAATACTACATGTATATATAAACGTTGATGACACCCGTTTTGAATGTATGTAAGTATGTAAGTATGTATGTATGTAATGATTTAATGTATAGAAATAATTACAATATATTAAAATAACATCTCTATATCAACATTTCAAATGTACATGATGCGGAATACTATAAAGTAATGTTCATTTAAGATAATGCCATGACGACCGTTGTGGATTGCCAAAACTTGTGACCTATAATTTGGAATAGAAAAATAAAAAGGTCCTATAAGAATTACCACATATATTTAAATATTAACTACCTCTAGACAAAGGAAAATATGTTGAATTTGATAGTGACATAAGCACAGAGACGAAACATAACAAACAAAAAGAAAAATCAGCTGTTGCCGTCCGGTCAGATGGCAAAAGGACCGATTGAGAAAAGCGACTGTTCTATTCAATTGCTTATTCAATGCATTCATTACGTTAACATAACATAGAGTTTTAATCAGTGGAGTCATCTCTTTTTTCGTTCGTAAATGTCTGATTTTTATTGTAGAAGTGCAAGCAACGTTTAGGCAACGTTCTGTTACCTAAACTCCAGTGTTATTCAAGATAAAAATAAATACAAACACTATTAAAATAAACCTTTGCTTCTACAAAATTCGGATGTCTCAATCAGGTTATGTATCTTTTGCTGTTGCGGCACATATTTGAATGAATCTGATGGATATTAACGCCGCAAGACATCGAGATAAAGTAGTTCTTTTCTAGCAATTAAGTTAAATGTCATCTAAATATCTGTCGATGCAAATAGAATAAAATATTGTTGAATTTTTCTTATTTGAATCGAGGTTAATAATAAGAAATATACATGTACTCATGGAAACGACATTGTAATCCAATCTTATAACAGAAAATTGCATGACGCTTGACAAGTTGGCGTAAGTTAATTATCGTGGTTTAAACAAATCGCTACAAGCTCTGATTCAAATGCATTTTCTTTTCGAAGAACGTGACACATTTCCAGTAAGACGCATGAATGCACACTGTAATTGTTTTTCTGATCGTTTTCCAAGAGTTATGGACACAAATCCAAACTTTGCCAGTTGGAGCTCTAAACGCAAGAACAAATGTGTCTCAATGTTACATGATGTTGCCTTGGACTGTTGCATCAACAATCGGTCCATACAGCAAACACGTTTTATGACGTTTTTAATTTTCGTCTTACAGATGTTAAGCTACCTTACTATTGATACCAATACCGAGAAGGAAAATCATCACATATAGTATTTATGACTCATATAAGGAAAATGTGTCTTATCGCTGCAGAATTTATTAAGAAAGAATTGCATATGGCAAGCAGATGCGTGTCAAATGTCGTTATGACAATGGAAAACTTAAAGCAACTGTACGGGTTTTTATACGCTGACAAACTGACCTACTGTCAGAAATATCTTTCCTTGAGATAGTTTATTTCATAAGAGTACAAATTGATTTGTCTATACGACCTAGAAAAAAAAGACAATAAAGGCGTTTTAGTAAGTCGTACAAACATAGAAATTCATATATCGTTATTTCACTTTTCATCAAAACGAACAATCAAAACAATCTCAGAGGCCACCAGCCTTTGGAGATCAGATTATCCTCTGCCAAAAAAACACTGTGTTTGCCGACGACTTTTGAACGTGATTGTAATATTTCAAGAACTTGATCTAGAATGTGCAATGTGTTTTACTTGAAGCACGATGTCGTTTATAGACCAATAAATATTCACAAAGGCTGACCTCAGCCTCAAAGTCACATAGAAATTTGGAAGCCGAGTATAACTTTCATACTGCAGAACATAAAATTGAGTCTGTTGATGAAATGCCTCACCCCCTTTGTTATAAAGTTCAGGATATGCGATTTTTCTTAAATGAGGAGAAACGATCTGAGCTTAATATCCAAACAAATGGACATAAACTTGCATGCAAGTAGTTAATGAGAATATTGTTTCTCAGACCACAATTACAACGCATCAGTTCCATGCAGGATACATTTAGCAAGAAATTGTAAATAAATGAAATAATTTTCTATCATACACCAAAATCTACATTAGGTAAATATACTAAACTTGGATTTTTTTTCTGCAAAACATGTCAAGTCTAAAAGATGTCAATACTTGTTGTTTAATGCAATCACATGCAAGAAGGTTTCCTGAGTTAGACCGTTATAGAACTCTATTCTGCCGGTGCCTTGGAATACGAAATTAAATATGACGGGTTGAGGCATTTCCAGACAAAGTGTCGCCAATCTTAAGCGGGAGTTTTGACGGAAAATGTATTATTTTGATAAAAGACAAATGCTATTTGTTTTACTTTATGTACGTCTGTAGCGCAGTTGACGCTGTGTCTCGAGATGAGTGATTTTCTCTGCAATGTTGACTGAAGTAAAAATCTTTCTGTATGCAGTTCTTGATATTTAAAACATTAGAATTGAGAAATGTAAAAAGCGAAGGAATTTTATAGTCTTTGTTTCATGCTGGCATGTTATCATTTTTAAATACCAATTCTTGGAGAATTGTTTACATGCCACTTCCTTATCTGTTTAAAAGTAGGTTTAACATTTAAGGTCCTAATTAGCTGGTACCGTGGATTATTGAGCCAACAAATGTATAGCCATAAACATTGTGTTTTATCCAGATAGGTGAAAGATATCAAAACATAAAAATAGATATACAATTCTAGACACATCTACATTTCTTGGAATGGAACAAATAAGCAGTCAAAGCGATAAAATTTATTTTAAAATCAATCATAATATAAGTTTGTGTGACGCGATTTAGAAATGATCTTTAAACTTATCTTAAATACCAAACATATAAGCGCATACCTTGAAACATTGTGGTAACCACATTCGGTGGATTGAAGGCGATGAAGGTATTTAAATATATTTGTTAAGGGTTGTTTTGTGCTTTCTTTTCTGTGTCTGTTTGGACTGTCCATAGATATGTTTATACATGTATACAAATTTAAGAACTGAAATTAGAGTGTGTAAATATGGAAGGCGATTACAAATCAAAAGACAGAGTCAATGGACCTGATGATCGTTATCTGAATCAGGTCATAGATGTTATTGAGCGGTTTATTTTTTAACAAAATAGAGATACGTATTGATTAGACCATGCCAACAATTAACAGAACTTAGTCAATGGTCTGCAGTTATCAGGAACTCAAACCGCGTTACTAGTAGTGTCAGTTCTTTTTCGAAATTTTACCCAGGAGAAGACCACTTCAAAATTCTTAGTAAGAATGCGAATAAAGACATAAATATATAGTTATATACTCTTACTTTTAGACATATACACACATTAGTAGTAGTAATAATAGTAATAATAGTAGTTGTAGGAGGAGGAGTGTTGTTATTGTTGTTGTTGTTGTTGTTGTTGTTGTTTTTGTTATTTTAACAGACAAACATATAATATTGTAGTAGGATTTATAACTTACAAGACCATTTTCTCGTTTATCTGATGGAAAGACTGGTATTAATCAACACCAAAATATAATATTGCCGATATTTGACATATACAATATACAATTAATGCAAGTCTTTATATGCAATATTTTCTCAGGCTACAACTACAAGGCATCAGTTCCAGGCAGGATACATTTAGCAATAAAATGTAAATAAATGGAACAATATTCTTTCATACACCAAAATCCACATGTATACTAAAACTCCCTTAGGACAGCTTATGTTTATGTTTCTTTGCCCTTAACCTTCAGCAATAACTAAATATAATGTGTTTCACCTTGTCTTGCATTATCAGATTAGGAAAAAGATTTTAAGTTTGCGTGATGTAACGCCCAATATATCACGGTTTCGGGTTTAGATGCGTCTTGATTTAATCATGAGGGCTGTAGGCCTGAGTGATAACATTTATGCATTTGAACTATCACAATATGTCAGCTAGGTCAACAACACGAAAATGGATAGGGGAGAAAAGGATAAGGTAAAAGGAACATATATACCATTGCAGTTAAACAGTCCCTCTTATTATGCCAAGATATTTCGTTTATTTTATTACGGCATAAAGCTTCTTTGTTTATAGACGTAAATATTGAAAGTATTAGATCAAAGAACATTAAGACTAAATCGAAGAGTTATATTTTATCTATACGATATAGTGATACATATGGGACAGTTTCAGTGGTTAAAGGGGTTACTTCACAAAATGAACTTGAAATTAAATATGTATATATATGCCTAAGATGTGACATTGCAAACAAGTCGTTTCTGCATACTGTATTTTTCGTAATTAATAACTATTTTCTGTTAATCTAATGTTCTAAGAATATAATGTAAACATTGTTTTAATTTACTATTTTCCTGCACAGGTGTAAAACTTATTTTAAATATATTAGATGTGTTGCATACATAAACATTTATCATTTATACTTATACTTATACTAAGATATGAAAATCAAACATAAAGTGTGTAATTAATGTTATTTTCTTAACGTTGTTTTGCTGCTCGTTAATTACTATAGTAACCATTTAAATATTCTTCTTCTCGTGATTGGAGGATGTTATAATTCAGACCTAAGAAAGACATTGATGCATTCATGAGTGGTGTAAAACTATCACATGTTTAGAAGTACAAACGAACTATAACAGGTTGGTGACGGGGAAATCGAGCACTTAGTTTGACGGCAAATTAAATGTTTAAATAACAACAAGGTTGTTGTTGTTGTTGATTAAATGATTTCTTATAAGGCACAAGGTATTCGCAATACATTGTACTTACTGTCCAAATATGGAGATGTGCCTGTTTTTAGAGTTGCGTGTTGTACAAATATTACTGTCCAAATATGGATATGTGCTTGTTTTTAGAGTTGCATTTTGTACGAAGGTGCATAAAATAATTTTTTAAAGCAAAGGCCAAGTCAGTAAATATTGCAATAACGTTACGACAAAACACGATGCATTGTGTTTTTGTTTCGTTTTTGTTTTGTTTGTTGTTGTTTTTTTGGGAGGTGGGGGTGGGCATTTGTGTATGGCAGCTTTTGAAATGGAAAATGATATGTGTGTATCAACTACTGATATGTTTGTTTATATATTTTATAATTGAAATGAATTAATTATCAACATAATTAACAATCACGCCAATCAGCACAACTCTCACAGTCCTTTGGTCTCAGTTATTACCTGCATACAACATAAAGCTAAAAACCATCACTTAAAAATATGTTACATACATGCTCGTGCTCTTCCAACAAGTATGTTTCTTTAGCGGGTCTCAAATATTACTAAAACTCATCCAGCTATGTTTGCTAAATTTTAATAAAATATATTGTAAACGACGAGATTAATCATCGTTAACTTTTTCTGCATTGAAACACCCTTTTTGTGTGATAGAGGTAAAATATGTTAGTGAATTTCTTGCATCTGGTAATGTCACTGAAAAAAACGGATGCGTTCTTCCTTTGTTAGCTCTGCTAATGTTAATAATAACAATGCGATGTATGTTGTTGTATTTGATCATACAAAAAATACGCATTTTTATGTGTAAGTCTTATTCCTCTATGGTTATATGAAATAAATAAATCTGCCTGGCAAAATGGTCATTTCAGTTGTCACAATAATGATCAAAATCTGTTTGAAAACAAATGTGAAATTGTTGCCATGTTTCAAAGACTCTAAAAACCAACAACCAAATGTTATGTTATTATACTAGTCTTACCGTGATTTCATGCTGTATATATTAACATTACACGGTGTTTATTTCTACAATAAGTTATGTTTAGATCAGTGTTGGTCTATGTACACTGCCCTGTCTGTCTAAGTACAGCATGTTTATGACACAATGCTAAATATAAACTCATAGTGTAACAACAGTGGTTAATTATCCCACTTCAAATTAAAACGAAAACATTCACATACTGTACAAATCAGAACAACCTAAACTGTCATTTCTTACAAACACTAATTACTGCTGTTAAGCACATGTTTGTATTAAAATGGTCTTGCAACGATCGTGAGATGTTTGTCAGTAATTGTCCCCTCTTTGCAGAAAGAAACCTGTTTATGCACAGAGTATTGACAGGTGCACGTCAAAGACAGGATAAGAGGAGAAGTGAGATTCCTCGGAAAACTATAAACACACAAGTCAGCAATTAAGACGCCTGCATTAATGTTTATGGGTTGCTATGCAATTAATAGTATGAATCACTCATTGTTAATCTTTTATGTGTTTAAAAGTTTAGCGTTTCGTGTCTTAAGAAAATATAAGCAGTATATATAAAATGGACAAAAGGTATAAGTAAAGAAAATATTACAGTGAAGAAATGAAACATTTCAGAGTGGAATTCAATCCCAATCACGAACAAGGACAAACATTTAAATTCTCTTTCTACTATTTAAGTACATAAAATACATAGAACATTAACGAAATCATTATTTATTATTTATTGGAAAATAGGGTACTAGGGTGAATCTAATGGTTCGCTAATATACGACGTGATTGTGGGACTGAGATTTACATGTTCCTTTTGGTTTAAAATTAGAAGTTCACGCTACCCTGTAGAAAAAACATAACAAAACCAAGAGTGCCAATCTTGCAATACTAAATCAGTTTCTTTTGCCTGTTACACTAAGTGGTTACGCTAAATTTAAGCTTTGCTGCCTGATATGGATATGATCGAGTATTTATTAAACAATATTTTTTTTAAAAATCTACTGTCTAATCATATTTTCTAGGATAGCTTTTTCTAAATTTTGTTGAGGTTACAAGCAGCACTTACTGTTTCACAGAATATGTTATTAATTTTCAATATTTCAGTTTTTACATATAACTTAGGCAAAACGAAACTGGGTTTGGATATCATTTTCTTACCAAAGAAAAACACGAACAATGTCAGACATGTTGTCCTGCTGGTACAAAAAAAATGCTATAGGAGAGCTGTTGGTGCTATGCATGTCTTGTGTGGCCATTAACTTCTGGATAATGTTTGAAGCAACTTCGCTGGTGCCAGGTCCTTTTTCTAGCACTATGTTTTGTTTTCTTACTTTGAAGTCTTACTTTATTGCTATTGCTTTCATGTGTGTGTACAAAATAGTTTACTCCCATTGGTTGATATGTGTAACACGTTTCTGACAAATGAATGCGGTTGTGGCAATCTTGAAAGTAAAATATGGATTCTGGAGATATATTGTGTAAAGTGTAGTGTCTTACATACTCATTGAATAGCATTATTAACATTAATTTAGGAATTAATTTATTGTTATCTTAAATCGACTACCTACATGTATAAGCGTTGTGTTTATTATTTTTGCTCTTCACAGGTTGCTAAAATAGCATCGCTATAAAAAGACCCTGATAATTCTACGTCTAAAGCATGTAACTGGTCACCTGTACCTTCTGAACTTAATGGAAGTAGTTTGATATTTTGCTTACATGCTCAGTGTGATATGGTTACCATATTACACAATAAATATAAGCATTATTTTCAGTAATACAGAAGAAATGATATAAATCTTATTATCTAATTAAATGTTTTACGTGTTCATTTATAAAGGTTCGCATATTACCTTATTGTTGTTGTTTTTTGTCAACTGTGTTTAACGCATGGAATGTAAATGTTTGATATTTTAGTAGTTTCGGCGGTAAATCCTGATAATAATCACAACAGGAGTATGTCAACAACAGCTAGATTGTTTGACTTTAACACGGTGGTTATCCAGGTCTACATACAGACATTCGATGCATCCAAAATATGTTTACGTAGTTTTCCTAGATGTGGAAGTAAACTGAGCGTAAAAATACAGATATTAATCTTTGAGTAGATAAAAGTTTTTTTAAAATACTGGTGTTTGGTGTATGCACAGAAAGGCTATTGGCTTTATGTTTCATTTCCATAATAGCCTAGTGAACGCAAACTGGTTGATATTGCTACTCAGTTACCATTGTAAGAATAATAAAACTACGATAACAACATTGAACATAAACAGAAGATAATACGGGTCGAGGCTACTGCTCATTTGCACTGATTGCTGTAGTTGAGTTGAATTTGCTAATTAACTAAACACTTGCTCAAAATGACAATATTTTATTGTTATGCTTATCATTATAGGAAAGTTGAACTATTAAAATAAATAACTTATTAAAAAAGACACACTATAAACAAAATCACTTCATGCTGTTCATAAGCTCTCTAACTGCGTAATTGTCCAACGGGTACAAGTATTATAAGCGACAATAATAGGCAAATAAGAAAAGGTCCTATCAAAATTTTCACAGATATTTAAATTTTTATCTAACTGTAGACAAAAGCAAACAAGGTAAATGTAAATGTGACAAAAAACACAGAGACGAGACATAACACACAAAAAGAAAAACCATCAGTTACCGCCTTGGAACGGTCACAAAAGAGAATATGTTTTAAGTTCATCAGTGCATTATTTCCATTTACGTATTGGCCTTATAAACTCGTCATATTCCGAAGCCACCAATGTCGAAGTAAGATATCTACTGAAAGACGTTTATTTTAATAACGATAATTTAAAGATATTTTCAGCGAAAGCAATATGCTGCTTAAGTCACTTTTACATCTTTCTGATGGAAGTTGTTAATTGCTATTGAAGATAGCACCAATAAAACATCTAACAACTTATAACGTACCTTTAACAACGTATGATTTAAACAAAACATTCCTTACGTTTAAAAGTTGTGTTCCTTATTCTGTACACAATGAATCTACAGTTTTAAATTTGCTAAAGCCAGTTACTTATATCATTTTGTATAATTTAAATCAATAGATATTCAACTTTTAACGACACATACTTTTCACTTGTAATCAGTAAGTTATTGATTTATCACGTACCAAAGCTTGCATCTTCAGTTAATGAGATTCGATGACAGGAAAATAGATTTTTATCATTAACTTAAACCTTCTACATATTCGTATATACTCATTACTTGGTGCATAAATATTCAGTACACAGTTTTGAAACAATTTTTTTCCGACAAGAGGTTTGTTGTGTAAAATGTATATGTAACCAGTATAATACGAAAATAAATTGGACGCTTACGGCTTATGACCATAAAAGACAAATGATCGCACACAATCACATGGGATTTTACGATGAAATAATTTTGCTAAAATAAATGATATTTATAATTCTTTAAGGCTGTAATGAAAGAATACCGATGTTGGTGGTATTGTTCTAACTTTAGCGGCAGTACATGACTTTTTGTTTCAGGATCATAAGGTATTGAAACATGAAATTCGTCGCATTTCTTATAATAAGGACATTCCGAACATGATAGGGAGGGTCGTCTTTAGGCTCGTCGTTGGTTTGCAGAACTAAATTTGCTTGTGGCGGTTTAAGGCAGAAAACAATCGTTGACGATGCATGACAGCGTCCACTGATACCCGAATCTTTGGAGGAAAAAGGGGTAAAAATTCTTAACAAATCTGCCCATCTCAAAAAGAGAAAGTATTATCCCGATTATTGCTTTGTAAGACGTACTAAAATAAGCTGTTATATTGATTATAAGCGCTATCAAAGAGCTAAATGCAACAAAAATTATTATGATATTCAGTAAAATATGCCATCAGATAAATGAAAAACAAACTCTGAATTTGCGTTGTAGCTCTTCCATTTGTTTATGTATATATATTGCGGTAGAACTAAAAACAATATCAGTTTCACGTTTGTCCGCGTTGTTACTTTGTAATAAATACAATACATTCTTCGTCGTGTATAGGAGGCTTAATATGCTGTCGCTTACATTTATGTAATATAAACTAACCTTCCTTTTACTAGTTAATAATTTCCACAGAAAACCTTAAGAAAAAACGTTGGTCAATTATTGAGTAGTGCTGTTTATAAATTGTTCTGGTCCTTACAAGTACTAATACTACAATAGGCCGTCTACTATATATAGGCTCTAACAACCGCTTGATTAGAAACATGTCGCAACCCACTTATCTATCGTATCATATTTCCTTGAACAACAGTTTGGATAAAGATAAAAATAAAGTATTTTACCTACAATGTACCTCATCAAATCCACTATATTTTGCACGAATGAAATATGTAGATTCTTAATTGATAGTTGTTTTCATGTTTTAAATATAAAATTATTTTAGAAGCAGTGTGGCTTTCAAACTAACAGCATAAAAAGTAAAAGTATGAATTTCTCTCTTGTAGCCTTGACTACTACTGAGCATTGCATTAAACTATAAACAATATTTTCAAATCTCGACCTATTTCATACGAAAAAAATAATCCAACAGATAACAGTCAGAAGAATGTGACATATAAGTCCCATGTATATAATTAACTATTATTTTCCATCATGGCCAATATTAACAAAGATAAAAAAAATGGTATTAATGTCTCTGGAATTATAACGCTTTTATAGGACGGTTCAACGTGTCGTTATGTAAGCTTCTGTTCTAGAAGACACTTAGATCTGTGTTGTATAAGACTACATAATCTAATGGTACAACGATTTTAAGAGCTGATCTCCCAACGTAAAGTACACTAAAAATCTTAACAACTGTACTTTCGTGAGTTCATGTAAGGAATATCATTATTTTTCATATTTGGTCTCAGAGAGGATTAGACTGTCAGTAGGTTTGTAAATCAACATCCCATTAAATAAGGGTTTGGATTTTAATACAAATAAGTATTCGTCCTACGTAATCGGATGAATCTAGATTTGAATGTCCCACTTTCAAAAGTACAAACTTTCCAAGGGTTCATTTCATACCAAATTCGCCATAAAAACAAATATTTAACTTTCGAAATGTAGAATTTAGACCG
Organism: Sinonovacula constricta; assembly: GCA_007844125.1. Lineage (NCBI taxonomy): Eukaryota > Metazoa > Mollusca > Bivalvia > Cardiida > Solecurtidae > Sinonovacula > Sinonovacula constricta. The sequence continues at coordinate 49,354,388 of CM017556.1, read as the reverse complement.
GGGTGAACAAATATAAAACACAGTGTTTGATCATTGCCTTGAAATAACAACTAACTTTAAAGTACTCGATTCTTCCCACTCGTTGAAATTAACACCTTAATCTAGGATACTTCATCAAATGTTAAAAATGTCATACATGTACGTTTATTTGCTGTATTTATTTGCATAATGCTTTCCGAAAGCCCCTAAGAATCTAGTTCACTATTATAATTTCACTTGTTAACAACTACGTTAGAAACATCTTAAATACAATACGATGCAATAATGTCGAGTATAACATTTTATTACTGATGCATATTACATGGTATGATAAAGTTGAGATGGCGTCGTAAATAAAAGTTTCATCTTATATTTTTCGGACGTGAGGTGGAGCTTCAAGAAGCCGACATAAAGCACTCCTTTGTCTGTGTATGTTGATTTCAATTGCAATTCTTCATTTGCAAGTCTACAAACTTTGAGGGAGCAAGTAAATCGCATAGACTTCTGTTAAGAGCAACGTGATCAGAAAAAAAAAAACACTGCAATCAAGCCAAGATGTAGTGTTGCCTTACCCAGTCAAAATATACCTCAAACGCCAACATCTTTGTAGTTTGACTATGGAACATGGTCGAAATAGCTAAAAGGCCAACTATATCCTTCGAGGGTGCTGCAGTGATATTTATCGATAAAATATTTGTTAATCTTTTATGTATATATAAACATGAACATAATATAGTAAACTTAATTCGAACTTGTAAATAAACTTGTATAATGATAGCAACCTATTTTATAAAAAATACGTCTTACATATTTAAATATATTTACTATGGTATGAATTTTCTCGGAGTAAAGCTTTCTATGTTTAACACACTCAATAATTCTATAAATAAAAAGGTCATGGCACTGCGTCGAAGCACCATTCACCTTCTCATGACATTTTTACGAACATACTCCGATATTCGAATATCAATCTTTTTTTCACATTTGCATCGATATCACATTAGGTTTCAAGGGCTCTATAATGATAACAAGGAAAATATGACCCGTTATGCTCTTTTACATTTTTTGGATAAGTTCATTCAGTATATAAACTGGTTTTAAAAACGACCAATTAAGGGAGGGGATGGATATTTAAAATTGTCAATTACATTTCTCCATGTACGCAGGTGTATTGATATGTGAATTGCCCCTTTATTAAATCAAAAAGCTTCATAGTGTGCAATAATGTATCCGTACAAGAAAGAACTTTATTTAGAATGCCATATTAAAAAACATTTTCTTTTTTTTTCTATTTTATATTGAACTTGCTTTTATTTTATTGCACGCTTAACATTTAGGGCTAATTATAGAATAACATTCACTTAAAACAAACATAAAAATGCAGTCTATATTTTCTTTGGCAAACATTTTTTTTTCTGTATGCAAAGCAGGCGCTATGCCAACAACATCTCTAATTTTGCTAATTAAAAGATTACCAGTGATAACTCGGTTATGTTTTACTCACTGAAAAATAAAACGATGATGATACTGCAAGAATATCACAGTAACACGATATCATATTTATTTTCATTATCATAATTGTTTTTACTTTATAGAATTAATCTTTGTTGACAGTTTATTTGAATAATTTATAAACAGCTAGAATTTTCTAACCATAGCTTAACCTGTAATGCATCAAATTCCATCTCTTGCATGTGTTAGATTGTGATTAACGTATGTGTTAAGTAATTTCATATTCAACTTAACATGTTGGTCTTTGTTTTTAGACATCTATTTTATTGTGTGTGGCGTCATCACTTTGTGTAATGGTTATGCATCGTCGCTGTCATAAATATATTCAAACACGATCTAACAATCATTTGTCAACCGTCACATTTGTTTCGCAATATGTTCTTACTACCACTTTATCTTTTATGTAAATGAAAACAAAAATATTTAGGTAAATTAAAACATCGTTTCAACTGACATGAAGGTCATTTATAAGTAAATTTGTTTAGCAGAATCTAGCGTATTTTGCTGCAAATTTCTGTTATACAATGTAAGTTTCCTATAAACTCTTTGCGATGAAATTACCAGATCCCATCCATAATACATGATCTATGTAAGGGACTGTAGAAAGACTGTTTACTTACCTTATGACAGCACTCAAAAGAGGTTAAGTTCGATTAGACTCGAGGTCGATCACATTGTGTCTATCTTGGTAGTTTACTGGTACATGCGGTTATAAATTCCTAAAAAAACATAGAAGGGTCCATGTGTTGATCAAAATATGTGCGAATGAAGGTAATGTTGGTCCTTTTGTGTTATTTGTTGAAATTTAACTTAAAATAATAATGTCATATTGTTGATATTTTAAAATAGTAAAGAAGAAAGCCTATTGAATGATATTTCTGCCTGCCTGGCTAGTCCTCTGTTAAACGAAAAGTTTCTTCTAAGTAAAGCTCAAGCTGCTGGGTAAACTCTTTATATTAACATGTACCTTTTACAGTGCTTCTTACAGTTGAATGCAAATATTGCTTTTACGCAGCTTTGCAGCTAGGATTTGCTAATGGAGAACAATTTAATGTGTTTTTTATTATTTTGGGGGCTGTGTATCTCGTAATGACTCAAGAAATCTAAGTTCATTTTAAGTTTAACATTTCTCGACAAAAATATAACCCACATTATGGCAAAGCATTTAAAATGTAACTCTACAGAAAAGTGTCTTTTCAAATGAAGGTGATATTTTGCTGCTCTCCAATGCTGGAAAAAATGGTTCTTTTATGCTTAGATATGTGTATGTAACAGTATTTATTGGCAGAAAAGAACATAACTGAGTTGACATACTTCAAACGATATGCTATTGAGAGATTGAAACAACATTTATAATGTCCTTGAACTGACTTGTCTGACTCAAAATCGCTAATAAATAATGCCTTTTAATTTATGATATTTTGCAAATTCTTAAAGAATTACAGTAAGGAAGTTGATGTATTTCTATAGCCAAATTTTACACTGTTTTGTACCTTTAAGATATGTTTAAAAAACACCCTTGGCAACCCCAGAAACTACATACTTAGAAATGTTAATGCAAGTAAGGCATCATTTGTTATTTTTCCATTGATAAATACATTTATTTATGCATATGATATCTATATAATATTTATGCACTTGATATCTTATTATCAGATCATTTAAACGGCATTTAAACAGGGGTGAGTTCTGAAAAAATCTGGGCTTACTTAAAGTTAGCTGCGGTAAATTTTTCACCGCTAGTTAACATACATGTACCACGTATTAGACCCACACGTAAATAAGTTGGTTTAGTCGGAAGGTTTGCCATGAACTTAATCTTAAAAATTAACAACAAGTATCTTGCTCTTATCATAAAACCTGTTCGCAGATATGCATATATAAGTTGATTTTCCAGCAAGAAATTAAATATACACCGTTGTCGATAACAATTTCGGAACCACTCTATTTTGCAAAAACGTGCATCTTTATTTTTCTTCGTCGCAAGGTTAACTCTCTGGTAAAACTAACGCCATAAATGCTGACACGCCTTGTCCTAACTGATGACAATACCTTTTCCGTCAATAAAAGCCTCCTTATATTTGCAATGAGGCTTTATGCTAAGAGTACCATATGGAATTTACGTGTACACTGATAAGCTTAAGCACGATTTAACTAATTAAAATGTAGCATTTTGATCGTTACGCATTGTAGCATTTTTAAGATGGCAATGAAGTGTAGACCAATATATAATATTCATTGTTAGTATATAAAAACCACATTGAAAACTTCCAACGCGTGTAAATTTGTTATATATAAAAGGTGTTTTACTTTGTTCATTACAGAAACTATTTTAAAGTACTATATTGTTTATATTTAACAACAGAAAAATATAGGTAAAAATTATTTTAATTAATATAGCCCATCTACCAAACTGATGATAAGTATTATATATATATATATATTTCGACAGCTTGCCTAAAACAAGTCGCGATAATAACGAAGAAACTATAAATCCACGACAGTTTTATAGTGTCATGTCAATCCTTATCTTAGAAAAATTCTTCAATGGTATTTATTTATGAGCTTCTGTTGTGTAGTTTCTGGTTTTTATAACGTACGTGTTCAATGTCATAAAATAGATTGAAGATACTTATCTCAGATATTGTCTACTTTCCTTTAAAATCAAAATTGAAAAAATGTACAAGTGGCTTCAATAATCGCTATTATACATTAGGAACACCGTATATACATACGTTTTAGCATAACTTAAACTTTTATTCGATGTTCACTCATCATTCATTAAGAATTTAAAGCTAAACAATCATTTCCTTTATCTTCAGCTAAGCTTAACTTTACGAATAGAGTTTTAGTAGTAACATCTGATGATGATCTGACATACGCATAACTTCATATCAGGCATTTTAGATGTGTGGTTACAATAGAACTGTTCAAGTCTAAACGATTCATACATATATGATGCGTCAAAGGATATTTCTGAATATCTATTATGTTATAAATTGTAAAAAGCTGCAATGTGGTCAATCGTGTTTACAAGGTTTTAATTAAGGGAACAATGACTCCGATAAAATCAAAATTGAATAACTGATTTTCAGCGTCTAAGAGTCTTTCAAACATCAAAAGACTTGATCGTTTATACTAAATGGTACAATTTGCATTTACATGACAGTTGCGGTCTTCTACAAAGCAAACAATTGCAAATAGAAAAAATATTTTCATTGGTCAAAACACGTTCAGAATTTTGATAAATTCAATTCTTTGAGCAAATGGTTAACAGTGTACATATAACATTGAATTGTTTCTGAGACATGTGTTAATTGCTTATGCATGGGATAAACAGGGGGAAATGTCTTTTAAAACATGTAGATCATCACGCAAATTGCTTAGACAGTTTCTCTAGCATTAAAGGTACTTTTTTGCTTTTCTTAGTTTAGAAAATTGACATGGAGCGGAGGGTATAATTATGAGAGGTGATCCTTAATTGACAGACCTGGCTTTGTACATTTTTTGCGCAATTTATTGTAATGAAATTCTTAGAAAAACGGATAATACATGTAATTTCATCGCAAATAAAGCAATATGTAGTTCACCTATTGATACCTAATCTCATTTAGCTAGTTATACACTTGTACATCAATGCATGTACAGTGTCGCAATTTTGCGAAAGCAGTGAGTTCATAAAAGTTGAGGAGTTGCAAGTTGTTAGAAGATTCGATAGTGGTTTCTATTGATTAATTGTACTTGATAAAGATGTTCACGTCAAAATCAGTTAGTTAAACGTACAAAAATAAAATAAATGCATAAAATTGTTCTGAGAATGAAGCACTCCTCATCTGCGGAAATACGTCAGTACTAAGCGATAGAAACAGTACATAGCATTGAATTTGAAATACTGTGCAACAAAACATAAACTACTAAATTATACATTTTTTACTTTTAAGAACGTTGTCTGCGTGTCTCTTGGTTCCTTGATATTCAAAATAGGTATCGTTTAAATAAGTGGACAAAATACGAGTCATTACTTCTAATAAATGTATGTACATATAACAAGCGTGTTTGAAGTACATAAAGTTAGACATTAGTTTCCAGTGTATTTGTTTTTCTCAAAACGTTATTTTCCTCTCTGACAAATTTGGTGATCAGATGTCTGCTACATCATACATTAGAATTTGAAAGAACACTAGACAAAGGTTTACACATGCCAAGTAAATGTAAAAGTGACAAGACAAGACATAAGACACAATTAAACAAAGTCCCAAGAGTTACCGATTTGGGACGCTATATCGCCAAAAGAATCAACTGTGTGATTAAACGGGTTTACAGATCTGTTACTTCTTAATATGAGTAGCCTCCTTTGTGATTGTTCTAAACACGATTGTACTTAAACTCCGTATTCGTAAAGGTTGTAACAACAAACATACTTTAGCGAGTTTACTAATATCTCAGAAGAAATGTTGTTGACTCCAAATTTGTATAGCATTAATGTGTTGTTTTTTTCTCATTCGCCGTGTTCTTTTTGACAACAGAAACGTTTGTGTGTCATGGTTTTTAAATAGAAAAAAATGGATAATTTATGCTTGTATAACCAAATTATTACGAACAAAATAGTTAAACCTACATTGCAAGATCTGAAATCTAAGATTGTTATTGATGCAACAAATAAAAAAATGCAAATTGCACATGTATTTGAATAAAATGTTTACCTACATATTTTATATAATGTTTATACATTGCACCAATGCACTGAACACATTCCGTATGTTACAATATTTTGCTCACAGCATGTAAAGGTAAAGCCTTCCTTAGTAGTTTTATTCTGATATTTTTCACACTTTTGTAATAAATCAAATTCAAAACATTTGACAACACAGATTAACATTTGAATAACATATACTAGCTCAAGAAAATCGACTATGATGTATAACTTAACCATTTTCTACAAGTCTTTCTAAATTAAGCGTAGAAATAATTAAGATAGTTTAATGTAAAGCAAAGGTTGTTCTTACATATTTGAGATTTCCATAGAGAATGAAAATCCATGATATTTATTTTGCCTTTGTGATGTTACTGACACGAGTATAATCGATCGGACAGGATCAGAGGGACAAAGTTTCGTCCTGCTCACGAGGGATAACTTTTCAGGATGATAATTAAATTTAAAAAAAAAACGCAGCCGGTTTGTTTTGGTTTTTAGCTACAGTTGTCTTCTGTACTGCTTGTAAAATGGTGTATGAGGCATAAATATATATATATATTTAGTCCCTCATTTTTGGGGATCGAATTTGGGAATTGAACACCTACGAAACATTGAATTTCTTGCTACTCTACGACTATTACATGCAAGTGTTTACATTAAAGAGTAGTTTTCTTGCAACTGTGTTTCCATTATAGAACTATGTTTGATTGTGTATGTCATTGGCGACGTGTAACTGCCATCAGCAGAGAAAAAAGAATATAATTACCAATTGTGAATACAGAATAATAAGAAGTCTTTTGATATGTGCATTTTTGTTTAATCAAGTGTTCATAATTTTAGGGGTATTATAAAGTCCTAAATGCAAAGCAACTTCGAATTACATCTTGAAATATAAATGGTGTCTCAACCATAACCCATATTTAAAATAAGTTCAGGATGTTTCCTTTCTGTAGGACACGATTAACCACGTTTGCTAGATTCCTAAACTTAACACAAAGAGAGAAACAGAGAGTAATTTGGCAACAACAATCAAATTAGTCTTTCTTCGTTTGTCAGGTCCAGTTACGTAACATGAAAACACATACCCAACAACATAATTTTACACCATCATAAAAATGATTCCGTGGCTTGGAATCTGGTTGCTAAAAATCAATTATTAAATGTGGACACTATAACAAATTGTACAGATAAAATCGACCTAATATATAGGTCTTCAAATAGGTCTAGGGCTAGACATTGACATATAAGATTAGTTCGATAGAAAATATTACGTCCAATATTTTATTTTTCGGTAAAACGGTACATATCAAGTTTCCTTGCACGTTTGTCCATATTTTGCTTTTTTACTCAGACATAGAGCTTAAACAGGCCTGAAAACAATAGATCATTAGGTAAACAAGAAAGGTCTATAACCCCAGAATTTAAACCTCCATTACTCAATAACAATATGATCATGTATGCATATACCAAACGAAAATCACAGAACAAAGTATATGCATGCCAGAAAAGTAAAACAAATTGTGATGCTCATCAAACCCGCATTCGTTCGGTCTCGCAGACCGACTAAACCGGTTTAAACTAACTCTCAACCTCAAATGTACAACGAAAGAAAAACACTATTTGAAAACAAAATGTCCATGCGCTGATATTTTCTATACGTTATGACGAAAGTAGTGACGTCATCGAAAAATAATGTCCACATAGTGTTTAGAAAAAAGAATATGGTATTATTTCGATTTGAAAAATAACACAAAAATGGTTGACCACAAATAAAATTAACTTTCTAAATCATGAACAAACATGACCAGAGAGGAATATAAGGTTGTAGCATCCTGTTCATGTGAAGATGGAATTGAAGAACCAAAGTTCAATGTCCATCAAAGGAAGTAAACGTAACAATCCTTATAGGATGAATTAAATGACAACATAGATTACATGCACGGGGAGATTTTTTACGACCGCCACACTGCACAAGTAACATTGTTGTGATCATGAATAAGAATAAAGACAAAGGCAAATATGGTTAATGTAAATGTGACAAAAACACAGAGACAAAACATAACACACAAAAAGAAAAACCATTCGTTACCGCTTTGGAATGGTCAGTTCGCAAAAGAACCGATTGTGGTGCTTAAACCTGCTTTGTGGAGCGCTCCAACCTCGCACTTCCTGAAGGTTTTTCTATCAAACAAACAGTGTAAAACATGTCTCGTCAAACTGAAACAACTAACAGTAAGGACCTGCATCGGGTGTTAAAACAGATACAATGAAATTAAAAACATACAAAATATCTAGTAATAAAATAAACTATTAACATATGTACAGTATGAACTGTAGATAAAAAGCTCGGCAACCTAAACAAATCCAAATGAAAGAGTAGTTTTAAATAAAACAGCCCAAGCGCTGACTTATAATAAGAACAATTTAATGACGTCATACAAAAGTGTCAGAAGTGAAATGTAAAAAGTACGAAAGAAATCGAATTTTAGAAAACAACCCAAACCAACCAAAAAAATGTAGCATTGGAGGTAATAGGTAATAGGTAATAGGTAATGAGTTTTGAAATAACATATCATAAAAAGCCGAGGATTTATCACAGTTGGCATATTATATAATAAAGATACAAAAATCCCGCTGTTATACCCACTGTGCAATTTTAAATAAAAATCATGGAAACTGCTCAAGTTGTCTCGCATATATAGGACACGACTGGAGAGATGAAGAGACAAGAACTCCATCAGTGACTTTTCAGTTATGGCTTTAAGTCAATCTTTCTTAATTTGTGAAAACGAAAGTCTTTCTGTAACAGCTTAGAAACGTAAATATGTTGTCAGCTACGAATCGCACATTTTCGTAACACGTTGAACTCTTTAAAAATGGGCAATACATACAGTTTATATTCTTTAAGGTATCAGTTGCTTTAGTTAACCCATATTTTAATGTACAGTCCATCAGCACAGTGTCGTTTAACAGAAATATGGTATAACATGAGCAGTTCAAATACACAAATATTATCATTATATTTTATCTATTTATTGTTGTTGTAATGAAGCAAATTATGATATTTCTTGTTCACGTTTAATGTAACCAGTCAAAATCTGTATATAAATTATGAAGACCGTTTGAAAGTGGTGTGCCAACTGTTTGCTTGTTTCAATGTGCATTGTTGTTATATGCTATTCATAGTTTGTGTAATTATTCCATTCAATGGACGGATATTTTTTTATTTATTTTTAATAGGCATTACGACAAGTGTACCCTTGCCCAGTAGTAGTTCAAATTGTTATATATGGTGTAAGTGTTATATAAAAACTTTTCCTACAACAATGAAATATATCTTAGTTTTCTAAGTATTCCTGAGTTAGTGCCAGTTACTGTTGCCGCTTTTTGTTAATTCGAAAATGCGTGTACATATAATTAATGGTGAACTACTTATATTTCTAAAATGAACTAAGGGCGAGGTCTTGATAGAAAATTTGGGCTAAATGTTATTACTGTTTAAAGCGAAAAATGTTAAATACGTTAAAACTAAATATATTAAACCTGGACTTTTTTCTGCTAAATATGTGTGGTCTGAAAAAATGTGTTTTGGCAATGTAAAGTTTCAACTCATACCACACACATTCACATGCACGTCGGCCATAAAAAACCACGCGTTGTTTAATACAGAATGTCGGTAGTACAAAGGCAGAAAAGTTCTCTAAATAGGTTCATTTTCCAGACAAAATGTCGCCCAACTCATGAGGAATTTTCGACAGAAAAGGTTTTATACAAGACAAATGATATTGTTTCATTTTATGTACTACGGTGGTGGCATAGTTAACGCTATGTTTTGAGTTCAGTTAATTTCTCCTTATTTGTTATCAAAATCTATTCTTTCTGAATGCAGTCCTTTGTATTAACGTAAGATATTTTCAAAACATTAGAATTGAGAAATTTAAATAGCGAATAAATATTGTAATGTTGATTTCATGCTACCATTCTATATATTTAAAATATAAAGTCCTTAGAGAATAGTTTATTCGCCACTTCCCTGTATCTTTAAAAAGTATGTTTAACTTTAAAGGTCCTAATTAGCTGGTACCGTGAATTATTGAGCCAACAAATGTATAGTCTGAAACATTGTATGTTATCCAGATAGGCGAAAGATATCAAAACATAAACTATAGACAAGCAATTCTAAACAATTTTACTTTTCTTGGAATATAAATAATAAACAGTCATAGAAAGCGATACAATTCATCTTAACAGCAATCATTATATTAGGTTGTGTGAAGGTATCAAGAAACTATCTTTAAAACTAGAAAGACTATCCTGGGAACCAAACAGGTCTCTTGAGACATTTTGAAAATAACTTTCGCTGGGCTGAAGGCGATAAATGTATTCAGAAATAAGGTTTAAGCGTATTATTTTCTATTCGGTGTCTCTTTGGTGTTGCTGTAGAAAAGAATGATGTATACAGGTTCAAGAATTCTACTTAGGAATGTCTCAGAGTTCGAGCGAAGGTAAATATTAATCATCTATCATTTATATTCATGTGTGTAATGGCCAATTATATGCGATTTATATGGGACAAACGAAAGAAGATATATTTTCAGAGAAATTTCAGACTGTCTTAAATTAAATATGTATAATGAAATGCTACATATAGGCAATTACTCGTTGTTTTCAAAATGAAAACAATAACTCTGATAAAAGAAAGCAACATGCAATGATACAAGAATCAAATTTCAAAAGATAACAATTTTACTAATGTTTAATATAAATTAACATTTACCTAATATAGTGCGTGAGCTTACATGTAGCTCAATTAGCCCTTTATACTTTCCAATCCAAACAAACACTAGGATGTTTTGCTTATTTTTTTCATTATTTTTTATCAAATTTCTATAACTTTTACCTTACGCAACAAATTCCTAATAAAGTTACCTAACAATTAGGATGCACTAACATAACAACGCTCATTTTAAATCCATTTCAGCAAATAGCAAAATGTGGATAATTCAGTTGTGTCGTTTTTCTATAATGCGCCAAAATGGTGATAAATTATACTATTATGAAGACCTAATATGTAAAGACATTATATACCTAAAGTCAAATATTTTAAAAGTATTATTACCCCCTAAGGCCATCTTTGTTATCGGAAAATAAATGGAGATTGTTATATTCAACAATATAAAATATTGTTACAGTTATTTGATAGGAATAAATCAATCTTCTAGTAATGTAGATTTTTAAATGCAACTGGAAAAAAATATCTATATAAAATATTTTCTTGCCTATATATTAATGTGCTTATATGCAGTTATGAAATTAATAAAGTGCTGAGTTTCCTTTATCACAGCGGCATACTACAATTAATGTATGTTACAATGAAAAATTGACAAAAATATATCATTGTACTAGATACGCATATAAATCCTTGTCTATACTATGTTTCCTTTACTAACTAAGTATGGAATCAAATTACAAGCATGGCATGTTCGTATTCCTACATCTGAAAATACCTTCTTCGTCTGATAGTTGCAAAACTTACTTTGAGCCCATGTTTACAGAATTGCCATCTCGTTTATCAATGGTTCCGACAAAGACATAAGGGTCAACATAGATCTGTTGTTGTTGTTTTTTTCTTTACAAATGTTTCATACAAATGGACGCCAAAGACTTGAGCAATCATAACAGTACCACCGCGTGGCTATTGAAATAAACTTCTACTTATAGCTTCCTGCCCACCGATTAACACTGAAAAATAAAGTTATATAAGTATATGTCATTTGTAAAATATGTTGTTATATTTTTTAATCCAAAACATCTTATAACACGAATATTACAGGTTCAGGTGAATATTAGCATAAAGCAATTCAAGGTTGTAGACAGTATTGTGGTGTTGATTATGCGTTGCAATCGATGAATCGCAATCGGAGTTAATCGTTTGTCATTGTGATCAAAGCTACATGGATCAGAAACATACAAAAATGAAAATGTTATCGCCTGGTACGCTTGATACAACCCAATGTTGTTATGAAAATCAAGAGTCAATACAGAACTACTTCAAATATGGGTTTCTGCTTTGGTGGATTCAATCAAAACACTACTCAATCATCTAACGCCATCGTTGTTATAAACTGAATTGTGGCTCTTTCAAAATAGCTGAATGCCCAATAACTATGCATGATCAGTAAAAGCGACTTTTCCTTTCCCGATAAACAAACAAGAATAATGGTCTTCGGATATTTCCACAGATTAACCAGATCATATATGAAAAATAGATCGATGGAAAACGGTCTCCACTGCTTTTACTGACTAAATATAAGTTTGTTACAGTCCTTCGTCTTTGTCTTCTACGACTATCCACAGATATCATTACGATTGTTGCATGTGTTCATGTCATATTGAAAAGGAGTTTCATTTAAGCGCTATTTTTACACATTGACTACATTGCCATATCGATTCGACTGTTAAGTGTATAGTATATAGTACACATTTCTAGCCAAGTTGTGCAGTTCCCCGAATTAAATATTTGGCACTATAACTGATAAAGCAAACAGAATTAGTGCAGTTAAAATTATATATATGTGTGTGTGTGTGTGTGTGTGTGTGTGTGTGTGTGTGTGTGTGTGTGTGTGTGTGTGTGTGTGTGTGTGTGTGTGTGTGTGTGTGTGTGTGTGTGTGTGTGTGTGTTGTGTGTGTGTGTGTGTGTGTGTGTGTGTGTGTGTGTGTGTGTGTGTGTGTGTGTGTGTGTGTGTGTGTGTGTGTGTGTGTGTGTGTGTGTGTGTGTGTGTGTGTGTGTGTGTGTGTGTGTTTAAGTTAAGGACAGGAATTTGTTCTAGACACAGACGTTTCTTTAGACGACTCTAAGGTAGGTAATTGTTGGGTTTCTCTATTTTAAATGACCCGTCATTATTACATTTTTCTAGGATGTGTGTATTTATTTCTAAACTTTATTTATGAGTAGCACTTTTAGGACCATATCATGTTTTGTTAGAGAAGCTGTCACTATCAATATTATTTCCATGCACAATACTTGCAAGCCCATGAATCAATTTACAATGTAAACCTAACGTCCTGCGCTTAATTTTCTCTAAGTGGATGTTTACAGGAAAGAATTAACATAACGGGGCTACATTGCTAGGAAATAGCATGAAGATTGTCTTTCAAAAGCTTATAGTGTGACTGGCGAAAGATTAAATTGAGTGTTCTTAAATACGTTTTCCTGGGAACCAAAAGACACTAAAAGTTGATTACCGCGGAACAGACGACATTACGTGACACATCTGAAAAGTTAATCAATCAATTGTAAAGTGTTGGGTAATTATTGAACGCCAACATTGTATCGTTATGTAGAGTCCATGAGAAATTACAGGCCGCTGATTAATGTCCATCGAATATGTTTAAGCCAATCTTGTCAATCTTGTGTCAGACATAATTTCCACATAGATACAAATCTTCATAAATTTAGCTGTTATATGTAGATACTCGTGTAATTATATAAAATTTGTTTTATCTTTTTGTTAATGTAGGTTTTAATTAGTAAATAGCTAAGTATCAAAATTTAATCATAGACGATAAAGAGGTCATTATTAATGTTTAAATGATTTTATTTAATACAATTCATAGTCTTCCTTCATGCCTTGGAAGAAATAAATAAAATTTAACAGCTTGTTTTCATGGACATGGTAGAAGTTATTAAAACGCTCGCTAACACTCGTCAAAGAAACAGCTAACAAACCATGTAATGTGTGGTTATTGTTTATCTGAAAATTATATTTTTTTTGTATAACTTGTATTATCACAAAATGTGTTGTATCTCATCAGAATAGATTTAACATAACAGGCGAAGAGTCACGTATAAAATATATTATACTTATTTTGGACTCTTTAGAATGCGCGCCTCTGGCCGTGTGGGTTCGAACCTCGGTCTAATAGAACTCCGGTCTAATCGAACTTCGGTCTAATCGAACTCCGGTCTAATCGAACTTCGGTCTAATCGAACTCCGGTCTAATCGAACTCCGGTCTTAAGAAAGGACTTAATGCTGGACGGCTGCGTTGGATCGGTGGTGGACTAACTTCTTTAACTGGGACCTTTGTATTAAGTAAATAGTGGTGTGTCGAAATAAATCACTGACGACTAATGAATCATCCCTATTTTTCCCGATGTAAAGCAATACATATTGGCTCTATTTGCCTTGAAGCAGCACATAAAGTTAATCTGGTGTTCGTTCTTGACTAGGTACACTTATTTAAACGTTGATATAATAATGAAAATAGGTAACAAACAATTTGAAATGTTGTTTCACTCTGAAAATAATTGCAATTTGAATTGCATGTACTTTTATTTATCACAAATATTGAGGCCCGCTGTATACCAAAAGTATGAGATAGAACTCAATTTAACAGGCGTTAAAACTAATAGATACTTCAAATAAGCATCCCTTACTGTGAAAAGAGGCCTAAATGAGAGTAGTTTTGAGATGCGCCGGTGGTCTTCCGCCAAAATACCTAGATAATATAATTAACAATAATTGTATTCCAATGATGCATTTGAAACATGAACTTGCTCTAGCGAAGTTACGCTTAAATGCGATAACCGAGAGTGCCTCATCTGTCTATAACCAATATGATCAATTTATTTCCATGTACAATCCAGTACGATCAAGTAAGATAACCATGATACCATTGAATCATTGCTACAAGTCGGACATACAAAGCAGCATTAATCCTGGAACTTGTATTGCTATTCTTCAGGAGTACTAACCAGCCAAAGCAATACCAGCTAATACATCAAGCTAGCTACTAGATCCCAAATTGTTCCTGGGTATTAACCATGACACTGTGAAATAGGCACAACACCATCGATCCTTGCCGGAAGTTTTCTCGTTCAATTTATTAATCATTCTTCTCCCTGACCACTCTCGATCGATTCATTTGAAACAACTGTAAGCATCCCGATTTGACTCAAAGCAATATTAATTGGACAATTTCAGATACATATGAATAAAGCCCATGCAGTGAGCGGCTGAGACTTTAACGGCCGGCAATTCTAACAGCTCGGCCTTGATGACCGCTGATGTCAAAAACAGAAACTAAGTTCGGAATAAGACTAATGTTGCTTTTCTTCCAATTATATCCTTAAGAATTTATTTACCTTATTGTTCATTGTATCATTTCTTATAAACATTTATCACTATACATATTAGGGAACACTTTTACTTTAATTCTTTTACTTAAAATATACATAATCTGACACACTAAAAAAAAAAAGAACGTTACCGCCTTGGAACGGTCAGTCGAAAAAAGGTCCGACTTCGGTGTTTAAACCTGGTTGGTGGAACGCTTCAACCTTGCACTTCCTGAAGTCTTTTTCTCAAACAAACAGTATAAATATAAATATTCCATTAAAGTGAGACAACTAACAGCAAGCACCTGCATCGGGAGAAACCCGAAGGCAAACGTTGCAAGATTTACCTTTTTAATCTTAGAAAAGAATGTGCCAATGATTACATATCCAATTGATGTTTGCAACCTTAATAATAAATCCTCATTACATTTGTAGGATGTTGTTAAGTGTTTGAGGATTACAATTGATGGAAAAGTCAACAAAAGTTGCTTCGAATATGTTACCTAATTTATCATTGCGATAATTATTTAACAGATTTGAAGAAAGGATTGAGGTTCTTCTAAAGTTTAAGGAAACTCACATTTGCCTCTGTGATAATTTAGCATATACAAAGTGTGAAACAGAACTTCCTGAAGTTGTGTGGGAAATAAAATTACGCCTTTGAAGAAACACCGAGTTTGTAAAGTGTTGATTGTTTTTGGAATCTAGCTTGACAGTTTTTAATCAAATAACAAAGAAAGAAACATTTGAATTACAATAGAAATTATAATTGTATACGTGTACATACATGCAGCTATTCAAATCGTTATCAATTTATGCATACTATAAAACTAAACAATTCATTAAGCAGTTGCTTGTTCAAAAGAAAGTATAAATACTAATTACGTTTTAGAACGTTGTTGATACTACTGTTTGTTTAGACCTTTAGCTCAGTATATTTAGCATATATATATTTTAAACAACATTTGAAGCAAATACTTTCTGGACATAAGCACATAGACGTAAGAAAATGGATAGTTATGATTAACTTGAGAATAGCTCGGTTGTAGGCGAGCTAAAAGATAAATTGTGTAGCAGAAAAAGTAATGGTCGTCTTGAAATGACGTCTTATGTAGTGTGTTGTAATATTGAAGATATTAATAGAAAATTGTATGCTTTCCTTTGTTTTCCATTTAGAAGCTCAATACATATTTTATGTTTTAAGTATTGTAAATAATAACACGTACACAAAACGTTATCATGTACCGTAAACATGTATCGTCAACCTGTAAATTTAAAATAATAATGATGACAATGATGATGATGATAATAATAATAATAATAATAATAATAATAATAATAATAATAATAATAATAATAATAATAATAATAATAATAATAATAATAATAATAATAATTATAATAATAATAATAATAATAATAATAATAATAATAATAATTATAATTATAATAATAATAATGCTTTCCACCTCAATGAAAACATTCAAAACATTTGTGAGTCAGGGTGCGAATCACTTATTGGTTGATAACAATGGTTTATTGGATGTTAGAATGCATATCTTAATTAGATAATCTTAATCAAAAGTGTGTAAATTTATTTATTCATTTATTAACTTTTTTCCTTTATTTTAACAGGTCAAAGGGAGGCAATTCATGCAGAAAATATTGAATTATACAACGTTTGTTATCTCCATTGGCTCACTCTTAACAGCAGATTGCTTGCTGCAATAAAATTAATGCAATCTACTGTTTGTGAAAGGCCGTAGTGACTTAACGATAGACAGTGGAAACATCACTTATCTGCCATTTACATAATATATACGCCTTAAAAGTAAATGTATGTATGTATGTATGTATATTTAAGATATATATATTATGTTGTATATAAAATTATTGCAACTATTGTTTGAGATTGCCTGGTCTGGACCTGGAATATACGCGTACTCGTGTAATCCTTCCGAAACACCCACTGGCTAATTAAGATCACCAACTATTCAGTTATCGAGTCTCAAGTGTTTGCTGCCGCGACGTCTCAAGTGTTTGCTGACGCGACGTCTAAAGTGTTTGCTGACGCGACGTCTCAAGTGTTTGCTGACGCGACGTCTCAAGTGTTTGCTGACGCGTTGTCTTTTTCTCGTTATGGCTTTACTTCCCTGTACGAAAATGCAGTATCGCAAATGTCGGTTCAAAGCTTTGTTTCATAAAAACAACTTATTTACTAGTTGTATTATTAATAGAATACAACATTCTTGTTACATCAATACTGAAAATAGAAAAAGAGATGGATGAAACGAAATGGAACTTGACAGAGCCTAGTTTATAACATCGAATTCGTTTATTATTTTCAGTATTCAGTAAACTCTTATGCCAGATCTTATATTATGAGCGCAAATTAAAAGTGCAAATACATATTTTTATTAATAGGATAAAGAAACGTCTATTGTTGCACTTATTTATTTCATGACACAAATATATTTTAAGAGCTTTTAAGAAAGACGGCGATTTGCAGCAAAAATATACCAACATTATAATAAAGGTTCACAATCATCCTTTATGTACACTCGGTCTGTGTTATTTCACTGAAATAAATGTACTGTTGACATACATGTAGTAAACAATACAACTAATGAAATATATCCACTGTAAGTGATAAAAAGTAAACGAAAACACTTTTTTATGTTTAAGTATTATTTCCACATTCATATAAAACATATAAATGTTCTGTTATTTGGGATCATAAAGACCATGCAATATACGAAAATTGTAGTTCATAGATGACGTTTCTTCTTTAAAATATGCCCTATTACATCTTTGGTCTCAGTAAGGAATATTTAAACAGCAAGCTTATGACAAAACGAAAATACCATTTCTTTATTATTTGTTTATACTTTTCTTTATACATACTAATACTATGTCTCTCTATCCATTTTGGTATGAATTCTTTGTATTGTTATCATGTGGGGTTTAAGTAAACATCATCTTTAAAGAGGACAATGCGACATGATATGTTCTTTAAAAAAGGTATAAAGGCGAGAGATAATGCATTAAAATAATATGTAAAAGATTAGTCGTTGATCTTATGACATGGAAAAATCACAGTACATTCAATATTTACACATGAAATTACTAAATCGATCCGTAATAAATATGTTAACATCGTCGTGACATTTTCTACTTTAAACAAGTACTGCTCAGTCGTAATATATTTCCCTATCTCTAATGACCTATTTCGTACAAATGAATTTCAAATCCAAGTTCTCACGGAAAAAATAAACTAATTTGACTGGGGATATCGAAAATGAAAATGTATTTTTACTAACAAATGTTAGTTATCAATTATAATGTTCATTAAACTGTTTAATCTATCAGTATTCTTTAAGTTTTTGGGTTAATGCATTTATATTTTTTCTTGTTTATTTAATATATCTTCTTTCAAATTTAACATTGTTTGTGGGGTAGTAAATCGCCAACTATTCTACGCAAGTCTACAGCCTTTCAGAGAACTTGTAAGGGTGCTTTCAAAAAAGAACTGAATAGTGGCCTAAAGAGAAGTAACATAAGTTAGATTCCATATATTTTAACTGTTTATATAGCTTAAGGTTCCTATTGACAAATATCTTGGGGGTAAAGTTAAAATATTACCTAAATGATTTAAGTTCACTTTAAAAATTTGGAACACGTTTACAAATACACTGACAGTTAAACACATACGCTACAAGAAGGTTTAGCGGAGATAATTTTATATAAATTAAAACTCATTTTTTCGTAGGTATTATAAATAAAACGGTAATCTTAAAAAGTTGTCGCCATGCTTTTGTCCCCTTTTTCATTTTCACAGGTTTCACAGAAAAAGTGTGCGATTCATCATAAATCTTAAGATCGTTTTCACTTAAGAATGGTTTTCCTTCTTAACAGCGTTTCATAAATATTTCAGAAATCGATCTCAGAGCGATATCGCTCTTAAATCTTTAGAGTGTTTTTGTTTTGATCAATCACATTTTGCTACCAATCATACTTACGACAACTTTGTTAAAACGCACTTAGGAGTGATCGTTAGGCCGAAATTTAAGAACATTTTCCAATCGATCTTAAGATTTATGACGTACGGTCTCCATCATCAAAGCTTACTAAAGTCGCTGTCATTATTGAAAACGCATGTTAAGTGGGCAATATTTTTAAAAAGAGAAAATGTGTACCAACTTCTTTCAAGAAGAGAAACTATATGAAGATAGGAATACATATTAAGGACTCGTTTTCAATTGCGTCAGAATGTTCATTTGAATGCGTGAAAAAAAGCAAAATATTTATGACCACGACGAGACTCAAACACGCGAAGTCAGACTCCTTATCCATTTGGCCACGCGGCCGATGACATATTGTAGTCCTTTAGCTCGTTATAACTTTTTCAGTTAGTGTGTCGAAGTAAAAAAAATCGTCAACTTATAAAGAATTAACTAAGCCGTACAAATGGCAAACATGTCAATAGATTAAAGCTGGAATCTAACAATGTGCCCATATTGAACACATGTAACAACACCTTAACCCTGTTCTAGCGAAAATGTGCACAATTTCTGCATAAACTCAAACTTTAGTGTAAGTAACGGTTGTTTGTAGCATTACCTTAATCAAACATTAAAAATCGTGATAAATAGGCTCTAAATGTCCATTATTTCTAAATAGATAAAAAAGCCAGGCCTAAGGTCCCAGACAATCATATTACAAGGTCTTAAAAGTTAGTGATCACTTTTTTCTTTCAATTAATAACATTTTGTGGGATCTTTTCATGTTACAATAATTTGTTTGGATACATAAGAGAAAAGCTCGGTCCAAACAGTCGAATACCACCTTAAATCTATCATTCAACGTAGTTCAAATAAAAATGATACAGTGCATCCTATATAAATATACAAAAATATTGTTAAACGCATATATGAATGGTGGTGATTTAATTTTACCGCTGTTTTCTTTATCATTTCTGCAAACATGTAACTGCCAGTAAAATAATTCCTTGGAGATCCGGGTATACAACAGTATGCATATATTATTATGTTGTGTGACACAATTATTGTCATTATACCGACGTCTATCAATTTAAGTGCAAGGAGACCGAAGACTTTTGTTTGGCTAGAATAACAGGCCATAGCGAAGGCAAGGATTCGGTCCTGAGCGGGACTATATGTAAAACCCATGTAGTGAGAGGCCATGGACTCTGGGGAATTACATTGTACCATTCGGTGACTCTACCGACTCTAAAGTATAAGCAGTGCTCAAAATCCTCATTCCTTAGACTAATGTACGAGTTTATGCAAAAGGTGAGTAACTTTTCCCCCAAAACGTGGTATAAACATTGTTACATGCATTTGATATGGGAAAACTGGATACCAAATTTAAGTTTTTAGCCACGACTGAGACTCTAACACAGGAAATGATGACCATAGAGTCAGACGCCTTGCAAGTCGGTGCCTCTACCCACTAGTCCATGGCCACGTCTTTTAATTGTGGTTAAATAACAATTACAGAATAAATCAGTAAGTCGGTTCCGTGGTGTAGTGGTTATCACGTCTGCTTCACACGCAGAAGGTCCTGAGTTCAATCCTCGGCGGAACCTGGATTTTTGCTTATCTCTTCTTAAGAACATTGTTAAGAAAGTAAAAGATTGTCCAAGATGGTCTACGAAATTTCATAATAGTCAAAATATTATTTGAATGCGCATTCCTTTTTTTCTATTTGGGGTTATAATGAAAAAATACACAAAAGACGAAATTCTACAAAAAAAAATCATAAACCTGCTTCGTTTTCATTTCTTATACTCTTATTGACGGCTGCACATGAATGCCATTTATCCAAGAATAGAAGGGCGTGACCATACACTCGATGTTCTTCAATGACTTCTATTACTCGGAAAATTACAAAGTACAAACCTGCAGTATATTTCGCAATAATGTAAATATCCCCTTTTCTGGACTTATCTTCCTTTTCTTCGACGATACTCGAACTCACAATCTTTTGATTCGAAGTCAGACGCCTTATCCATTAGGCCACACGGCCGACAAGATCGTATAACCATATATACTATTAACGTGTACAATAGCGCCGCCATATAATCGCAGGTAGATTTATTATGTAGAAGTAGTTGTCTTTCATCTTGTTCGGTCATTTATAAGTGATGATTTGATTATACCGCAGTATATTACTGTGCACATTTTGAAAATATTTTATCAAGCCGTACCTAAAGCAAACATGTGTATTATTTAAATTATCAGAGAAAATTAGCACGAATTAAGAATTACTTTATGACAAAAATAGATATACACGTAAATGATTACTACTTAAATGCATACGACTGAGCATGGAAAGTAAAGATTTCAGTTTACCGACGTTAATTTTAAATAATTGCAAAAAATAATATCCAGAAAAATATATTTTGTGAATCCGGATATCGATCCCTGTACCACATAAGCTCATTTTCACGTATTGCAAACCACTAACAACATTAATGTTTGTTGTGTGTTTTTTAATGCACAAGAGCTATTTACATGCATTACTACCCGACATTAAAAATAGAACACTGTTGAAAGTATGGATATATTGTTTTCTTTATAGATACATCGCACCGATACAAAGATTGTAATTATAGCGACTTCCAGCTACTTTTGGTGCAAGATGACCGCAGACGTTTATTTGAGTAGAATCACCGCGGCACCAAGGGCACTGTTTTCGTCCTGTCTGGGTCTAGGTACCATGCAGTGATTGGGCTGTGGGGACATAGAAGTTGCAAGTCGGCGGCTAGAACCAATTGCACAAAGGCCCTCCAATACAATGTTTTCATAACGTATCATTTCAGAACTAGGTAAGTTCATCTGTTTCATTGTGTAGTGGTTGTCACGTCTGCTTATCACGCAATAGGTTCTGAGTTCAATATTCCGCAGAACCTACAGAAGGTTTCGTGGTAATATTTAAAAATATAACATTCATCAATTGAAAAAGACATCTGAAAAGTTCTGGGGAGGTTTTAACAGTTAACATACAATTACAATGTGAAAACGACAACTGACAATCGCAATTAATATTGGAATTATGTAGTTAAAACGCAAAACCTTATTAAATTGTGTTTCTATTGTGGCATTGATCCTTGACTTTTAACAAGCCTTTTTAATTTTAAACTTTTACAAGTCATAACAGTTTTATTACCTAAATTAACAAATATTGTATGTTATAGTTGAATTTCGTGGATTTTGACTTTCTGTTCTGTCAAAGTCGACTCGTACTAATTACCAAAGGCCGTATACGATTACAGAATATTTATAATCCTTTTTGACATATGTATATCCGCATGACACATCACAAGAAATGAAATACGATAAAACAAAAACACATTTATCACGAAATTTTTATATAAAATTGAAAATTAATATAATACATGTATAAGGTCTTTTTTCTTTCATTTTTACTAAAGACATGTAATAATAAAATTGGAAGCATAAACAAAGAACAACAGCATTCCGTCATTTCTGTACTTAATTTAATTGTTGTACAAGCACGCATGCATGTCGGTATAATTTTAACAACATGTTTACCTTCCATTTTATATTGTAGGAATACAAATGATTTTTAATATGTATATTTCGTTTAATGCATAATTGTTTGTATTTTGTATGACGTACTTTTAAGATTGTACTTACCTTCCACATGTCCTGTCGTTTCAGCAATTTCTTGTCGAGATATCTTCCATTTTCTTAGTAATATGTCCTTATGTGGTTTTCATACAAATGCAGAGGTATTCGTATCTAAAAGTAAGAATTACATAATTGTATTCCATTGCACCTCAAAACTTCTCCATCATCTGTGAATGGCGTCTAATGCAATCAATTACTTTTATCGTCGTTTTTATTTCAAAGTCCTGCATGTGTTATAGATTTGCTGTTTTTATTAAAGGTGATATAACATGGAGAGCATTACTGAACATAGATTAGTGTTGTGTTGTTGTATGTGTAGCTTTTTAGCAAATTGTTGTGCGCATGTCACACGTTTACTGCTTAGACTATTTTAAGTATTGCACAGCTGTAAATTTGTGGATAGTCTACATTATATGGCACAAAGCCAGTTTCTGATTTACAGAAACTAAAACAGTTAAAACAATAATTCCTAGGTAGTTATGTTTCAAAAGTTCTGCGACATGTGCAGAAAGGACTGTTAACTTCAACATGTACAACTGCATGTTTCATTAATAGCAATGCCGTTATATACAAAATATCTCTTGACATATTAATTTTTTCAATTGTTATGACAGCTTTATAAAAGCTTTAAAATGTACACTGCTTGAACAAAAAAGAAACTCCAATTATAGCTTCAATGGTTACTCTTTTCTGAACCTAAACGAATTAATTTGCAATTGTTCTAATTAACACTAAGTCAGATTGGACTGAAATACAAGTTACTCGGTCGTCACTGCATGTCAGTCACTTAATTTCAAAAGTGATTAATGAGTTTAAGTATTCTGTCGTATCCATTTAGCCAGTTACCTGTAAGATCATAATAAATACTCATATTCTTAAATGTTGCTTTATTTAAGGAAATTAAACCTGTCCGAAGCTACAATGATAAACTGCCAAAAAGTGTTTAATGAAAAATGTATCTACTAAACTTTTGAAAAGCTTTTTCTATTTAAGCTGTTCCATTTCATTGCTAATTAATTCAACGAGATGGCTTATCGAAGAGTCCACTGTCTGATATTCTCTTGAAACCCTAAGTTTACACTGTATTATAAGTCATTGTGTCGATATGAACTGCTTTTAATGTTATATATATATATATATATATATATATATATATATATATATATATATATATATATATATATATATATATATATATATATATATATATATATATATATATATATATATATATGTACATTAACATTTAACTTGCACAGGACAGACGCAACTTAAATGTAATATGAATTTGTCTGATGAATTCACCCTTGTTTTATAATATAATTCGTAATGTGTTAAGTCTTTTATTGTAAGTATCTTTATTGTATTACGTGTTTATGATGTTTTATTGTTTTTACATAAGAGTTAATAGTGTGCAACATTCTCAGAGATTTGTGTGTTTGCTGCTTTCTTGTTGCATTTTATACTTATTTTTACTTTCTTTTTCTTCTTTTTCTTCTTTTTTGTCTTCTTCTTCTTCTACTTTCTTCTTCTTCTTTTTCTTCTTCTTCTTCTTCGTCTTCTTCTTCTTCCTCTCTTCTTCTTCTTCTTCTTCTTCTTCTTCTTTAGGCAACATGTCAGCTACCTAATCAGGATCACTACAGAGACGTCCAGCTTTTACTGAGAGACAATGGTAGAACCACTGACCATCTCAGGTTAGCTGGAGGACTTTTCCGTGGTTCTCGCTTCGATCGGAACTCGATACCACCCGTTATGGATTCATAACGACAGGGGAGCTGAAATGGAAAATATTAAGAAAGTTCTGCCAGCAAAACTTTTCAAGACAATAAACCCTAAACTGTTGGAGAGAAAAAGACGAAGTGCAGATACAGCATTTCTTGTACGATAGCAACAGCACGATACAATATTATTACCTGTTTCGATTGCAATATGAATTGAATTGCAATATTTAATTGTTAATTTAAAGCACATTTCTAAAATGTCGATACTAAATGTATGTTTATATTATTATATTCTTAAATAACAATAGAAAATAGACCCATATGACATCAATTAATTGTAATCATTTAATCAAAATTCTATTTTATTGTTTAATCCTTTTAATCAAATATCGTCAATATAACACCGAAATCAATGAATACAATTCGAAGCGATTTCGTTAAGAAAAAATCATATGAACAAGTCAGTCAGGCGTGTTGTGAGTTAATTTTAATAGAGTTTGGTCAGCAAAGATAAGGAAGGTTGTGGTCGAATTGTGAAGTCTGGTAAAGTCTGATGAAGCAAGGTTAATGTGAATTAAAATGACTTTAGGTGTTGTAAATCATTTACGCTTGACAAAATAACCAGCTAGTCCTATCTTTTCAATAATAATTTTTAAGAGGTTTTGCTGCTTGTTTAGTAGTTGTACTGATATATAAATAATATTTAATAGCATTGCACTATTTGTTGTTGATTGTACCTCGCTTTTCATATTCATGTATATCTTCCTTGTATATTTCTATACTAACATTTACAAGCATAACTTAGAAATCCTTTTGAAAGTTGACATAGTATAGCTTCTCAAAAAAAGAAGTCATATTTTAGACGTTGGTATGGAGAAAGTAAAACATTGTATCTGCCAGCCTTAATACGACTGTAATTATGTGTTTGAGTTGATAGGCGCGCTTCTTTTCTTCCATTTCAATTTTAGGGTACGTTTTAATTTAATATGTAGCACTTAATACAAGTGATACAATACGGTTCAATTTATATGTATAACAGAGCCTACAATAGAGCGACATTTGGCTTTTCATGTGTGTGTGTTTTAAACCAAATACACACATGATTAATGTTCTGCCATGGATTTACAGACAAGTTTACCTGTAATGTAGAGGAAGAAATTAAAGGTCGTTGAGGCGACAGTTCTCATTTATTTTGTGTGATGAATGGCTACAAATAAACAGAAAATGGTATTGAATACAAATAAAAACAGAACGATAAATAAAAGGGAATAATAAATGGTATATTATCGATTTTAAATATTGTACTTAAGTCACCTTTAACAATAAACGGGATATAATCCCATCTAAATCCAAGAATGAAACAGTTATCTTCTTTGCCATTAAATATTTGCACATTGAACTCGGTGTAAACAATACATAATAAGAAAGTTAACTCTTAACCTTTATCAAGTTTGACAATAATTAACTATATGTCCATTTCTGCGATACGTGTCAAACGTATTTCCTTATTATCCATTCAAAGAATGATGGCAATATGAGAACGTGGTTGGATTAAAATATATAAATAAAAGCCCAATCTACTTGTTTCGAAAAAAGCATTGTGCAAAGGCTGAAAAGATATCTAATGAAACAAACAATAAACTTGCATCATGACTTGGAGGCGCATTGAAATCGCTTAATGTGCACACGCATCTTCATAAATACGATATGCTAAACATCAAGGAATTACACACGCATGGACATCATATAAATATTTATGAAAACTCCAATCGAGTATTGTATGTGTTCTCACTGTTGGCGTTGTGATAACACTCTACATGTTATTAACATAACTTTCTACACGTCATTTGCATAACCAAGAAAATCATAAGGACATACGTCACAATCAACTACTTGTTTCACGTATTGGATAGGGCCAAAGAATATCAAATAGCACATTACACGGTCTTCAGTTATTGCACATTTAGTGCTATCTGCCTTGAGATACATGTAGCATGTCGTCAACATCCGAAATGATTGCAATCCGATAGAAACAGTAATTAAAACCTGCACAAGAAAGAAATGAACCTCACCTGTGTAGTTGTTTTGACAGCAAAATAGCACAAAACAATACTAAAGTATCACTTCACTGTTCGATGCAGTGTACTTCTTGTTTAGAAGCGAACTGTCTATCCAATAACGTTATGCATTTATCCACGCTTCGCATCTTAAAGAAGATATAAATAGCTAACGGTACAAAGTGATACAATCTGTTGTACCCAAGATGTTTATGGGCTTCATTCGGAAGACATCAAAAATAAGATCGTTATTTTTGATTAATTTATAACATAATATAAATAAATAATTGATGTATAAATTTAAGGTATTCAAATATACGAGTATTTCATATTTTTTAGCAACGAAATGCCATTTTCTTTCATGATATTTTAACATTACGTTATAGTAATGCAAGTCAGTTTTTGCATTATACAATGACAGAAAAGTTATGTCAGAGTTACTAATATCCGACATTTAACAAAGACATTTAATTAAACATTCAATGCATTATATATGAGTTTGCATTTGATTTAAGTTAGATGTTAAATAAATGCACAAACGTGATACCGGATTCGACCAAAGTAAACTGAATTTGAAATTAACTATTATTCTTACACTCCTGTGATCTGAATATAAACATTAGGAGTGCGCCATTCCTCTCCGCGTGCGCTAGCTTTAGCCTGGCATGCTGAGATGATACGAATGACCTATGCCAATACATAACCTGGTTCAGAGCCAGAGAAGGCAGTGAGGCCCTGGGCGCTATATCGCTAATATCTTTGCCTGGTATATAATGTATAGTAAGTGGAGCACCCGTTCTCTCCCCATTTCGACCATTTCCCAGGGTCAATGAGTGATATTCGTACGCGGATTTGTTGATTCATAAATCTATCTTGCATGTTTAAACACTTACACAATTTAAAGAACTTCCGTTTTAAGCCGATAACGATGTTAATGTTAACATTTAAAGCATGCCTGGACACAATTGGCGCATCTTGTTTCCTTAGCCATACATGTTTCTTCTGTAAGCGCACTGTTTCTTTACAGGCATGAAAAACTGACCACGATTAGTCACGTTCATGCATGGTCAGTCCTGTGTGCTACCGAAATACAGCTTTCCCATAACTCTGGACGATGTCACAAACGACACCGCCCCAAAACTGAGAGTTAATTTTGAATTAAGGGTATTTTGGTCGCGTCGTTAGCACTTGTGAGCAGTTATTCTTGACCTTATTTTAGTTAAAATGCAGTCATAGTTACAGTAGAATATGTTTCATGAGCATTTTATTGGATATCTTTACGATGCTGTAGATTTT
Source organism: Sinonovacula constricta (assembly GCA_007844125.1). Lineage (NCBI taxonomy): Eukaryota > Metazoa > Mollusca > Bivalvia > Cardiida > Solecurtidae > Sinonovacula > Sinonovacula constricta. The sequence continues at coordinate 49,326,332 of CM017556.1, read as the reverse complement.
GTCCCCATTTATGATCTATTTTTAGAAGAGGTGGTTGTTTTGCAGCAGAACACCTTCCTGCTTTCTGATGCGTTGTGCAATCAATGCACCACGAAATAATTTAAAGTGACCATTTTTGCATACCTTTAATTGCTTACAGGGTAAACTTACACCACTCAAACAGCGCTTTTCATCGATTTGATTGTGTGTGTTCGTAAAGTCGTGCCGTGAATGAAAATGCCATTGGTCTCTTTGTATTTCTGACCAGTTTTTTTCGTTGCCTGTAAATGTAAACACTGCCATTAAAGCACCGTCTCTAAAAAAATGAAAGATTCTAGAAAAGAAATTTAAACCCACAATCAAGATGTATGTATAATATTGACTCACCAAGTAAAACTCCCCCCTCCTTATTTGTCTATTAGATTAATGTTCCTTGTTAACAAATGTGTGGTGTATGCGGTGCCCTTATTATATAAAATGAAAATATCATCATGTATAACCGGTTTCACCAGTGTACTAGGCCACTAGTCATTTACCTTGCCTGTACATTGATTTATTTTAATCTAGTTTCTGTTTTCACATTGTTGGTTATTCTGTTACATGTATTTATTCGTATATTTCTGCTCGCTATTTCATTTGTTCATTTGTTATTGCAATTGTGATATGCCCGTCCATCCGTCCGTCTGTCTTTTTGCATCCTGTTCCATTAAGTCTGATCTATTTTGTTCATTCTTAAAACATGCATAAATTTCATTATACTAATGATGCTGTTTAATGTTGCCTTTTTCTTATACCATGCACACCTAAACATTTTTTTAATCAATTTCAAAGCTGCATAAATTTCATAATAATGTCTCTACCACCTTAAATGAAAAGCTGTGGATTATGTCTGAGCAGTCACCCTGCTTTGGCGACATGAGTGTGGTATACGGATAATCGAAAATGGCACGGCAAGTACTGTTCATTCTAATTGTCTGAAATCCTTGCACAATGAACGTACATGTTCGCACACTTATGTCAGCAAGCCAATTGATTCACACCTGACCGCATTGTGCACCAGTTGCAGTGGTATTATCACTCTAACTATGATATTCATTTTTGGCAAGTCTTATTTTCTGAAAATACTTCACATACGATATAAATAGAATATTACGTCAACAGATCAAAACTTCAAAGAAGTCTTGATATATTGCATAAAAGTTCATCACGCATAGAGACGAACATTTGTTTATTTCTTTTATAATTTCTTCATTTTTTTATTGTCATACTTTTTATGACTGACGTATAGAATTGTAATGCAGTAATCGGTCATGCTTGTTACGCAGCTTTACTTTGTTGGTGAGCTTCAAATTGAAAACATTTGCCTTGCTTTTTATTCCAATTTTTAACCTAATGACAACACTATCTTTTTACGGACAGAATATTGAATCCTTAGTGCCATTTAAGACTCACGTATAGTTTTCTATTTTTCTACAGTGTTGTAATTAAAAAGCGTATGCAATAGTCTTTTATATAACACCACCCGTAAATCCTAGCTTTAAGGATGCATGTAAATAACATGATTTTTCATATGTTGAGAACATTACAGATTTTATAGAAATACTCTGTGGAACTGATATATATATATTTTCTTACATCATCATCATCAACATCATCCTGACATCCTCATCATCAACACCAATACCAATACCGCCATCATCAACATTATCATCGTCATCATCACCGTCATCATGATTTTGATCAACATCTCAATCAGTTACAAAATACTCCTCGACAAATGGAAAAATAACAACACAGCAAGCGCAATTTATCACTCTTCCATCCATGTTATTGTTTAAGACAATAATCTTGCTAGAACAGAGACCCACAAAAACACATTTTGACATTATTGCCACTATACACAGTTTAAGTCTGTCTCTGTTTTTAAAATCTATCGTGTTTTGAAAAATTGCATCGTCACTTTTATAAATCATTTCTTAGACCGTAATGATATAAACAGTAAAGTACTATATTGGATCAAGTGATTTTTGAATGTTTATATATAACGGTAATTGCTACTTATGAAAGTCGATTTTATATTTGTTCGGGCTTATCTGGCATTTGGAAGAAGGTGAAATAAAGGTTACAATGATAGGTCGAATAAATTTTAAATCGAAAATAAACATGAAAATAAAGTTTTACTAGATCTATGTCGTGGTTGCTTTATAAATATCAGATCAACTGTCGCCTTGCGCATAAAATAACAATGTTGGCGTCTTGCCAAGTGGATTCCCATTGATATTTTCTCAGGTTTTTCCTGTGGTATTTTTCGTATATTTTGTTGACTTCCTTTGCATATTTTAACAGTCTAGACCATGCTTTACATTTTAGGGGCTACCTTATATCCTTTTTTGTAACACGAGTATCACGCTTGATATATATTACTTACCAACATTGATAATCGCTGGACTTCGGAATGCAATTCCCTTTTATGATGTTATGTTCATCATCAGCATTATAATTAACACCATTATAATCTTCATTACTATCATCATAACTACGATTATAAAAATTAATATTATGATATTATCACCATGACCTCAACCGTTGTCGTCATCTTTTGTCTCCTCTATCTCCTCGACATTCTCGACCCACAATCGTAATCAATAACAATCACAATTGTCAGCTACATCACCGATATCTTTATCAGCATTGTGGAATGGGAAATACCTGTGACGTACCTTCCTGTAGCCTATATAAGCTGCATGTCCTGCACGTTCACAAAACAATTCTGCTACTTGACATTGAGTTGATTGGAATATTTTACAAATTAACATCATATTAACAGTAACTTATTCTGCAGTTCACTACAGACAAGGTAATTTCTTTCAATACTCGGATTTTGTTTTCACTTATATTCTCTGCATTTTGTTAACAAGTTCTGACAGATTTTTAGTATTTTGTACAAAAAAAAAAGTTACAATAAATCTTTCAGATTGAGATAAAGATATTTCTTGCACACTGTCAGACAACAATGTCCTAGGTTATATATCGTTTTGTTTATTATTTATTTAAAAACTCCAACAATAATAATGGTTCAGGCACGTTATCAGCATGATGTCAGCAGTGAACTTTCATTCCGGTAACGTGTGCAACGTTGTTTAACATATTAACACATAGAACTGAAGAGCCTTTGTCTAGATGTAGTTCAGATTTAAATATTTGTGTAATTGTTAAAGGACTTTTTCTAATTTTCCTATTGGAAATACGACTTAGCCAGGTCGCGAAAATATATGACATTTCCCTCATCGTCCCCGATCTGATTCGTTTGCGACATGGCATTCCCGTTGAAGCCAGCTAGAACTCTAGACATAACCGATAGTTATATAAGAGAAAGCTGGTGGAAAAGACATATTTAAATATGTCTGGCAGCTAACAGTTCCCAAAGTTCAAGGCCAAGCAGTTCTTGATATTATTTTACACTGCGCAAGATCAGAGTAACTGACATTGATTTATTTTGTGTGAACTATCCGCGATGGATGACACTAAACCAGATAAAATTTTGATGCAGATTGAAACATTCTAGAATCCGAGGAAAAGAAAAAACTCGAAACCCACAAGTTCTGGAGTGTGAAATATAATGAATTTATTTCGAACATTACCTACTGAAGTTAGGAAAAAGGGAGAATCATGTAATTGCAGAAAAAAAAATGCCAGAATAATAAGACCAAAAATGTGTCAGCAAAGCCAATGTTCAATCGTTCTGCTTAAAAGGTGCAAATAGTTGAAGGAAATGAAAGTTCAGTTCTGAAAAGCTTAAGAAGAAGAATTATGGCTTAATTATATTGACAGTTAGTCCTATTCAAACGCGGAGGCAAAACCGTAAAACTGAAAATTACTGCGATGCGTTTTTTCCATCGGCAAAGTGGCCCAGCAGTAACAAACCCAGTTGACAATGAATCTGACGTGAACTTTGTAATTGTACATTGCTTGCTAAGTCTGAAACCGATTAGAGAGTCGAAGTAAGTCACACTTAACACTGACAATTTTATCAAACAAAACCTCGGAGATCATGGTGAAGTAAAACTTAGACTGGCCGGTGATGCGAAACCGAAAGAATCGGCAGCTCACAAAATACCACTTGCAGTGAAAACTGACTTTAAGGGACAAATTAACTTATCGATTGAACGAGGTATTAACATACGAGTTACTGAACTAACTGAATGGGTCAGTCACGTGGCAATTACAAAGGAAAGCTCATGAATGATAAGTTTAAATCCCTAACCACTGATAAAAGTGACAGTGAGAGAACGACATAGGCTCTTTCAACGAAATATATATGTACATGTATGACTCTATGTGCATCAAGCAAACTGTCACATTAGACTTGACAAAAATCCAGTCTTATCACCACGATGTTTAGGCTTGGAAGATTCAAAAGGGCTATACAGCCGTTTGGATTGAACGCATAAAGTGAAGTCAACAAGTGTTAAACAAAGAAAGCTCTGAGTGACCTTGAAGGCATATTAACAAGTGCCGATGACATTGTAATTGTTTGATGTGGTGATGATAAAAGGAAAATTAGATAGACAATGATGACCTTGCTTTGAATGATCGAAGGACGGATATGGGTCCTGATTTTTTTCATGGACACAGAATCTAGTCACAAGTCTCAAGTCAGATTCTTGGAATGAATGCGCCAACGGATGTCACTGAAATCAAACGAGTTTGTGGCTTGGTACAATACATTCGGAGTTGCTCTTCTTTAAGACGACCTTTACTTGAGTTTGCATAAAGGTCTTCAAATCTTATTGAAATATATTGAATAAAGATAAACAAAGTAGCACTTACAATAATATGAATATTGGACTTTGACAACTTATTGACTACTATTCTTAATTTGGACATTGACATAAACATAAACAGAATTAGTTTGATAAATGAACTGCCATAATTTCCTTGTTGGTACGTTTGTATAAAATCAAAAGGCTATTGCCAAAAACTACTTTTCACAGCGGAGGTATACATTCGCAATTCGGGGGTAAACTTCGGTCATCGTGTCTATAAGGACGAAGAAATATCTATCTATTCTAAGGTTTAAAATCTATTTATGGTGTAACGTGATATACAAAAAAACGTGCTTGTTTGATATTGTTTATTTTTTTTTATAAACTTTGCCTCCGTCATATTATTTTAGTAGGCCCGTTTTATAAATTATCACTTATATAAGATCATCTATCGTTTCCTTTCTTGCCATTGAAATATGTTTCGCATTTGGATCATCAAGTCATTTTTCCGTTAGTGCCATTTATTCGGTTCCGAAGTAAAATTCCTATTTTCAGCGGGAAATGAGACAACAATACATATTTTAGAGCCTTTGCAAAAATTGTCTTTTATATTTTAGCTGGAAAAACTTCACCTGAGATAATCAGGCGACTATTTCTTGTTCTTTTTTGTTACAGGTCACCCTTGGGACAGCCGATATCTAGCCCTTACTATGGTGACAATAATTGTAAACAACGCCGTAATAGAAGGCAATCACGTATTTAACAAAACGCCACCATTGAATGAGTACCTGTATGTAGACTCAGAAAATGACCAGTTTAGGAATAGAAGCCCACTTTTGGTGTGGTTGCCTACAGAGGCTCACAATGATTCACGTGGTCATGGCAGAGTACGTTTTGGACATGTACCATCAGGACTAGCACAAAGTTTTAGAAATATTATAAATCAGGGTGGATCAATCAGAGCCATTGCAACAGGACCCCCGTTTGACAGCTTTCCCCCAAGGCCTCAACGATTTGATAAAGGCGGTGGTAAAGTCATACCATGCACCTACATAATAAAGACTGACCAACCTGATTGCGTGTCTTCACTGACATCTGCTTTGCAGGGGAGTGCCATGACACTATCTTACACTTAAGAAACATGAAAGAGATTGTTAATAATATGATGTTGTGTGATCTCTGGGTCCTGGATCAATGGTTTCACATTGTACATCAGGTTATCGTACATTTTCATCAAAATTGTCGCAACACTGATGGATAAGAAAACACAAAACTGTGTCCAAGATGATCAAAGAAGTTACACCTGAAATAAAAAAAAATATATTCGTAACTGTTCTACAGCAGCAAATAAAACATACACTCAGTGCTGTTTCTTAGAAATTTACAAAACTTGTGCTGGTACAGATATTGCAGTTTAGTGTGTAACAGTATATGATTTAAATGAAAGCAGAGAAAATAGAAAAAAATGAATATATACGTTTGCTGTATTATTTATTGTGTCGCACAAACATTAGCACATAGAAAAATTATATTGTGGAATTTTATAAATGTATCAAAATAAAAGTAAAATACAACTATAATAAAGAGATAATACACATTTTCAAAAACATTTTACTACCAGAAACGTCTTTCTCACAAGAACCTTCATTGCTACCCTTACTAAATAATGATCATGTACCTAAAAATTTAAAAATTAAAACAGACCTATTAAAACTAATCCAACTAAACTTTGACAAATACTAGAGAGGGTGTAGCATTCTGTTCCATTTGTACACATATAGCCCAGCGAAGGTTTGGTTCTTGTAGACTTACTGGAAAGTATTATTGAGCCTGTCCATACAGAAAAGAGTAAAAAAAATGGGTAAAAGGAGAATTAAGAAATGATGTTTCACTTTAGAAACGAATCCATTAATAATCCGCTTGGAAATGAAGTTTTATTCCAATAAGAGTATATGACAAAGTCCTTTGTGCATGCAACATATTCCAACATTTGAAAAAGGCACAGGACAAAATGTATTCACTTGCAGGCCAAACGTAAATGTAAGACCAAATATGTGATGAGTCATTTAACAAAAAGAGCAAACCCTACAGTTACCGCCTTGGGACGGTCAGTCGGCAATATAGACTAAATCTAAATGTCAACAAATTACAAATGCAGACATCTTAAGACTGTGGGAAAGTCGTTTCGACAGTTGGCTAGCTACTATAAACTTAGATCACGGACGATAATAAAGACATGGCACAAACAAGTTACGAGCATAGAAACTTTTTAAATCAAGTTTTGAAACAAAAAAAAAGTATATGTATATAATATATAGAAAGTGCATTATCTAAATTAAAATGCGGTTTTTAATTTTTAATATAGAAACTGAACAGTATGAGAAACTATGATGATAGAAGTTGTTTTAACTGTCACTCCATTATTGAAGATGAATTTCATGCTTTTATTCAATATCTATTATATGCATGACTTTGTATAGACCTTGTTTAAAAAAAAGCATATACACACCGTAAACCGAAATTTGTATGCATATAGTGAAACGAAATTATTTATTTGCCTTTTGTCAAACGAAGCAATGCTATTTTAGAAAGTAGAACACTTTGTATTTATTGTTAACATTATTTAAAATAGATGTTTTAAAATATTTTATTAATCTGTACATATGTGTCTGTTTTAATTTTTACAATGTTTATACATTGTCTCTAATAACTCTTAGTGAGTGGTTTTAACTTACTTGCAACTTATTTTTATTTAAAATTATATATTTCAATATTATATGCTGTATGTGAGATTTAAATAAACGTATATATCTGTCTGGGTTTGGTTTTGTAGGCATTAATTTCCTTTGACATAAAATCCTAGTAAAAAGGAACTTCATCTTCATCTTTAATTTATATGTAATTATTTAATTAGACACAAGTTATTTAGATAAACGAATTCAAGTCCAATACATTGTTTTTAAAACACATCAATGTAGACAACGCTCGCATTTGCTGTGTATGTCTGGCAAGGCTCACATGCTTCATTAGATTCATACATAATAAAAAACAAGACACATAGTTGATGCTTAAAGCGATCTGGAAACAAGTAACAAAGACATGCTTGAAAAGAGATTTTATTAGAATTTTGCATACTATAAATCTCCAGAAAAATATGTAAAATGATTATTCTGAGACCATAGAATAGTTTAAAGCAAAATAAATAGCAAAACCTGACACTATATAAAATGCCTTTCCAACATGTTACGTATGTTTAAGAAGAAAAAAGTTGTTAACATTATTACAATTAACTGTAATCGAAATAAACATATTTGACTATCATTATCTGATGACAGTTTTTCATTATGGCAATCACGACAGTTTGAGATATGACTTTGGATTTTTATTACATGTTTTTTAGGTTATTGCTTGATGATGAACCGTATTTCTGATTACCGCTTAGATCCTATCGCTAAACATCCTGGTCACATGACTCTCCAATGGCAATAAGCAAACGTGATCATAGTAGACTCCGGCGCTTCAGCGCGTCGTCAACGACAAGAAAACATTAAAGAATGTTGTCATATGAATGAACTACGCCGCACAGGGATATCACTTAGTGACTTAAAGAGAAAAAGGGAGCAAAATGTATCAGAACGAGTGTTCCACTATGTATTTTATGTTCGCGATATCCCGGGCGGACCACATTGCCTCGCTGTAGTCGAGCCGTTTGCTACAGTTGCTTTAACGATCAACAAACTAAAGCGCTCCCAAGCGCTGTTTGGGCGATTGTAAATGTGAACCTGTACCGAGTAGAGGTGTGCAGACAATGGTAAAAATATTCCGTAGTAAATCAAATGTACAAGCGCATTGGAAATGGAAAACAGGCTTTCAGTCGGCAAATAAACATTTATTCTTAATTTTAAAGTATACACTGGAACAAAAGTTATAACATCCGATAATAGGAACCATTTCCTTAACATTCAATACCTTCTGTATGGTTTTACTTAAAATCTATAACAAAAGTTAGATGGTAATGCACATTCATGATAGCGGAATTCGACCAAGATAAACTGAGTTTAAAATTAACTTTTACTCCTACACTTCCGTGATCTGCATCCTTAAATCACGGGTGCGCCATTCCTCTCCGAAAGCGTATGGTAGCTTTAGATTGAGATACCGTGATGATACGAATGGCATTAGAAAACATGGTTCAGAGCCACAGAGGGCAGTGAGGCCGTCGCGGGATATCAAAAATATCGGTACACTTGGTTTCCTTTCTTAAACAATACACAGCTGAGAATTCCTATAAATGCCAGTTACTGTTTTCTGATGGCAAGCTGCATTTCAATGTTGCAAGCTACATTGTTAAAAATGAAAACTCGGTTCTTTTATCTAAAAATTGGATCTCACAGAACAACTGCGATTTATTGTTTTTGCCAGCTACATTATCGTCCATATAAAAATGAATACAAGAAGAGGCGCCAAAAATCGAATATCATTAACTGTGTTTTGAGCTTTTGTCCCCATATATATATTATGTTTAGAAGAGGTGGTTGTTCTGCAGCTGGAGATCTGCCTGATTTCCAATGCCTTGTGCAATTAATATACCTAAAAATAATTTAAAGTTACCATTATATCTTTAATTGCTCACATGGTAACTTACACCTCCCAAAGATCGTGGATTTTATTATGTTTCTTCGAAAAGCTATGCCATGAATAAAGATACCATACCGGCCGCAATAGCTCAGATGGTAGAGCGTCGGCTTGCGGATCGGGAGGTCGTGGGTTCGAACCCCGGCCGGGTCAAACCAAAGACTTTAAAGTTGGTAGTAGTGGCTTCCCTCCTAACGCTCGGGGCTACGGGGACAGCATTACGCCTGACTCGTCGGTGTCAGTATAATGGACCGGCCGGGTTCAGTCCCTGGGCACCTCATAAGTGCCCCTGTGCTGTAATGATAGAAATGTCGCTGCGCAGTATCGGCAAAAATGCCGCCTAATCCCTAATCCCTAATCCAAAGATACCATTGGTCTCTGTGTACTTTTTGTCTGCGTTTTATACTTGCTTATCCAAATTATTTTCGGTGTCTTGAAATGTTAACATACTTACCGACCTCTCTTTTTCGTTGCCTGTAAATGTAAATACTGGTATTATTACACCGTCTCTAAAATAACTGAGAGATTCTTAAAAAGAAATTAAAACCCACAATCAAGATACGTGTATATTATTGATTCACCAAGTAAAACTTCATCTTCCTTAATTGCATATTAGATTAATGTACCTTTATCTAGTTTCTGTTTTACACATCGTTGCTTAATCTGTTTACATAATCGTATCTTGCCTGCACTCTATCTATTTTATTCGTTCCTTTGTTATTGCAATTGTGGTACGGCCGTCCATCCGTCCGTCTTTCATTTTTTGCATCCTTTTCCCATAAGTTTTTCTTTTGCCTGAGCTATTTTGTTCATTCTTAAAGCATGTATAAATTTCTTATACAAATGACACTGTCTAATGCTGCTATTTTGTAATTCCGGTCACACCATTACCGAATCAATTAAAAGGCTGCATTAAATTCATAATACTATCTCTACTTTTAATGAAAAGCTGGATTATATCTGATCATTCGCCCCGCTTTAGGGACAAGAGACTTGTTTATGGATAATCGAAACGACACGGCAAGTATTGTTCATACTGATTGTCTGAAATAATTGCACAATGAAGATACAACCTCGAACACTAACTTCAACCAGATATTTTATTCCTACCTGACCGGATTCTGCACCAGATGTAATGGTATCACTGTAACTATCATATTCATTTTTGGCAAGTTTTATTTTCAGAAAAGATATCACATGCGATATAAATGGACGCTTACGTCAACGGAACAAGACTTTAAAGAAGTCTGAACACTATTTATTCTGTATGTTTTTGTAACTACCTTAAATGAAAAATTCCTTGAATAAATCTGGACGCATTGCATAAAAGCGACCTGGCAAAAGATCAGCAAACCTTCATCACGCATAGAAAGCAATGATAAGCACTTTACTTCTTTTGAAATTGTTTCTTAATTTTAGTGTCATACTTTTTATAACTGACGTATACAACTTTGCGCAATATTCGTGCATGCGTATTTCGCAGCTTTACTTTGTTGATGAGCTTCACATTGATAAAGTTATTGACAGCAGTTGTTGATTTTAAGTTTGAACCTAATGACAACACTATCTTTTTTATGGACAGAATATAGAATCCCTTGGCTCCTTTGTGCCATTTAAGAGTCACGTATAATATTGTTTTATCTTTTTAAAATATGTTCATCATCATCATCATCATCATCATCATCATCATCATCATTATCATCATCATCATCATCATCATCATCACATTGTCATCATCATCATCTTCATCATTACCACCAACACCATTATCACTATCATCACCATTATCATCATCATAAACTTAAACCATTGTTATCAGCATCTCAATCAGTATCCAAATGCTCCTCGACAAAATGGGAAAATAACAACGCAGCTAGCGCCATTATTTTGTTCCCACTTTTTCATTGTTTTTGAAATTGATCTTGTTACAACAGAGACAGAGATTAAAATATCTTGTGTTGAAAAAAATCCATCTTGACGTATATAAATCACCAATTAGACAGTAAGGATATAAACAGTAAAGTATTGTATTAAATCAAGAGATGTTTTATGCATGTTTATACACAACTTACTACTTATAAGAGTCCCTTTGATATTAATTCGGGCTGGCATTTAGACGTAGGTGGAAAATGAAGGTTACAACGATAGATCGAATAAATCAAAATAGACGCACTATAAACATGAAAATAAAATGTCCTTTCATCTGCGTCGTGGGAGCTTTAACAATACCAGAACTGCAGTCACATTGCGCAATAAATAACAATGTTGGCGTCTTGCCAAGTGGTACATTTTCTCGTTTAATTTGTTGACAATCTTTACATATTCAACAGTCCAGGCTATGCAGTACACTTGTATGGGCTACTTTATTTCGTAACATAAGTGTCACGCTTAATGTATAACTTATCTATCTTGATAATCGCTGGACGTTCGAAATACGCAATACACGACTGACACGTCCACGCGACCACTTTACCTGTACATATAAAGCTTCTCGCCGAGAATGGCATGTCCCCACTGATAACTGAGTACATTTACATGTATATATGATTGTGAAGCCTTTTCATAGACCGATTTGACATAGATGTATTCTCGCTTTCTCTCTCCCCCTCTTTTTTTCCTCTCTCTCTCTCTCTCTCTCTCTCTCTTGCTCTCTCATCCTTTTTACCTTCCGAAGTTAGATTACTCCATTCCTACATAGTATAATACTTTTCACCTCTTAAATTTACATTTTGACATTGTTATTTTACCTTAAATGTAATCTTTTGCTTATAAGGAACTCATTTTTGTAATTTTCTATTCTTTTTAATTTCTTCTCACATTTCCCTATAAATTGCTCTTACTATTGCGTTGTATATCATTTCTATAAACTGTATAATTGTCCTTGTTTAACACGTCATGTTCATATGTTTAACCCCACCCCCACCCCCATATCGTCATGCCTATTTGTATGATAGTTTTGTACAAAGTTTATTGTCCTTGTCTAACATGTCATGCTATATATTTAACTTCCCTACATTGTATACTTGTATATTTGGGATGTAAATAAAGAGAAATCTAAATAAAGAATCTGAAAATCTGAGTCTGCAATTCTATTTTATGGTGTTATGTGCATTACCGTAAACATTATAATTAGCACCATTTTAATTTTCATCAACATCATCATTACTATTATTACAATAATTATTATCTTCACCATTATCTCAACCGGTACGTCATCTTCTGTCTCCTCCTTCTTGTCGGTCGATATTCTTTCCCCTACATCGTAATAAATAACAATTCCCATTGTCATCTGCGTCATCGACATCTTTATCAGCATTGTCATGTCGATCAAGATTAATACCTACCCCATAGGGGTCGTGTTTTTAGATGTATAACAACTCATGATGTGTATTTAATTACGCTAGTAGTGAGTATTTCACATATGCGTCCAGTGCTATAGATAAGGCGAGTAAGTAGTTACGCCAAATTGTCTTGAAAAAAACGCACTGAAATCATTTAAGTACGTGTGCATCAAAAGTACATAGGGCATCGTTATTTAGGCCTACGAACTGAATCATTCAGGTCCGCGATTTTGCATAATATACATTCAGCAAAGGGGATTAATCTAGTGGCACGCACTTTGTCAGACTGGGTTTTATCCTAAAAGGTGTGCATTTGGTGGTAGTTTTAAACCCGGGAATTCCTTAAAATATTATCTGAGAGTAATCAAAACAGATCCTTCGGAAACAGATTATACATTATAGATAGCAACTTCGGTTAGATTGAAGTTGTTCATCAGTGGTTATGTAAATTTCAGACATCTTCTTTTATGTTAGAACATGCCCCCGGAATCATGAGTTCCGATCAGAGCGAAGGACTTAATGTGAGAAGGTCACCTAACTGACTTGTACCGTGCCGGTGGTTCTATCCAGACGTTTGTGTAAGGATCTCTTTTAGCAATAATGTCAAGAATAAATAGAAATTAAAAGAAATTTTAAAGAGGCGACTCAGCATTTTCCTGCCTGTTGTTACACACATTTTGTATACCTATGATGAAAATTTAATTGATGTCGTTGATAAGCGATGGTTTGGTTTTGTTGTTTTTGTTATTAAAACGCTGCTGATGATTATCGCCAACACCACCATCATCATCACCATAATCAGCAGTAGCAGCATCAATATCTTTATCATCTTCACAAGCAGTAGCAGTAGAAGCAGCGACACACGTCGCCATTATTCAACATTTGACTTGCATAATTGCGAATGTATTCGGTCATTCATATTAATTTCTTTGTGTACTTGTCTGTTTATTTCAGATCGCAATAGTTGCGGATGACATATCAATAATGAGCCTGAACAGCGCCAGGAAGGGCCTTCTATCATTTGGAGGGGCTAATCAGCGGAAAACGTATCTGGAATTATTCATCGGGGAAGCCAAGCCAGATATTAAAAAGTCGTTCAGTTACGAACAGTACCTAATACCAAACCAAAACTGTGAAAGCCATAGAGGCTTTGCCTCAGGGTGCACAAAATTAATTTCGATTCTTTTGACCCAATCCCTGGTGTATATTTTGACCTGATCTCGTGCCTCAGGTAGATGTAACGGCACCTAAACCATCAACTGGCCTGGAAATGGGACATGTTTTCAGTTCCTGTCAGGTCCTGTGCAGGAAAAACAGGTAAAGGGTTTGATAAGCTTTGCACAACTTCTTGTTAAGACAGCAAACTGTCTGATCACTAAGAATTGCTTAGAATTGTCAATGAGCTCAACAAGGAGAAGAAAAGGGCGTTTGTTGACGAGACTTATCCTGAAATGGGGCAGCATGGCTATACTCCTTCGATGACGTAATATCCCTTCGGCATAAGTTTCAGATGAAGTATTTCAGCGCCAGTCGATTTGGTAAGTGTTAAGGCTACACGTTTGGTTTCTTATATACTTTCAATGCTCAGTGGTTTTAAACTTGACTAGGGGACGATAAGTTGTGTTTTAGGGAATAAGTATTACATTTTATTTGGGTATTAATTGGGAACTCGTGTTCTTCAGTTTAGTATGTCCTATCGACGATGTAAATAAAGAAAAAGTTTAATGTTCATATTATTACAAGAATATTTCATAAATTAAATGTTTTGTAATCATCAGTTATGAAAATAGTGTCTTTCAGCCACTTGTGTCAATTATACTTTGTCTAACACTGCATAGGGTGAAGTCAACTCATTACTTTTATTATAATAGTTCTAATCGGTAATTTAAAAGTTAATCTATGTCACTTAACTGCATTGTCTTTGAGTGGATTGATTGCTTAAGTGATTCTAAAGACCTGGAGATCGACAATCCGAAACTGCTGGACATGGAGTCCGTGATTGGAAAATGCGTGAAGGTCAAGGCATCACAGGAGTATGCCTGGCCGGCGATTAAGCGTGAAAGGAGGGTGAAGAGATTACCCACTTGGTGAAAGGATATTGTGTTTGATTGTATAATTGTGTTAGCGGGCGATTGAACTGCATACTTCGCGTTTGAAAAAATCTCATACCAATACATGTATGTTTATATATCTGTATTGATGAACAAGAGTAGAATATAGGCATGTTTTGGCATTTGTATTATGATTCATTAAAATATCATCACTAAAACATCGAAATCAATTGAATTAACACTTGCCGTCGTTTAATTGACAACTTTTATATCTGTTACTAAGATGTTCATTTTCGTTTTTGTAAGATACATTTTGTTCCTTTTAGAAACATTTTTCTTATGAAGATTAAGCTGAGAAATTCAGATATGTGTGGTGGAATGTTTATTAAGAGAAAAGAAAGTCCGTTAAAGTCTCATCAGAGTCCGTCGGGTTGGATAAGTTTAAATGAAGTCGAATAGTGTATGCTGAAGTCAGGCATATGATTTTGACTGAGGTGTTGTAACAGTTCATTATTCATTCTAAGCTTTTAAAAACTACCACATTCGTTCGAATGTTTTCTCAATAAAATACTAGAGATTTTGCTGCTATTTTAGTAGTTGCACAAATGTAGACAGATTATTTTATATTAGCATTGTACTGTTCGTTGTTTATTGTTCAGTGTTTATCATGGACATGTGTATCTTAATTATATATTTGGATATAAATATTTATAAGCATAATTAAGAAATCCTTCAGATTGTTAACATCAAAAGATATTTTTCGTTGTTGAAATTGTGCATCAAATTGATCCATTATTACCCCACAGGACACATCCCTTTTGTATGAAGACGTTCGTATAAATATATTGAATATAAACAAAGTGTTGTTTTTTTCTTTAGACCCGGCCCTTGGCGAGGATTTTTCAAATCTAAATCTCAATTCCCATCTTCTGGTGAAGTTGGGTTCGAATCAAACAATAAACAAAATGTTTAACATTTGACTCAACACTACATGTTTGTCTTTTTATTTTACTTTCTTTAGCTATCATATTTAAAGCCCATTATTAAATAAACAAAAATCTATATAACATTTCTATATATTTTGAAACATTAATATGGAGAAGGTAAAACAATGTATCTACCAGCGTTTATACTTCTGCAAGTATCAGTTTGAGTTGATTGACACAATTCTTTTCTTCCCATTCCTTTCATTTTTGTGTCTGTTCTAAATGAACATATAACAAAAATACAATGAGTTATGTTTCATTTAATTGTATAATTTTTTATGTGTGTTTTTGAAAGAAAATCATAAACACGTGTTAAACTTTCTGTCATGGATTTACAGACAGATTTACAATTAAATTAGAATAAGTAAAAAGGGGATAATCCACTTTATTTTACATATAACGAAAGGGAAAATTTTAGATAAACTAAAGTAATTGATAAATAACATAGAATAATAGCTAGTATTATCTAGATGTTGAGTATGACAACAACTTTACATTTATCAATAATTGGGCTGTAATCCAATTTAAATCAAAATCTAATTTTAACATTTTTTTCTTGCGAATAACAGTTTACTTTCTAAATGAACTTAATAAAAGTAATTATTAAGTAAACACCTTTAACCTTATAAGTTTGGTAATTTTTCTGTATTTCCAGTTCTAAAAACACTCATGTTTATTAGACTTTATTACAAATTCTTTAAATAATGGCTATATTTAAACGAAGGTGCAGTAGCCGTAGGTGGTTGCAAGAAAAAATAAATATAATCCTTAACTACATAATATCGCAAAGTCATTATGCAAAGTCAATGAAACTATCGGATGAAACAACCAATATACTTACACCGTGGCTTGCATGGAGTGTACCAAAGTAACTTAAATTATTCTTTAAAGGGACTAAAGCGTTCAGATGCAAATTGTTCCGTGCGTTTTCTCTTTAATGTCCGCTCGCAGTCGGACGCTAACTTACATACATGTGACATTTACACAGCATTCCTACGGTCCCCTATAATAACATCATTGGTAAGTTAAATTTAAAACACAGGTGTTATATGGTGTTAAACATTAAATGACATTTTCTGTACTGTCAGCCAATTGTTTTAGTTTTTAACGTCAACGTCGGGCGCAATGTGTAAGTCCCACTCGACTAGGAGATGCACTAACCGCTTGCTAGTGAACAAGTTGCATGTTGTAAAGAAAAGTACGGCACCTTTTATCTACGGATCGTGTGTCTAATGCGCGGAAACAATAATGAAAGCTGAAAACTACCAAAGGTCGGATTCTGGGGCCGGGTATGAAAACTGCCAGTTTAGAAATCGGGTAGGATGATCGATGTCTAGTAAGACTGTCGCTTCTTGTAACGTTTTATAAATCTATACAATTGCGTGCATATACTGTACAATTCATAATGCACGTTTTTTTTGTGTATTTTCTGACTGTATACATACATAATAGATGTAATTGTATTTATTTAAATGCATAACGCACTATTTATTCGAATCTTTTTTAAAGTTTAACGTGTCATTTTAGTTGTTTCAATGGTGCTTGTGGTGCAGGTTAGTTAATGTGATTTTGGTTTATTTAATAATTATTTCAATTCATCGCACATACACGAATAAGTCCACGTACGGGTGGCCCCGGATTCGATTCCGTGCCGCGACATAGTAGTTAAAATGGTAGTGGTATAGCTCCCTTGCTAAAGTTTAAGCAAATATAAGGGTAATTCCACGACTGGTTGACCCGGTGTCAGGATAATGTGACTGGGTGTGGTATCATGCCAGGCATGATATACACAGTGAAGGCAGCACTATAAATGCTTTAGGTGGACATCTCAAGATAACTGAAATACTGTTGGTGGGACGATAAACCCAATAAACATATACACCACTTATGTTGAAAAATTGTTACATACGGAACTGTAGAATAATTCTTTTTGTCTAAAAACGCTCACACTCAGATTTTGGGCAAAGGAAGAGGGTTATTTTGAAGTATTCTTATTAGTTCTAGTCTCGTGCTAAGTAGAAACTATAATCTGCAAAAGGTAAACATGTCGTTTACACGTAGTGTTATATCAGTCTTTACTTTAACTAAAGTATTTGTTTATGCAGAATGTATGCCTAAATTCCCCAGAATAGGGGTAAGATGTTGCTACATGTATTAGGTATCAGCAAACTGTCGGATACCACCTTTTAACCAAAATGCATACTTCATAAATACTACGGGTCACATTTAAGCATATGTTTCTAAAGCAGACAAAGAAAAGAGTCACACATTATTTTTTAATATTTTTAATACCAATGTTATGCTAGTTTCGACTTTAGTAAATACATTGGGCTGTATTCGCGCATGCTTAGTTCGCAGTTATACTTTGTTGACGCACTTTAAATTGATAAAATTGACGATGATACTATCTTTTTAATGAAAGAATATGGAATCACTTGGTCCCTTAATCACGCATAGTATTTATTTCAACCTTGATAGTCGCTTGACATCATCATCATCATCATCATCATCATGAAAATAGCCAGCTTCAACAGAATCTCAATCTGTATCAAAAATCTTTCTCGACAAAATGAAAAATCAACAACAAAAGCGTCATTTATCATTTTTCAGTATTTTATGGTTTCCTTAAAAAAATTGTTAGTAACAAGAAACCTAAACCGTATATATTTTTCACTTTAATAAAATTATACGCAGTCTCTTTTTTTCTCTCTTTTTTGTTTAAATCTATAGAATTGCATCGTGATGTTTTATAAATCGTCCAATCACGTTAAAAGTTTTACGATTTTCAACCACAGTTGCGCAACTCGATTATCTATCGTATCAGTTGACAGTAAGGATGTAAATTTGTGCTGTATAAGCTTTGACAGAGATTAAATGTAAGGTAAAGTATATAAATGATCAAGTGATGTTTTATGCATGTTTAAACACAACAGTACTATCGTTCTATCAATGAAAGTCGCTTTGATTTTCAATCTGGCTAACCTAGCGTCGGCATTTGGAGGTAAAAATGAGGTTTGATAGATATGACGAAATAGGTGCACCATAAACATGAGAGTAAAGTTTTACGACATCTTAGTGAGGCTTTGATAATACTAGCTCGTCCGTCGCATTGCACATAAAATAACAGCTGGCGTCTTGCCAAGTGAATTACTCCGCGTCTCCCCGGGTACGTTGTTGGGATTTTAATCATTAGGCTGAAATATGCCACTCACTTTAAGGCGTCATAAGTATCATCATCATCGTCGTCGTCGTCGTCTTTATAATCAGCAAAATCAATATCATTACCATCACCACAACCGACATCGTCCTCTTTTAAATCATCCTTTTCAGCCATCTTCCCACCATCACCATCTTCATCCTAATAGTAATCATAAACAACAACCAACAGCATAAACAACAATTAACGTCTTCATAACAATTTTCATCTCACTCAGCATCTGTATCGCCCTCGCCAAAGAGTCAAAATACAAAACGCAAGGTTGGTCCTTTGCTCCCGTTTTCTCACTTCATTTAGAACATGACTTTGTAGAATAAATAAGAATCATAATAATACTTTAATAAAATTGTCAACATATTGTAACTCTAAACTGTTACTTTGCGTTGGAAAATATAGTACAGTCAAACCCCGGTGGCTCGAACATCCACAAGGATGACCTTCCAGTTCGAGCGAGCCGGGAGTTCGTGGGAAAAGAGAAATCTGTATGTTTCTTTATATTTCCTGATAGATAGGTTTCGCTTTATCTTATTTGTGAGGATTTGAATATGTATTAAGTCAGAAATTTGCATCTCTTTGCTTTCTTTTGAGATCACATGTCACTAATTGTGGGTTTGGATGATACAAGACAACAAAGGTTTCAAATTAAGTTGAGAGCATTACAAACATGTTCGCTATTTACGGAGGTAAAAAGACACAGAAATTCACTATCAGACCCTTTATAAACCTGTTCCATTTTCGGAAATTGCAGAGGTCAGATACAATTTCCCCACACAATTGACAATCGCGTGACAAAAATCAATACTTGTAGATGTTATTACGACATATAACATATTTACTAAATATTTTGAGATGATGAAATACTTGGCGGATGTAAACGTTTCGATCTTGAGTTGATGAACCTTGGCTGATCACATGATTTTTCTACGTTTACGAGAAACTTCAATCAGCCCCAGTCTTCTTTGTCAGAAATTTATTATATTCCCTATCGGCTCCAGTGATTGAGCTATTAGTCGCCCACTTGTAACTCCTCAGCCCCTCGGGGCGAGAAATTTCATATTTGGAGATTTTCTAAACTGCAGTGTGCCAGTTATTAGCTCTTCCATAAAAACATAGGAAAAATTAGCCGGACATGGTTAACGTGACCAAACTAGTGTCGGTGCGATGTTACAAAACATACAAAACAAACATCTTGTATTCTCAATGTTATGGAACTCGTACCAATTCGACGATACCGGCCGCAATAGCTTCAAACCCCGGTCGGGTCAAAGCAAAGAATTTAAGGTTGGTAGTAGTGGCTTTACTCCTAACGCTCAGGCTAAGGGGACAGCATTACGCCTGACTCGTCGGTGTCACTATAATGGACCTGCCGGGTTCAGTCCCTGGGCACCTCGTTAGTGCCCCTGTACTATAATGATAGAACACATATACAAATATTTGTTTCTGTTAAATGTCTTTAAAACCTAAGCACAATGATGCTTATCTACAGATTTCAAAGATGTAAACCATAACTACATTTAAAAGGAAATGGGTTTCAATTTCACTAATTGTATACAATACTTTGTTTAACTTCAAAGTAAGTTTACATTACCGGTATATCATATTTATTAACAATGATCCTGGTGATCCCGGATAACAATTTAACTTTAAAACGTGAATGGACGAGGAAGCGACTAAGTATTTCCTGCATGTTGATTCACAAATATGGTATGCTTATGATGAAAATATGATGTTGCTGAAAAGCGGTTTTTGTTTTTGTTAAAAAATTCTATACGTGAAGAGCTTCACAATCCTTGCCTGGAGGTGGGACATGCTACCACGTGATGCAGTCCTGGAGATGGAGAAACTGGTTGCGGGTCTGATCTTCTTCGCACAACGTCTTGCGATGACGACAAACACACCATTGCTTGGGGCGACATACCACTCCCATACGAGAGATTTGTCAGTATGGGACCAGGCTGGAAAGACACAATTTGTAGTTCGCACACCATCCATGACGCAGGCCAGTACTACTACCATTCGGCATGAGTTCCTTTTCCAATGCAAGTTAAGGTCAGTGTTCCAGTAATTCCCCCTGGTCTGTATTAACCTCTCAAGAATTAAATGTATATGTAAAGCTATGTGTTTTCGTAATCTTCCACGTGGAGCTACTTTTGTTTTAAAGCCTTAAGGCCATGTCTATAACTTCATATGAAGTTATCCTTTTTTGGCTTTTTGGTGATAATGTCATGTAACCTAAGACAACAATGCCCCAAAACCCTACCCACAATCGGAAATGTATATTTTATTTGCTATTTGATGCTGGAATGTTTCATTAACTTGTCAGCACGATTTCTGTGAGTCTGTCTTAATTTGTCAGGACGGTTTCTTTTATATACATAAATGTATTATGCAACACCATCGTTCCACATGCGACTATTTCACATTTATTCTTTGGTAGATCAAACACATATCAACTGTTTGTCCCAATAATGTATGTACTATTATTGTTCTTATTGTTTTCTTTATCTATATTATTTCATATTTCAACTTAAACGATAACATTCTACTAGTATTCTTTCAAACAAGGAGTAGATAGTGTATTACTATAATTATTCTATTTAATATATTTCTCAATACCAAAACAGCTTCTTTAATAAATGTGATATTAAAGGCAGCAGGTGTAAACAAAGGTTTACTGATAGGTGCTGTCAGCCATTCCATTTTGTTTTTTATTATTTTTTTTATTTGTTTATTGGGTTTATCGTCCCACCAACAGTATTTCAGTTATCTGGAGACGGTGTCCACTTGAAGCAGATATAGTGCTGCCTTTACTGTGTATAGCATGCCGTGAACACCTGGCATGATACCACACCCAGTCACATTATCCTGACAGATAACTGAAATACTGTTAGTGGGACGATAAACCCAATGAACAAACAAACAAACAATTCTATGTTACATAAGTCGTTCTTGCCGGCTTGGATTTAGAAAAAGGCACACATTTAGTTGTTGCTGTTTTCAAGAAAGCATCCGCTTTATTGTTTTTATCGGCTTTTTTCTGTTGTTGTTGTTGTTGTTTTGTGTTACACATATTCCATCATTCGACACTCTGCTACTGCGATGCTCGTGAGTGTGACTGCTGTCATAGGAAGCAGGGGAGTCATAGAGTGATTACACAGATTCGAATGGCAGTTGCAGATATGCTCATCACACGAGTCTCCCACGAACATGGACCCACATGTTCGGACAATGACTGGAAATTCACAGAAATATGAAGGTAAACAGTAAATTGTCCAATATCAAATCATAGCTATTAAATAATGTCGCCATTATTGGGTCACTAGGGAATAATTGGTTTTGGACATGTCTATTGGGTGACGTCACAGCTTTAATACGCGCTTGTATTTTTAATGGTTATGTTTATACTATTTCAGCAGTAAAATGACCATATTGTTACATATCTATTATGTTCTTTTTGTTTCCTTTGTTTTTTAAACAATAACCATTTAAACTAAAAATAAACCTAAGAACTCTGACAAAAACACAATAAAATCTTACTTAATATCAGTTAATGATTCTTATTTTATTATCACATGACTGCACTTATTCGTCTGGAAGGGCAGACTGCACTAAATATCACAGACTTCTACTAAACATTTTAATGGATTGATTTGTAACATTTCTTCATCATAATTTTGTTAGTATTTAATCTGTCTGGGTGTACTTTTTATAGTTGATATGTATTTATGGCCTGTGCACTAAATACAGAAAGGGGCCGACAGTTTGCGATTGGTACACAAGCTAATTGTCACTCATATTCTACTGTAAAAGAGCTTTTTCTTTTTTTTAATTTCCAAACACTCATATAACCTCGGTCACACGGTGCTTATGTAAAATGTGCGTTACATATGAGCCAAAATCGTTACGATTTAACTTTGTTATGACCGAAAATGAACAAGAAAGACAAGCAGAGACCAACAGTTTGGGGAAATTGCTTAAATATTAAAGAGTAAGCTATTGTGTATAAAGAACATTTTAAGAACTGTTGGTTTGGATGGGGGGATTTAATTAAGACAGGACCTGTTTATATACTAAATGAGTGGCTCTGTTAATGAAGAATAATATTGATGATCCTTGGTAAAAGATTGTTGTTCATAAACATGTGAAAATCTAAGCTCAAATATGCAACTGCATTGCACAAACATTACAACCTTAAATTTTTACATTCCGGCGACTTTGATGCTTTGCAAAAGTTTTATCAGTGCGTTTTAGTGTCTAAGACAACATCATAGAATGTTGGGAATACATTTTGTGCCTTTCTAAATATTTAAGATAGAAACACAAGCTCATGTTCGTGAATTTTTAAGTATGATTATTTACTAAAATGTAATTAAATATTCTACAGTTAAGTTAATGTGTCTTTTATATCATCCAAAGATAATGCTAAGTACATGTAATTAAATTATTAAATGATATAAAGGTCCATTTAATAAAATATTGCGGTAAGATATGCATAAATTGCAATTGTTAACTATTCAAACATTAAAATATTAATATTTTACGATTGATACGCTCTTTCGCACACAGCGTACGGTGTATCTTTCATTGCAAAAACTACAGAAAAAACTATCAGGGGAAGTGAGGGTCAATGATATTTTTTTTTACATGCAATACTTTCTCTATACTTACATGACTTAGGTTCAAATATATAAAGGATTCGAAGGTTTATAGATATACCTGTTTCGCATGACTGGGGAAGTACGTATCAGTAACAAACTTGGAGTTGTCAACTTTGATTTGACATAAAATAAACAAGGTCTTAAACAAAAATTCAAAAGGATATCGATGGACCTAGTGTTGTTTTCAAGGCCAAAGAATGTGTATTTTTTTTAAAAATGACACAAAATGTATTCTTTGCTGAAACAAATTATGATCAACGGTTAAAGTGGATTGAATTTAACTCGTATGAACTCAGTTGACATTTATGTATAATCTAGTAACATAGCAAAGATCCTAAACTGTTTCTTTTTATAAACATGTATTCGTTTTAAAATCTTGTTTACAAGACTTTTGCTGATACCGTTTATCAGAATAAACAAATATATATTATTAATACTGTAAAGTAACTATCACTATATACTTTGTATACTGTATATTGCGTGTATTATATTTCATACTAGATGCAAAGTCAGTAATTCAGTTGGGTCACGTTTTTATATGTTGTCAATTTCATGTATATGTAGTATCTTAGATATTGTAGAGCAAAGATTTTCACAACTTTCCCCGTTTAATTATTTTCAATGTCTTTTTTATGCACT
Source organism: Sinonovacula constricta (assembly GCA_007844125.1). NCBI lineage: Eukaryota > Metazoa > Mollusca > Bivalvia > Cardiida > Solecurtidae > Sinonovacula > Sinonovacula constricta. The sequence continues at coordinate 49,302,060 of CM017556.1, read as the reverse complement.
GGCACTTTAGACTCATTATATTGGTGAAATAAATTTTCAAGGAAAAATGCGAAAACAGATTCGTTACATGTAGCTAAGTTAAAAAGTTAAAACAGCCAAGCCCAGAAAACAGTTAACAAACAAAGTATAATTATCAAAAGATTTACTAGTACTACAAATAGGTCTATTAAAACTGGCATGTTGCAAAACTTTGACATCCGCAGTGTCTACTGCGCTGCATTGAAAAGTTACTTACTATTGTCCTTTGTTATTTTGAGGCAGCTATTAAATGGACACTCCACCATAAAGGCAGCACTAAAAAAACAATGCCAGCAGAGACAATTCGTTTTAGTCGCACATTCATAGCATTTTATGGCTTGGCATGATGTAAAAAGAATACATTAAGATTTTGGTTAATTGCATGTTTATGGCATTAACGTCCCACAACCTACAATTGTGTTGCAAAAGTTCTTGAAATGATGAATATAAGGCTCTGAATTTAGCAATAAGCAAGACTAGCAATATTTGTTTCGTTTTAATCCCTTTTTTATTGTAATTTATCTTGAAAGATGTGTATAGTATAATAATTTAATAAATAGGTTTATCTATATTATAACAATCGGCGGTTGTGTCAGCTGTGTCAGCGTATTTTAACATGTTGTGTGTTTGTTTTTGTTGTTATTATTTTTGTTATTTTTGTAATTGTGCTTTAATTGATATAATTTCCCTATACGTCGAAAGGAAAAGGTTAGATAAGATTTGGCGAAAGGAGAAAATTGCTCTTCAAACATTGACTTAAAAATGTATCAAATATCTAACTTTTCTGATTGATATTTATATTTAACGTAAACTGTTTCATTGTTTACATTACTGCAATAACTCGATCAAAAGCACTAAATGTGATAAAATGACGTCGTGACTTCGAAAATCTATTTTGTTACATCGGAGCTTGGACATCTGCAACGTCAGCGTCTTACGCACAGGGTCGCGTACTTGTTCAAGTTACTTTCATTTCAAATAGATAAATGTATAATATCGTCGATACATGTTTCATCTTAAATAAAGTACATGGCCGTTTATGACATAAATATTAAATACAGAACCAATTAAACAATCAGAACATCGATTACTTTCTGGGAATTAAACCACTTAAAATATAAGGAATACCGGAAGCACCTTTTGGTGACAAACGCTCATTCACTAATAGTGATATGAGTGGAGCGTTTTACAAATAACATTTATGTTTTCATAAGCTTATTTAATCCCAGTAAATGTCGGTTCTTTGAAAAATGCATGTGTGTCATGTCCATTGCTTCATTATGGTCCAGTTTATCAATGAAAATCATCGCAAACTGACACATTCTCTTAAATGTTGTCTCGTCTAATTGATGCGATGTTGGCCATTACGACTGACTTAGCTATTTGACAAGTACGCATAGGTCGAGCGGGTAGCAGGTAGATCATGATAAACATCGGAATCAGTGGTAGATAATCATGTTAGACTAAAGAGTATGCTGTGATTTTATACTTATGTATTCGTTATTAGGTCGCCTAATAAGAAATGTGCATTTTAATTAAAATATTATGTTTACATTTAACTTTCAGCCTTTTGTAAGCCCATAACTATAATTTTAAATAATTTTTTCCTAATGTAGTACATGTAGTATTGACGCACAGAAAAGGATTTAAAGCAAACTGGTAAACCAATTCTTCAAATGGAAAATCACGCCATTTAAATTTCTCGTTATTGCTAAAAAATTTATCCTTCTTAAATGTTTCGCTTCATTGGTCCATTAAATTCTATTCTAAAATCGGCTTTCACAGTTTGCTTTTTTATTTAATGTCCAACACATTCGTACGGTCTACTGGTCCGAAAGCACACTATGCAACCTAAACTGCATAATAGTGTGACTCAAATTTAAGATCGTTTGAGGATTGGAAAATATAAACGTGCTATTTCTTGCGACAGACAATCGGTCTCCCGCGACTTCGTATGCGGAACAGAATAACATGATTGCTTTGTTCTGAAACATGTATTTTGCAATTCACTTTAAAGCGCCCATTCGTTTTTTTTATTTTATTTTTAAGTCGCTCGCGGTGACCACTGGCTAAGAGCTGTGCACCTTGCTTACGGAGGATGGGCAGAGGAACATATAACGGATACATATCACGTATACATATATTTGTTTTAATTAACAGTTCTACACTCAATTTATTATACACAGAGGCCTACTACAGTGAAATTACAAGATACAATTTTTGCAACTGGCGCCGAAATTACATGTAGTAGATTTAGTACTGTGTATTATTTAGTTAGATATACCAAAAAACCTGTTACGTAGTTATGCGGCTATTTGATGATGAACAATAACAGCGCTCAATGTTTCTGATCGACAGTTGATTTTGTATTAATGCTACTATTAAAAATGCCGCTGTAAAAGTACAAGTGAAACAATAAGAAGGAATGGAAGCTAGATGCATCTAGTTAGATTGATAACGTCAACTGAGGTTAGAATGTATTCAAATATCGACTGATGTCATATTGCCACACTGATAACACGTTCAATCGAGCCAATCAGATTAATGTAGACGATATGTAAAGCCACGTCACAACCCATGATGTCTTCTGCAATTGACGTATAGTCATCTTTTAACAATAACACAAGTGTTAAAATTATATTGTCACCGTACTACAAAGCGATGAATCCGTTTCAGATTCAGGTTGGCGTTAACAGGAAACGTAGTAAACAAAAATGGCGGCACAAAGATTTGCATGTGTTTGCCAGTAACATTGAGAATGATCTTTAACAAGGACATGTACGACAAACAACTAAAAGTACAAGAAAATCAGATATATCTTATTTATTTATGTGTATTTTGATAAACAAATATGAATTCATGCCTCACAATTTAGTTGTAATTACTCGATAACACAAAACGCTGAATATGACACATCAACCAATCAAAAACTGTACCATGACAATTACGTAGAACTTTATAATATATCATATTCACCGTCGTATATAAAGAAAGGTATCCATATGTTTGGATAAATTTAATAAATAGGAAATTAACTTAATAAAAATGTCAGTAGCATTGAATATGTTTATCAAGCAAACAAACACGTTTAGTTTTTGTTTTTAAAATAAAACAGCTTTTTTAATCCTGCCGTGTGTTTGCATTATTTAATTACAATTTATAGACGCGCTTTTACAATTTTGGCATACAAATTACATGTTATTTGTTATTAGAAAATCTACCGTGTGTGATAACATCAAAACTAGTGAAATACGATGTGTTGTATATTAAGTTGATTTAGACAGCCAAAATTCAGCCCTTATACAATGTACGTGTATTATAACATATAAAGCATTATTGATTGCCAAGCTTACAACTATTGTGTTCCCTGAAAACCACCTAAGATACCATTTATGTAATAAAGGTACAAAAGAATAGTACGGTAGATGATACAAATAATGAAGTAAAACGGCGTACTAGGATCAAACAATTGTCCTCCCAAAACATATAGAAATGTTTGTTTGTTTGTTTGTTTATTGGGTTTATCGTCCCACCAACAGTATTTCAGTTATCTGGAGACGATGTCCACTTGAAGCAGATATAGTGCTGCCTTCACTTTGTATAGCATGCCGTGAACACCTGGCATGATACCACACCAAGTCACATTATCCTGACAAACTGTCCGATACCACCTTTACGACACTGCCTTCATCTTTTGGATAGGTAAAAGTAATTAGCGTTGTTTCGAATTATGCACAATGCATAATAGAAAAAAGGTAAAAATGGCTTAAAACTGGCTTACTCAGAATATATTTTAGCTTAATTTTTAGCATTTCATTTAAAATGTAAAATAAAGAGCACATGTTTGAAGTTATGATAACATATTATATTATTTCGAAGACTGACGTATGTCACAATTTTTGCTAGCAATGAGATGTAAATATGCCAAGACATAATTTTGCTCGTAATGAAAAATAAATCTTTAAAAATACAATAAGAAAAAGGGTTTGGTGGGGATACAAACAGTACAATCATAAAAACAATAGTAGGTTCCTTAGCACGGTATCAAACCGTCGACTGTACCAGTTTTCCAGAAGTTTCCCCTACTTTTAGCAGGGTTGAAAGTTTTATTATGCAAGCAATACCCAGGTGTCGAATAAATCCTTCAAAAATTTTGTTTATTACAGTTTAAGACAATTATTGTGATGGCAGTTTTAATACTTATGTTTCTGTAATAGCAATTGCTTAGCTTTACAATTAAACACATCTCAATAAATTTATCAAATGACTCTTTCTTTAAATTAAGTTCAACGCAGCCATTGAAAGTTGTGTTGTGTGTCTTTTAACTGGCATCGCTCAGAGCGGATGCGGGACATCCTTTGCAATTGCTCTATTGTTCATCAACGTGTAGTAGCGAGCAACTGTTCGGTGGTGTCCTGGCTATTCTATGTCTGTGATAACGACCGACGTATTTCCAGTATTTTCAGTATTTATATCGGCAAGCAATAAGTTATGATATCAGGTTAGCAAACAAAAACATGCAATTAGGTAAATTCGGAAATCTGTATTATATTAGCCCTCAGAGCAAAAAGACATCGACATATTAGAATGAATGCAATGTTACCGTTCAGGGAAAGGCAGTCGATCAAACAGATTTCAACTTTTATCAGCACAACAAGAAATAGTTCCAAGTATTGCCATTTGAGGGTCTTAAACGAACGTCAGCCACAGTTAGAATTCTGTTTTATTAGCTATACAGAACATATTTGGAAGATCTGACTCGTGTGAGAATAGCTCATTATCTAGAGCTCTAGAACATTCAGACGCAATGGCTGTAATCCATTCTGATTTGTTCTGGTTGTTTCTTGGGTTTACTGCAACATTTTTTTTTTCAATTTATGCTTCAAACTTGCATACCGAAGCAAAAGTCTTTACGTAGAGAACGAATCTAAATGGGCCTGTGATAATGCAATTACTTTATTTGATTAACGTTATTGTTGTGTAAAACACACAATGGATTATGTAATGGTTTATGATTAATACCATATATCTTTGAAATAATTGTAATGTTTGTGTATTACATTCAAGTAGCATGCCAATTATTAACAAAAGATAGCGCAATATCTTTTGTAATGAGAAGACTATCATGTGGCAAAAGAATTTCAGAAAAATAACAAGTACGATAAAATGTAAAAAAGAATAAAGTTGTTCTCTTATTAAGTTTTTGTTTTATAAATGCAGATGTTGTGCACAGCCTTTATAAACACTGAAGTGTAACACATCTACCTCCGAAAACTGCACAGAATTTCACCAAGGAAAGCCCTACACAGTTCATTGGCGTACTTTCTTAAAACATATAAACTGGGTATGGTGGAAAATATTTCTGCACCTGCATTAAACACGCTTAAAATATCATCCAGTTACATTGTGCAATGGTCCGTCGCATGCTTGAGGTAAGTTGTCACCAGAAAACATGATTGTTCCTTGACAACATTGACATTTTTATGTAACAATGACTTTTTTCAAACATTGGAAGAAAATAATGGCATTTTATGTGTACTGAAAGCCAAGGTAGAAATGAAAGTCGCCAAAACACACATTTAACATACAAGTTATTACCTGTTTTTTAGTAATCACGAACAACCTACTTAATGAGCGATAGTTACCCTTGCAGAAAACATAGGTGTGTCGTTATCTAAAATATATATTAACCACATTTTCAAATATACACGTATATTCCGTTCTTGTAACAAGCCTAGGGGCGATAAATTATGCAGCAAAATACTGAAATTTACAAACATTTGGTATTTCCATTTAATTAGTTTAAACATATTTATTCTCATATTTTACAATACATTTGCGGTACACAAACACAGGATATACATACAAGTAGAGAGAGGATTTAAACGAAAGCAAAGCTTATAATGTTCATTTCCTTAGATCAATATACAAGACAACATGTAAATAGAGTGGTTGTATACTTTTGCAAGTACTAGGCGCTCGAATAACAGTTTTAATTTACAGTTTTAGACAGATATAAATATACTAAATTTAAATAAGAGAAGTATGCAGGTATATAGAGTTTACACATAAATAAGATGGAGAGAGGGGGTAGAGAAAGAGGGTGAGGGTGAGAGTGAGAGAGAAAGTGTGTGTGTGTGAGAGAGAGAGAGAGAGAGAGAGAGAGACGGAGGGGTCTACCGTGTCTACTGGTTGATATCGTACACTATAAATCTTTTAGTATCAGAAATATATTTCTGAACAGTATGAAAAGTAGCATAGTTTTGACTAAGGTCATGTTAGCATTACTAAATAAAAGTGTATCGACATTGATTTTGTAGTTGTCCAATGATTTGAACATGGCTAACCTTTATTGGGAGTATAATGGACATTCCGTAAAGAAGTGTTGGTTAATTTCTACACTACCACATATACACAGTTGATTTGGTACAATTCCCTTACGAAAGAGGTGGTGTTTTAGTGAACTACATTCTGTTCGTAGCCGTGAGTGTAAAATTTGAGCTCGTCTATTTCCTGTGTAAATAAATGACGGAGGTTTAATTGTATTTGTACTTATTTTTTCTTTAAACGAATTTAGTGTTGGAGCATTACGTATATCAGGTGATAGATTAATTCACTCACGTATTACAGAAGGGAGGAATGAATTAAAATATGAAGTTGTTCATGCAAATACTACAGCAACATTATAGTTGTTGCGTAACTGATATCGGGCATTCGACACGCTACTAGGGATTAATGAGGACACGTAATCAGGAGTAAGGCCATTCAGTATCTTATTAAACAACGCTAAACAGTGATTTCTTCTTCTGTCAGAAAGAGGATCCCAACGAATCTCGCTGTGTAATGCATTTATACTGACAATTTTAGTGGAACCAGAAACAATACGAGCACATTCGTTTTGGATATTTTCTAGATGTTCAGATTCATATCCTACACAATTGCTCCAGACAACATCACCATATTCGAGAATAGGTCGGATATATTAAAAATAAATAGTTTCTAGTGCCCTGCGGTCCAGTGTAAATTTGTATTTACGTAGAATGTTGACACGCTGCCAAGCTTTTGATTTTATATAATTATTGTGAGAGTTCCATGGAAAATCCTTTGTCAAAATTATGCCAAGATGCTTATGCTCAGTAACCTCAGGGATGGTTTGACCGTATATTGCTAAAGGAGGATGGTTTGATGTTCTTTTTCGGGATAATATAAGTGATTCTAATTTAGATAGGTTGAAGTTAACCAGCCATTTTTTAGCCCATATACCTATTTTATTTATGTCATTTTGTATGGTTTATGCAGCAGTTTCTGCATCCTGAGAAATATAATAAATACTTGTGTCGTCCGCAAAGAGATTAATATTGGACTCAATACCATCAACAACATCATTAATATAAATAAGAAAAAGCATTGGTCCCAATATAGATCCCTACGGGACACCTGCTTTAATAGTGACCCAATCCGAAATAGCACCAGGAAGAACAACGCTTTGCCGCCGCAAAGTCAAATAATCAGCAAACCAGGACAAGAGCCGGCCTTTTATCCCAGCAGAACTCAGTTTGGCTAGTAGACCCTTATGCCAAACTTTGTCAAAGGCCTTACTAATATCAAAAAATACAGTTCTAACCTCCAGTCCATCATCAAGGGCTTTGCAGCAGTTATTATAGATAAAAGTTTAAATAAATAATATATAATAATATATAATAAAAATGGTTTACAGGTTAATCACCTGGTAAGAATCCAGATTGATGAGGTGTAAAGAAGTGACAGACTTTAAGATGGTTAAATGTGTGTTTATAGATAAGACGTTCAAACACCTTTTCAAGTGTGTTAAGCAGTGATATAGGTCTGTAGTTGATAGGTAAAGAGGCGTCACCTTTCTTAAATACAGGCGTAATGTTTGCTTCTTTCCATTTACTGGGTACTTTACTTAGCTGTAATGATTTGTTAAATAAGTCACACAAAGGGAAAGATAATTCTTTAGATGCTTCAATTAATACTTTATTGTTTAGGCAATCGGGCCATACAGCTTTTCCTAGTAGTTATGACTTCAGGACTTCCCCTACTTTCCGAGGATTTAATGATATATGCTCAATTGTATTGTTCATTTGGGTTATGTCTGATGGTATGGGCTTATAGTTGTCATCAATAACTGTCTGACTAAGGAAAGAATTGTTAAGTAAATAAGCTTTATCACAACCATTTGATGTAGGGCAATTTGTACTGGGGTCTAGGAGTGGTGGAATTGATTGCTTGGATGAGGCATGTATAAATGAATTAAGAACTTTCCAAAACTCTTTGGATAATGGTTCACAAGTTTTTAACTTTTCGGCCTTTTTATTGTAGTATTCAGTTTTTGATTTACGAATAAGAAATATAATTTCGTTTCTTATAGATCGAAAACGTTGCCAGCAATACATAGTTTGTGTAATTATGGCTTTTCTGTAAAGGCGTTTACGCTTTCTAATATTACGTTTAATTTCAGAAGTTATCCAGGGAGAGTCATTAGGGTTAATTCTAATCATTTTATTAGGTATGTTATTTTTTGCAATGTATAATATTCGATTCTCGACATTTGTTGCGTATACATCAATATCTTCATCTTTGCACATGTCCCAGCTGCATAGTCCTATATCTGAACGAAGCTTATCATAATCCCCTTGTTCATATTTACATATCTCTCGATAAAACGATTTATGTTTAGGTGACGTGAAACTAAGTAGAACAAAAATCGGACAGTGGTATCGAATATCTTGTGGAAGGAAATGTTCTATTACATTATCAACGTTTGATACTATGACTCAATCTATTAAAGATTCTGACTGTTCTGTGAAATGTGTTGCTTCGGTGATGACCTGATAAAACCCAAACTGTTTTAAAAGGCTACCGACGATGATGGTTTTGATGACGACAACACATCAAGATTCCATTTTATTCCAAAGGGTATAGTGTGTGTGTATATGTGTGTGTGTGTGTGTGTGTGTGTGTGTGTGTGTGTGTGTGTGTGTGTGTGTGTGTGTGTGTGTGTGTGTGTGTGTGTGTGTGTGTGTGTGTGTGTCTGTGTGTGTGTGTGTGTGTGTGTGTGTGTGTGTGTGTGTGTGTGTGTTTAGTTCACAAATTTACAACAAATACTAACAATTTACATTATTTTTATGTTTAATAATATTCTAGCGAACAATTACTTAATTATATTTTTAAAAAATGAGTAAAACATAATACAGAAAGTCTAAGAAGATAAACTATAATACACTAGATAATAATATAATAATGATACAATATGAAAGCAATATAATATCACACTTTTCAACAGATATGATTATTATGTATGAATGCACTAAGAGGTCCACCTCACTAAGTGGGACACTTTTAAAAACTTAGAACTGAAGAGAGGTTGTACTGTATTGATCTAGTCAATTAAAAGATTCCCAGTACACTAAATATTTGATTTAATGAAATTACTAAATGGATCGTTTATAAAACATTTTTAAACTCATACTTTTGTTTTTCTTCCCATTTACCATATGCTCCCGAATGATGAACGGTATGTTTCAGAACCCAGCGTCGTACAAGTATTGACGTCATCTATTTTAAGCAAGTTTTGCTTGTTGGTTATACCTCGTCCTTTTTCTTTTGAAATTTTTCATAAAAAGTGCCAAAGTGATCCGGGTTGCGTTTCGCTAATCACCATTAAATCCACGAAGCTTTCGCGCATGATACGGATATTTGCGAAAATCTTCGGAATTACATTGACTCGGGAGTCGAATATAAAGTTGTATTTTACTTAGTTTATATTTCATTAACCTATTAAGTAATCTATTGCTTTTTCTGTTTTGTGTCTCGGTAAATGCATTTACATTTTGTTTGTTTTTCTCCTTAATTTTATGATTACTTTTTTTGGTAATTTTAAAAATTTTATGAGCTCCTTAATCGCCTACTTGTCCAGGCTGATCATATACCTTTCACTGGATTCTAAGAGCGCATTCGAAAATACTATTGAATAGCGACCTTACGAGATATAAACTGTACACCATACATTCGTTTATTTTTTGCTTTGAAGTGTTTATATACTCAAACTTTGGTATTGGCAAAAACGTGTTGAATAAAGTATATTAAGAAAATATAACAAAATGGCCTCGGTACATTTTAAATATTTGGAATAACTCTCATTTTTCTTACAAAGTTTCAACAAAATGTTGCTATGCTTTTTGCTCCATTTCCATGTTTACAGGTTTTAGAAATAAAAAGCCTCCATCATCAAACATGACCTAAGTTGTTGTCATTATAGAAAACGCAAGGTAAGTGTACAAAAGTTTAAAAAAGGGAGCATGTATATAACGTCTTTAAAGAGAAATACTGTTGACGGAATTTATATGGAAGAGTTTATATTTTCAGTAACATTAGATGAATCTGTCGGGGTTAATATTTCTGTCTGTTTTGTCATGTCCTTGACATGTAACATATATCCCTTTAATTTACCATTATTTTGTATTAATAATGATTAAGAAGATTTCACCTTAAAAAGAAATAGATGTAAGAGGTGATTATCTGGATGACTTTGTAACTAAATCTAAAAGGTAAGTACCCGGCGGTGTGGTTTCTCAATTTAAAAAAAGTGTCTCGGATAGGAAATGCACATTTGTAATGACAAATAGGTGTTATGCTTTATTTATTAATTGATATAGGGCTATAATAAACATAATTTTGCGAGATTTTTTCATGTAACAATGATTTATTTGATTGTATCGAAGAAAATGGTTAGTTTAAACAGTCGGATACCATCTTGAATGTCTGGATAGTGGGCTTAAATGTTCGTATATTAGTACCTGTCCGAATTAGTTTACACTTCCCTATAAAATTAATGAAAATAATAATTTAAACCATTAACAGTGGCTATTGTCGAACATCTTTCTGTTAAGTATAAGACATTAGACTTAATCAATGCATAAAAATAATGACCACGACGAGACTCGAACTCGCAATCTTCTGATTCGAAGTCAGACGGCTTATCCATTAGGCCACGCGGCCGTTATGATGTTTCAGCTTTACACCTTTACATGTACGTTTACTACTCGTTGCGAGATACATACCGTAGCTAGTACTATAGTAGGCTGTCATATCTTTCTAGCATAATCTTTTAATAATAGAAATAGTCGTTGTCTTTGTTAATTAAGGCCTTTCATAACTAATATAGTATGTAACAGTAAAACAAATGGTAAATTGGAAAGCATTTAACTAAGCCGTGCAAATGATAAGGACGATTATATATCAAGGCCTCATACAATATAGCTCAAATTAAAACGATATCGTATATCCGATATAAATATACATGTACCACTTGTATAATTAATCACATACATTTATATGAATGAGTGAATATTTAATTTTACCGTTGTTGCTTCTGCATTGTTGTAAACATGCAATAGCCAGTAAATATTTCCTTGGATATTCGGATATCGATCCCTGTATCTCTCACATGTTAATTTTGAAACCACTCCATCGCTTAAGAAAAATATAGCATAAAACAAGTGAAAATAGTCAGAAAGGCTCTTTAAAATGTCATTCGTCTGTTCCATTGTCTAACGAAAGATTTGGAGGGAAAATATCATGTGTTGCAAGGAGTACTAAAACGTCAAATAAATCTCAAATAAAAAGCATCAATATTCGCCAATTGATAAAATAATCCCAAATTATCGAGACTTCAATTAAGTCAAACTGGATTTGATTTTTTTCATGAATTTGACAATTTTTATGACTTAAGTGTATGTCAATTTAAAGACACTCTTTAGTAATTTTAGTATGGTGAGTTTTATATGTTTTCCAAACATCTTGATGGGTATTATAAATAGTTTTATTACATAAAACCTCGGCACATCATGCTCTTTGTTCGCCTACACATTTTGCTGTCGCGTTGATTAGGCTCCACAGCACTAAAATTGATAAAATTTGTGTAATTATGAGACACTTGAAATAACTGTACAATAATGAATAAAGCGGGTAAAATGTTGCCTGAAAATGTAAGGTGCATGCATTGGTTACAAATACATTTTTATGCATCACACTCTTTAGCTGGAAGTACTGTTTTTCTGTAAAATTGAAAATCGACTGTCTTTTCTTCTAAAGCAAATGTTTTACTGGAGAAAATAAGTTGTTGTCTGTCCTAATCTACAGAAGATGGTTATGTACACTGTTTAAAAGCTGTATATAAAAGGAGGTGCTCTGATATCGTATTGCAATTTGTTTTGACTTTTCAGAGACAGGATAGAAATCTTTAATCATGTAAACAAAATAGCTGCCTTAAAATCTGTTAAGAATAAACATTTACCGTTAATAAATTGTCTTTAAATGTTTATAAAGAATAAGAACTTGTATTTATTGCAAGGCAAGCAAAATAAATTTAAGCACTGGGCATTTATTCAGTTTTTTAAAAACGTAATTGTTTTGATGAGGATTTTAAGCTGGCTTTTCTACACGTCAGTGTTATTGTCATGTGCTTAACGAGAACGAGAAGTCAGACGCCTTATCCATTAGGCCACGCGGCCAGTAATATTTCTTTCCCTTTTTTCCGCCTTTTTTCCTTTGTCATTCATTGTCATTCATTGTCTTCAGCTGACAATATCGCGGGAATATGATGTAACCGGAACACGAATTATGGACTGTCTTACGGTGTTTAAGAAATCGTAAACGATGCGCGTATCTGCTTTATGTAAAGGGATCATTTTACATATTAAGAGCTAATTGTATTAATTAATTAACACATTGCTATTTAACTTGTACTACTAACATACAAACCTAGATATGTTATAATAATCACACGTACATTTATCAAAGCGTTCAGAAGCGCTGTTCTGTAATATAATAATGATCATGTATGCGATTACGGGTGTGCTAACAGTTTGCCAAAATTATTCCCTAGTAAATATAATGTACAACGTATTGGAAATTGGAAAGCAGACGAGTACTCGGCTGCAAATAAATACATCTTCTCAAATATAAATAATACACTAGGACGAAAGTTACATCAGAATCACTAATATCGGAAAATAGAAACTATTTTAATAGTCATTTAATACATTCTCTATGTGCATTTATGTTATAGATACATTTGCATAATTATATTTTGATTTTTATGTTTATTCTGTTCGCGCACTACTTGTTCTGATAATGGACCATAATAGTCAGTTTAAGATACATCTTAGCGTCACAAATATAGTCATTATAGTGACGTCAAGTTACCTTTGGTGCAAGAAGACCGCAAACATTTGTTTTCATAGAATCGCTGCGGTACCGAAGGCACTGCCTTTGTTCCAACCGGGACTAGGAACCATGCAGTGAAGAGCCGATGAGTCATTATATTCGAAGTATTTCTGAAGGTCGAAAAAAACATTCAACGCAAAATTTGAAAGGAAATACATGTATGAAACTATTTCGCAGAATTATTTATCTTTATACTTACATAGACACTTGCAACAATATCAGGGACATATATGCCATGAATTTTTTTATTAAGCTACCATACAGATGTCTATCAGTATTGTTAGTTTTTTATTCCACACCTGTTGTTCTCATAACTATTAGTCTGAACACCTCAATATAATTACGTTATATAATTTATCTCTATAAATATATATGTCATTTCCGGAATTTTCACTCTGTAAATCTGTTTGCTTGCTTCATACACGTAAGTTTCAAAAAGAACAAATATTATGTTAGAATGTATTATCCTTCCATACAGTAGTGATTTAGTCCTTTTGTATCATACGGATTGGAATTAAAATATTTAAAAAAGAACAAAAACTGCTATTACAAACTGCAATTTTGCGGCCTCTCGATTTATAGGCATTATCTATCCTGGCTGATAATACTTTTATTTTTATATATTTTCTTTCAAAGAAAACATACAATTCTAAATAGTTGCAAGTTCGCTGTTTCTAGAAATGGGTTTAAAATTATGCCCGGTTTATTAATCACAAAAACACATTTAATATCCAATACAACTTTTAAATACAAATTGTTGTGTACATTAATAAGAATATATGACAAAGTCCTATGAGCATTGCAACAAATACCAAACTCCGAAAAGTCATAGAACAAAGGTATTTCACATGCAAGCCAAGCGAAAAGTAAGAACAAATTTGTGATGAGTCATTTAACGAAAAGAGCAAACCCGACAGATAGCGCCTTGGAACGGCTAGTCGGCAATATGGGCCGATTGGGGTGCTTAAACCGGTTTTACAGAGCTCTAACCTCGCACTTCCTGACGAGTTTCTCAAATGCAAGCAATGAAAAGAAAAACGATCTATTTGAATATAAAATGTCCAAGCGCTTATATTTTCTATAAGTCATGACGAAAGTCGTGACGTCATTGAAAAATAATATCCACAAAGTGTTAAGAAAAGAATATGGTATTATTTCGACATGAAAAAATACGCAAAAATGGTTGACTATAAATAAAATTGACTTTCTGAATCATGAACAAACATGACCAGAGACGAATAAATGGTTGTAGCATCCTGTTCATTTGAAGATGGAATTGAAGAACCAAAGTCGAATGTCCATCAAAGGAAATACACGTAACAATCCTTATAGGATGAATTAAATGACAACATAGATTACATGCACGGGGAGATTTTTTACGACCGCCACACTGCACAAGTAACATTGTTGTGATCATGAATAAGAATATATGACAAAGTCATAAGAGAATTAAGTAAACAGTTTATTTTGTATTCTTTCTTTAAAAACAAATAGACCTTCACAAATTCAATGTAAAATCTAAGTGTTGATACTGTACCTCTCAGATGTTAAGCGAGCGATCTACCACCTGACCAATTCGGCTGTTGTGAGGTGTCAATGTCTGGCAAGCTACGACCGTATTGCAAAACATATGAGACTATTTGAAATAGTTTAAAAAACATTTCTCTGTACATGTCAGTCCGTGGTGTAGGGGTTATCATGTCGGCTTCACGTGCAGAAAGTCATATGTTCAATCCTTCAAACAATTTCTCCAATTATAACTTTTTGCAAATAAAATCGCTTCAGAGCTTAAATTTGAGTATCAATATTTATTGGTTTTGTTATTTCCGTCTTTTTCAAAAATAACTGTGTGTCATTTTTAATCATTAACCTTCTTAACCTTGTCCTATTCTGTATCTCCCTTCGGTGTTATAAAGGTTCAACATACTTCACAGCACGTTTGTATAAAAGTAAATGAAATTGCTACGTTGATTTATTAGGTTTGAGGTTAGGTAACATTTATAAACGACGATCTTGTAGGTTGGAATGTACACTTTTGCATTGAAACGTAGCTTGTTAACAGTAACTGACAAATATAACCTATATTTTTCCATTTTAGATTTCTATTTATTTGTTCTCACGTGCTAAATATAACGTGTTAAATTTTAATGTACCAAGGCATAGGTGTGCACAATACAATATACTGAGATTATGTGTTAAATAGTTATTTATTCGTAGAAACAAAAATTGAAACCAGAAACAGTTTTTAAAAACATTATATTCTGTGTTGTTGTGGTTTTAAGGAACAAAATGTATTGATCGCTTTCATTAAGAAAAAGTTGGTAAGATATTTTTACATTAAACTATAATATTTCCTCAAATACCATTCAAACCAATAACTAATTTTATCTGGTTTAAACAAACAATAGTTAAGCTTCTGTGAAAATAACTTTGAATACTTGTCTGCAAGAATACAGCAAGTTACGCCTTGCTTACCGTACTTACTCACTTATAAGACTATTCGCTTATAAGACGACCCCCCCCCCCCCCCCCGCTTCACCTGTTATAAGACAAGGCAAAAAAAATGAAAAGGAGCGTCGACCAGTCATGCTGTCTCAACAAAAGGGTTAATTGGTAAACAGTGACTGTAATTTTCACACATTGCGGCATGTATCTAGTCTCAGCCGCACTGCTTTCCTGTAGCTCGTGGCGGCATGACATTAATTTGTTTGATCTACGTCACCAAGTCTGGTATGACAGTACACGATATATCGGGGAACCGTGCACTGTCCTTGTGTACATGCCACCAATCAATATTTTCATGGAGAAGTGTAATCGGCAGCTTCTTATAAAAACACATCGTTTACTCCCTCACTGTCAAACTGCTCCGATCGATATCACCTTGACAACAGCTTATCTCAGAGTCAGTCACTTGACCTGTGTAATGAGGCAAGTCTACACAGAAACGCCAAGTAAATTACAGCTTGGTGTATTTGGCAGACTGAAGTTGAAAGTTTGTTTTAGTGTTTACTGATGGATTATAAGCTGTGTTTCATGCAGAATAAAGGGAAATGTATGTGAGACAGTTAATCGTTGACCGACAGAATTCAAAGTTCAATAAAGGTAAGTTATCGGCACGTCAGGTCATTATATAACTGTTTACAAGTTTATGTGGTAAGTTTTCGCCCTAAAACAACGTAAAAACTTTTTTCCCAGATAGCTAGACCTCGCTTATAAGACGAGCCCCACACTTTGAACATGACATTTTAAAGGAAAAATCAGAGTCTTATAAGTAAGAAAATACGGTATTTTAACCTCTGGTAATATATAAAAAAACAGATACATTTCTTTGTCAAAACTCCTTCTAAACAAGAATGGTGGTAATGTACATGCGATTTACATACATGTATTCTAAATTCACCCATCACTGCAAATATGTTTATATTTTGTATCATTTAAATGAAGTTTATTATAATCAATATGTTTAATGACCCCAGAATTTTCATTTAAAACAGAACATATTCACGATATCACATCTGACCTTGCCTCACACTTTATTCAATTCATAGAATTGTTTTTGTTTGCTCACAGGGTGCAATGAAGCGTTGTTGTTTTTACCAACGAAACATTCATCATTAAAACAACGCAAAGACATAATCCTTTCTGGAGGTTTTTCTCCCAGAGAAACTTTCTTCTAAATACAAGGTGGTTATGTACAAACAACGTTCTACATGTGCTTAATTAACTTATCAATGTAAATAGAATTATCGTTTACGTCATTGGAATTATCAAATTAAGTTAACTCAACAAGGTTAAGTTCATTTCGAGCGTTGGTAAACGGCATCTTCAATAACACTCTGTTCTCTTATTTCCATCCATGTACAACTTGCAAAGAATTTTTTTACAAAAGATACATGCAGAATTAAAATATCAATATTCAGACATACATTTACTACTAGTGATTATTATACCTTTTAAGCTGTTTTATAGCTGCGGAAACACAAGGAAACAAATTTGTCAATGTTGTCCAGGCTGTCTAATATTACCTGTGCACATTGTCGTCTAGGTCAACTAAAAATTACTATTGTTACATTTACGCAACGTCATTTCTTCATAATTTAACTAGCATACCTCATGTAAGTATGAAATGATTATTTAAGAACAAATTATTAATAAATATGATCTGCTATATGTTCCATTGTTATACCAGCTATACACAAGAACATAATTCAATTAAAAATGCATGTTTAAACCGTGAGTAAGATAAAACAGTAACGTCGTTATACGAGAATAGAGTCAATTTACACGGGTAACATTCGAAACTTCAGATCAACATTTCCGAAGATGCCTTTTCCACTCTTGCATCTCACATAAAACGTTTTGCTTGTTGGCAAATCTATCCAGTCAATGACATTGAGAACAAATCTACATTTACCATTTGGGCAAATCAAAGGCCAAAAATACTGCAGAATTCCAACATGACAATACGAGTACACCTGGTGCTCTGTCAACTTCCATCTTACGAATAACTCTATACAAAATAGAAATTGCCAGTACAAAAAGACCAAAATCATAATGCCAGAATTCCGTAAATGCGTCGATGCCAGTGGAGGACGGGTTCAAAAACCTCGAGAAAAATATTGGCAATTTGGCATTGTATTCCGATGCAAACAATCAGTTTGTATTTGACCAAACCTATTTGGCAGCTATAGAAACAATTCAAACGAAAAATCCCTGTCATCGTAACTCAAACTTTGTTGCCTTTGGGATGAATCAAGTGTTCAGGAAGTCAGTCTTAATCTCGGCGCCAATTGTTTACAGAAATTATGTACTTAGTCGAAACCATCATCTAGAAAAATTGCATGTTTCCCATCGCCCCGCCATTTTAATATAAGAGGATTTGTCATCTTCGTAAAAACGAAATATGCGCTAGATGGGCCAATAATACAAGAAATGTTTAATAAAACTTATTTCCCATCTTGTCAGTCCAAGTTAACCTTAAAAGACTTAGATTCGGGTTTGTAACTTTCAACAAATGGATTAAACGCACTCGTCAAATTAGATTTGATCATAAAAATTCCTTTCTAGGTCATTCAAAAATACCTTCAAATCGTAATATTTAACAAAGTTTAGACAGTTTTAACATGTGCTTGATAACAACACGTAAATCAACGAGTCTTTTCTGTCCTGAATTTCCAGAAATTGATATCCACCTCGCACTATGATATGTTTCTGTCACTGTTCATGCTCATAGTAATCATGGGTAAACCTATCAAAATCGAAATTATACTCATCTTTTAATAAATCGTTATTATTCGCCGGCACGACACATGGCTCATTTCCAATTCTGCTGTTAACTCTTTAGGAAAGATGCGGGTGGGGTATGAACAATGTGCGCCAGTCCTTCCGGAAGTGCGTTTTCTCTTCACATGCAAAGCAAGGTCCATGGATGGGGCCACTGAACAGGAAGTTAGTGACTTCTATAGTGGGGACAGGGTTTCTGTTACTGTTAGAGCCACACAAAAGCTTGCCGCGACCAAACTTTGGCTTGTGTTGAAAGCAGAACCCAGAGGTTGACCATCAAAAGAACCGGCAATTAAAGTATATGATATGTCGAAATTCTCCCACGGGAACTATTTCGCTTCCGCTTAAGCCGGGTTTCCGCCTTATTAATCTCATCTGATGAGTCATTAGCAAGAGGGTTGATTTCATAATGGCGGACGGTTTGCCATCAGTTAGAAGAGTCCGCATTTATTTGCCTTGATACTTCTATTTATTTTCATGGGCTGACTAACATTAGAACCACAGTCCGAAGTGCCATTTTATTTACGCAAAGTTTTAACCTCAGTCGTCGTTGCATTTGTCAGAAAATAAAGTCAAATCACAAAGGAGTGACAAATGGTCGCGTGTGTTTCCGCTTTAACTTGCGTTTTATAATATCACTCGTTGTAATAGAGGTTCACTAAAAGTTAGGTTATTAATGCTTTAAGAATATCCGTAATGAAACAAAGCTATTGGAAACGGAGATGTTGAAAGTTTTAAGAGATATGGCGCATCAAGACCAGTTTTCCGGATTGTTTTACGTTCCTTAAAAATAAAAGTTTATCTCCTGTTATTACACTTGACTTTATACATTACATTCTATTTTGGCATGCAATATGTAAATTCTATAATGGAAAACTATTAATCAAAATTACATCAGAAATAGTGTGTGTTACCATTGTAAGCAAGAGTAGTATTTTAATATATTAGTGTTCTTTATTATTAAGAGATCTTCATAAAAAATGTATGCGTTATGTATTAAAAAGTAAGAATATGACTAAAGTATGGTACCACAAATTACATAAAAATACAATACATTTTGTCCGAGGTTGAAAACTTTAATTTTGGAAGAATACGCTTTGACACACAGTTTCGAAGCGTGGAGCGAGCTTGTAGATTGGAATTTAGCTTTTACAGGAATTGTGGCTTGGGAGCTGTTACAAACAGTTAGACAGAAGGTAGAGCGGTGCATATGAATGGGAATAGTATCGACAAAACTTTCCGTAACTATGGGTATTGTATGACTATGTTGCCTCAAAAGAGCTTTGGTAAAGGTGGCGTATACTCATTGTTTAAATATGAACTTTGTTGAAAAATTAATTCACATTATTAGTTTACAGTAAATCAGTTATTTATAATATATAAAAAGGAAAGTTATAACAAGTTCCTTGGTCGAATTTAGATGTAGAGTTTTACAGTTTGGAATAATTTCCTAAAGGAAACTTAAGACAAAGATGGCAACATGCATTGCCGATTCAACATGCGTCTTTATGCGCTCAAAAGACAATGCTTAGTACCGATGTATGCATGTCTTTTTTTTTATAAAGGAAAAGAATTGTACCTGAAAATATTTGTAGAGAAATGTTAAAGTCAGATATCGTATAATCTATGGCCGAGCTGCATTGTGTTTATATAAACAGAACATATACCACAACCTAATACAATTAAAGGTAAAACAATACGTTTAAGTTAGATATCAGCGAACTATCGTAGGTTTTTAAAAAAGAAAAGAAGAACTTTTTACCGAAATATAATGAAATGGGCAAAACGCAAACATGCTAAAACCTTTCCTAATTGAATAAATTACCCAAGTGGCTTTTGTACATGTGTGTGCCGTTTTATATCCGTTCTCCTTTTCTTAGTTGGTCCGGCTTTTTGTTTTCATTTTGGTCTACATTAATCTTCTGATGCGCATGCGCGGTCTGGACCAACAATTTTCATACTGAGATATTTTTTATAACTGGAGTCTAACAAAGAGTTACAAACTATATTGATATTTTAACAGAATATGGCTAAAGTAGTATGAAAATTAATGCATTATTAATCTCGTAATCAATAAAAATCGGTCTTCTGTCTCAAACAGTTACCACAGTTTGTCAAATCGAAGATCATATAATGGCTGGCGCTTGTACTTATATCTGTGTTTGATCACTGGGGTGACAAAGAAACATAATTGTTTGAAACATTGATTTAAAGTCATTAACCATGCAAACAATCAAGGGCACGCATGTTGCATTGTTGCAAGTTGTGACAAGTGTGGGAAATTCACAGCAGCTGCATGTGTTTAATAAATAATTAATTGTAAACCATTTATTCAGATATCAGGTATTGTTTTGTAAGTGTTTATTTTGCAAAACTCCGGTTTAAATAACACTTCCTGATTAAACATTTCGTGGCAGAAATCAGTTGTTTATTGTATTATTTTGTTTCACGTGATTGATTTCCATGCCGAGAGATATATAACCAAAAGGGCAAATATTGTCTAAACAGAAAACGGCAATATGATAAGAATTAACTAACAATGTTTGTTTTATGGATTATTCTTTTCCTTTGTTTAAATTTTCTGATGCGCTTGCCAAATTAAAAAGGACGATTTTGTACATTAAAAGGACGTGTTATGACACCTTTTTGTAATAGTAAATAAGGGTGACATAGAAATTCGAATTGTAGCAGCTGAGTGCTACAAATCTGACAGAAATCTATAAATTTATTTGTGTTTGGGAGCATAAGATCTTAACAAAATCTAGGACGGTCTAAAAATGTGATTTTAGTATGAGCAATTTCTTAACAGTTGATGAAGATTTTGAATATGTATATCCCACAAACATGTATTTTAGTAAGGCTATACACAGTTTCTTCAAACAGGCAAATTAAGACACTGCATCTGTAATTGTTCTTTTACAATTAATTTCAAACCAAAAAGCAAATCCAAGCATAACTATTTTACATTGTAAGTAATGTTTATTTGAATATATTAGCAGATTTCTAAGATGGTCATTTATTTCTAAGATTGTCGATTCATTTTTAATAAAAATAATAAATTATTCAATAGTTAGTTGCCATCTTATTATTTCATAATCTTGTTTTTACGATTTTGGCAACGTTAATGCTCTTGCACATTTCTGGTAATTTCTGTACTGATATGACAACTCCGTCCCACTGAAATGAACTGCATTCTCCATTGAAATGGTCTTCAGTTGAAAGTTAATTTATAATTTTTATAAAATATTGTTCTTATTGATAGTAGCAGTACATTGACCTTTTAGGGCACGACTACCTTCTCGTATGCAAACTGAGTACCAAAACTTAATTGCCATTCTCAAACGTCTCAGTTTTGAACAACAAAACAACAGAGATAAGTGTGTGTTTTATTCCTTATGGCGCATGCAGAAATAGTTGTTTATCCAACGAAATTTGAAATGTAAATTAATAAATGAATATTTATAGGACAAAATAAACCCAAATTGTTTGAATAACAACATTTTTGTTGTGTATTCTTTTTCCGGTGAACAAAAGGCACCGATTCTGTAAGTATTATAGAACCAGATACACCCAAGTGATGATTGTACTGAGGACGAAATAAGCCAAAGAGGTCCGACTGAACGATTTTCTGGCTGAGCAAATATCATGGGAAGCAAATGATTATAGCAATAAACAAGGATTCTACTTCAACTGTTATTACATATATACCGAATACAGTGCTGGTTGTCTCCTTTCAAAGTGTTCTCTGCGTCAATACAAAGTACGTGGCTTGCTGAAAAAAATGATAAATCGAATGAAATCAAATAAACCAGTTCTTGTTTGGCACAGGGCTATAAAGAAGTATGTACAGAGGGTCATTTAAAATGTTTCACATGATTTGATTGTTGTAAATAAAATACAATAGCACTATTTAAGAAAGTACCAGCTATCAAAAACAAGAATAGAAACAAGAATTCTATCTCTTTTAAGCCAAATTTTGGAAAAGGTATAAAATAGAAATAAATAAGGTAACTACTTTCAAAGGTGACATGTGAACACCGACAGGATTCAAAGTCTAACTCCACGTTTGGGCTGCTGAACGTTAGTCTTTTTACTCATCTATCATTTATTACCATTGACCTTCTGTGAATTGACTAATACGGCCAAGACGATATCAAAAAAAATGTAACCCATTAGTTTTGGCATATTAATTTAACTACACTTTTTCATTAAAAACTTTTAGCCCTTTAATATCTAATATAATCACTATTCTAATTGTTTGTTTTTGGCTGTTGTTGTTGTTGGCGTTGTTGTTGTTATATAGCACAGACAAAGCTAGGGTCATATTGGCGACGTGGGGCTAATTATTGTTGAAAGAAGACCCAAAACTTAAGTTTGGAACCACCGGCGATTTTATATGTAAGTTTGAACATTGCTGAAGGAATATAACAAATTAAATCTTAACCCAAACATGCTGCCATGCGAGATAACTTATGCGCTCATTGAGGGTAGAAACTCTATACAAGTATTCATTATTACCATCATCAGTTTAAAATCAAATGTACATAAAGGCGCCAATCGTTCTGACGCAAACAACATTTATAAAAACGTATTTTAATGGATACAACCCGTACATAAATAAAGGTTTGAAATAACAAAAACGCGTGATTACAGAAAGTATATGTTAACACACTCCTTAAATACACGTCCTTTTCCTTCCTAATTACTAGAAACTGGAGTTATGTTAACTATGAAAATAATTTATCTGAGAATCAATTATAAACTGTAAAGGGAAGTATCGCCCTTGTTAAATTGCCTTATGATTACTGAGCATTTGTCAAGCTTGTTTACGTGTTTTATAAACAACCCTCTCCCCAGATCATATATATATAAAGTCTTTTCTGTTCTACGTTTTACAATCAACAGCAACAATGTCAGCTTACATCAGTCTTGTGCTCACACTTTGTGTTTTGTACGCCGTATATTGTCTAGCTGTTGATGACCAAAGGGCATGGCGGTTGATAGAGGGAGTCTTAGTTCCAAAGGCTTTCATCGTGGCAAGAACGTTAAAAGTTCGCTCTGTTGTAGACTGTTCTACTAAATGTGCAACGGATCCATCATTGGTTTCTTTCTATTTCGAGAAAACCACTCAGCTCTGCTACTGCAACCATGATTTGGACATTAACCCAATCATTCTAGCAACCGGTGCACTTGTGTATGGTTATCCCGCCAAGGCAGAAACGTTTGATGATGTTGAAAGGAATGTAACGAAAACTTCCGAGGCATGTTTGGAGCTCCTGCATAACACCAACATTAGCCTCTTCGCCGACTTCCCTAAACTTATACCAGGTTTTGCGTTTAACACGTACTGTTACTATTTACTGTCTCACGATGGGATTGTGTTTCAACGAAGGCAAGATGGAAGCGTTAACTTCAGCCGACTGTGGCTTGACTATGTTACCGGTTTCGGAAATTCTTTTGGTGAAATCTGGCTAGGTTTGGAGAAGATTCACCAGATTACAAAGAATAAAACATGTGAGTTAAATATTACGATGGAGGCGGAACCAGATCATCCGGTGTTAAGTTTCGGTTATGCCCATTATGATAGATTCAACTTATCTGGAGCCGACGACAACTACCGTTTGTACGTCGCTGGTTTTTCTGGAACTGTTGGTGACAGCTTCAGTCAACACAGTGGATTCCAGTTCTCGACGATCGACGCCGACCATGATGCGCACAATACTTGGAACTGCGCAGATGTATACAAGGGAGGTTGGTGGTATACAGCCTGTCATCAAAGTAACCTTAATGGACTTTATCTAAATGGAAATCATACATCCTATGCCGATGGAATTGATTGGAGATTGCCATGGGGATATTACTATTCTCTGAATAAAGTTGAGATGAAAGTAAGATGCCTGTCTGACAACGTATAGTTCTACTAACATTTGAGAACAAACAGTTACATTTTAAGGGTATCTTACGATGTCCATCTTTGCTGTATCGCGGATATATGCTAAATTTACTGTAATGTCTAATCTTTTTATACGAATCAATTTTATTTAAATAATAACAAAGAAATTTTGCTTATTACAGTATTTATTCTGACTTTTGTCTTTACATCTGTTCATGGCACGAAGTAAGAATGGGATTCATCAAAACTATGTTTAACGTAAACAATTTAAAGTTCTTTCAACTTTAGACCCGTTTGTGAGTTGCTGGACCCTTTTACTAACAGCTTGTGCATTGATGCTTTTCCTGGAACTGTAAAAGTTGCTTTAGAAGAAGTATTTGATACCAGATTTCGACGATCGACGCAAACCATGATGTACATGCAGCATGTAACGGTGCGGAGATTTTCGAGTGGCCGGGTGGCTACTGGTATGCTTAGGTCGTGCTGACCTAAATGGGAGAGAGTATGCGGGAAGCTATTCGTCACATGCGGATGGTGTAAATGGGAGTACCCTTAAGATATTTATTATTCTCTCATTAAACTTGCGATGACAGTATGATCCTTGTTGTACGATGGACAATAAGAAGAATATATTTTCCTGCTCGTTTTCTTGTAGTTTGAAGAACGTTACCTAAGTAGACGCTGATTATATTTGTTGTATATCTGTTTGTGAAATTTAAGAAACTTATGAAAGTTAGTGAAAAAAATGTAAGAAAAACTGTAGGGACTTAATTTTCTTTTTGTTCAGCAGAAACCTGTCAAGAAACTCCGTCAAACTCAAATACCCCTTGGAGAGTTAAAATTTTTTCAGTCAATTAATACTGTACTGCTTAGCCTTAAGTTTACTTAAGATCTCTAGTTTTTCCTGTTTAACTCAAAGACCTAATGCGTGACAGTATAACCTGAAGACACAGTGAGTTATATTGAGTGTTTTTGTTGTTTTTGTTGTTGTTGTTGTTGTGTGAAATTAATTTCAAGGCATAGTCAGCTCAATTATTGTTGTTATTGCTTTTGTGATTTTTATCATTGTTGTTGTTGTTTTCGTCGTCGTCACAGCATTTTGTTGACATCCTATGAATAGAACTCATCTTCGACGGTAAACCAATAGCAATCTACCTATTTTTATTTTATATAATATTACCTTTAAGAGTGTTCGATATGTCATATAGGTTTCTTACGTTATGTTACAGAAATTGAGACCATGGTAAGGGTCATGGGCGACGCGGTCTTCGCCATCAACCACTTATTTGTAAGTGTTTTAAGTCAGTAATGACACCATACTCTATATAGTATGTCTCTTTAGTCTTAAAGATACTTCCTGATTTTTGTTATTTTTTATTATACCATCTGCAGATAACAAAGTATATCTCGTGACTTTCATGTAGGGAAGGAACAATACTAGATTATACTAGATTAGTTATATTTCTTGATTTCTTGTAAGGTAAATCTCTCCATATATAAATGACACAAATAAGACCGTTGATCAATTTGACTTTTTAAAAAATATTTTAAGTTATTGTACATGTATAAAATGCACACATTTATTCTTTAAACACTTTTCCATAAAACTTGTGTCTTCATGTGTAGAATTATAAATTGCATATTGCATTAATTAGTTCTGTCGTTTAAATATAACATTGCATACTAATCGCGTTGTTTACTTCGTAACTGTATTCATCCTTTTTGTGTTATGTTCGTGTAACAAAGGTTTGTTATAATTATGAGGTTATGCTAGTGGAAAAAACATTTACATCTATATTAATTTTGTTACAACGTTACAACATTATTGCTTCTAGTTGAATGTAATGTTGGCGTAATAGCAGTTAAGTTGTGCATATTTATCGAAAATCATATCGAATGTACGGTCCGGGTACATGTAACAAAGTCTTTTTTTTTCAAGAAACAACAGTATAAAGAGTGTTATTGCTTCTTTAGATGCAATGAAATAAAACTCCTTTTGTTTTAGCGTTGCGCTATCTTTTCATCTTTTCTAATTAAATATAATGTCAGTGTACTGATATCTTTGCTTGTTATTGAATGGAATGGAAAAGTACTCGTATGTTATGCATATTTGACATAACGTTAGCGTCACACTACCTTTGTGTCTTTTTTAAACTTAAACTTGTTATTTCTTCCGATAAATGTGACATCACAGTACCGTATGTTTTGTATATTAATTTTACGCTCGCGTTACACTATTTCTGAATCTTTTATATGTCAGGCCAGAGTAAAAACAGTATTTTCTCATTGTTGAATGTAAGTTAACAGTGTAGTATTTGCTATAGTTTTAATGCAACAACAGCGTTACACTATCTCTGGGTTTGTTTGTTTGTTTGTTTTTTTAATTTAAACCACTGTTGTATTAATTATTTAATTTTGGTTTTGATGAGATTAATGAAACAGTAACAGCATTTTGGTATATTTTAACATTATGCGAGTAGTACACTTCCACTGAATCTTTTGAATGTTAAGCCATCGTAGCAGTATTGTTTCTTGTTGAGTACAATTGATTACAATGCTGGCGTAAATGTTATACCAAAGTAAAAAATATGTTCTCAATCTTACGCCACCTTAACAACATCATCGGTTCTTGATGAACGTTGACATTCCGGTATTTTCTTTAGATATCATTATTGTGCAATCGTAACGATATCTCTACATCTTTTTTTCATGTTACTCCAGTGTAACAGCACCATTTTTTTTTTCTAAAATTGTCCAAAAACAAGAAAACTGTTACGCCTGCATAACAACTTTCTGTACATATTGCATATTGCATGCTGAGTTCCCTTGATATCTTCAGTATGAGTTTGCTGTTTTGTGTCGTTAAATCCTGTGTGCACAAGTTGTTGCGGTGATTTTATATACGACAGAGATCTAAAATAAAGATCAAGAGAACATTCCTTCCAGTTAAGGTCTTTCCTGTTCAACACATCAAAGTCCCCTATCCAACGTGTTAGCCTACAATGAAACAAATGAAAACGGTTCACAACTTGCGGTCGTATGTAAATCTAATAATAACTAATCTCGATAATACTTAAACATAACTAACGAAATATGACAACGTCCTCTGAGCATAGTACCATATACCGAAAGTACCAAAGTATTCATATGTAAGCCACTTCTAAAAGTAATAACAACTTTGTAGTGAGTCATTTAATAAAAAGGGCAAACAATAATTTTATTATTTAAAATAATTATCATTAACAAAAGCGAATTATATTTCGGTTTTTATTTTTAAATAAACAGAACAACATACTAAAGGAGACTTGGGCGAAGTAGATATATGTTTTCTTGTTAAACATACAAGCACGAAAAATCTCTAATCAACATATTTCATTGTTCCTGTATATCAAACGAAGTACAAAATAATGGACCGAATAGAAACGTTACAAATACTTTAAGATTGTTATATAAAAATAGTAAAAGTATGTATTTCAGTTCTCATCATTGCCTCCAAAGAACAAATAGAATCGATACTACAAAATCGCAATAATACCTTATTGAATTTATTTAAGTATATTGTTATACAAAACATTTCTCATCAAATCACACAGTGTAAGATTTTTAATGCTTATCAAACACAGGGTAACTGAAACAAGTCTCGCGTGCAAAAAAAAGACTTCTCACCGAAAGGCGGTACTTTTATCTCCGATTTCCCAAAACAGTTTGAACCAATTAAAAACGGTTACAACTTGTTTTCTATAAGGTATTGTACGTTTTTGATAATAGCGATAAGATAATCTAAACAAGAGTTTTACATCTCAAAATCCGCGATGTAGCAACAAGCTGACACTTGTCTATACAAGGTAAGGCAAAGTAGTATTGCAGCTGACAATTTTACAAAAAAATGCTTATTTTATAATTCGTTAATATAAGTTCGTAAGAAAATAAACTAGAATCTAATGAAAAACTATCAAACATCAATAGTAACTAAAACATGTTTATTTTATGATCCTATTTCATAGTACAACTTACTTAGAAAAGTTTAACTCGGTGGTATGTACATGTTTTACATAACAAAAACTACTACATGTAATTACTAAGAAAACAAGCATTTCTAATATTTTAACCACTACCTAAAATAATTTCCGTAACGCATAATATTAGTAGTAATACAACCGGATCCTGACAAATGTTTTCTAAATAGATGATGTCATTTATAAATCAATAGCAATATATAATGGGAAGTTTGTATAAGCAAATCAAAATTTCAGGCAAGAGAAATTCCTCCTGGGCATGCTGTTTTACAAACTTTTCCAAGTCAAATGTCATTTTTTGTTTCTAAATTTGTATAATTTTAAGAACAGAACTCTGGTAAAATTAATCACAATTAAAATTCTAATTGAAAATACAACTCTGACCTTTTAAAATTGTTCAAATCCTGGAAAAGTCTATAGAAACCCAGTGTTACAACAGAAAGAAAGCGTGGCAACAATCTTTTTTCAACAAAAAATATTTTAGAAGTTTTAGAAGATCTGATGATGCCATCCCAAATTGTAATAATTTATTTATTTTACAATTTACTATGAAGGTCTGGCATTGATATTCGTGTTTTATGAAATATGTCAAATCAACTCTGTGTATATAAGTAAATGAGTATCTTTTACGTAACATTTCAATAGTAACGTTTAACATTACACTATTGCAGGACACGCTAGAAATCTCCCCAGGTATATGGCAAAAAGTAAACAAGGTGATCAACTCAACTCGGAGGTTATATGGCCCTCAGCTGCGCTTCGGGTCATATTCCTTCCTCGGTCTGACCAACCAGTCCGTAAACTTGCATATTGCCCTCAAGGCCATGTATTATTTGTTAAATGTTGCAATGAAATGGCAGTATCATCTTCTGCATTAAAATGAAATATTTAAAATATCGTCTTTGAAATTAACACCTTTACGCCCACAGGTACAAACAAAGGGACTTAACTCATTTATTACAAAATTTCAATAACATTATCAATTGTCCTAATTACCTCCCCAACTATTCCCCAACCACACGCCATGTTCGATTACCTGCCAGAATTAACATTAACACACACTTTAACTGTATTGGAAGAACAAACACTGACCCACGATATAAAAAGATCGTAAAACTACATGGCGGGTCTGCTTTTATTTTCCTGTTACCTTGTCTTTGTCTTACTGAGTATGGGAATTCGTCACTTTTTTATCATATATATTTTTCTTCCTGATTGTATAAGAGTATCAACAGTCATCCACCAGCCATAACCTTTATTTAATTTTTAGTATCTAATTTAATATATTCTTCTTTCTTAATTTTTCTTCTTGTTGTAGTCTGAGTATCCACTGTACTCCACTAGTCATATCCCTCTGTTACATCCTTTTCTTGTGTCCTGTCACATCTACAACCTTGATTATGTCCCTTTATCTTAGCTGAAATGCTTTTCTATAACATTAACTAATTGGGTAACCACCTGTCAATTGCCTGTGTTTATATTAACCCTACTTAATTTTGATTGCAGGCAAATTTTAATTGTTAATATGTTGCCACAAAAATATAATTGTATAATGCAATAAAATATTGAGAATGAATTGAATTATTGTAACTGTTGATGCTTTAACTGAGATTTCAATTTATAATTATACTTTTTAACTCCCAAAGACACTAAACAGTCTACAAAGTATGTCAATAGCGTGAAGTTTGTAAGACAACCTTGTTGTAATTCGGTTAAGAAATCATTAATCTAATTTACAAATCATTCTGCCAAATTGGTATAGATCTGAATGGTTTGTTAGTTGATCTAAATGGGTAATATAAACATGTAAACAAAACATAGTTCACTCAAATGTTTTATTCAATACACGTTATTTACTAACTTGCATTGCATTGTTTGATATATCTATACTCATTTCTATTTAAAAATTGTTGTATATTCTATATTATACACAGGACAACTTAATATATAAATGTGTAAACATTTTTGGTTCCCGTAAAACTTGCATTAAGAATGCTGTAAAAGTAGAAAGTAAATCATATTTGCAGTTTGTTTGCTATTTTCGGGGACGTAATATGTTTCTTATGTTAAGTAATTAATTGCTAACATGGTAAACTGTGGTCTAATGTTCTATCATTTTCCACAAAAAAGCATATGTCTTTATTGATTCATCATTTGCCGCATTTCCACAGTAACAAATACGAGACAACAGCTCAATGCATCCTTAAAGTGTAAATGCAAAGAATCAAGCTGAATTTGTCATTTTAGTTACACCTGTTTTAATTGTGAGTTTCAAATCGATTTGCAGATGAACCCTTCCATCACGGAACATCCATAGTCATCCAGACGATAACCAGAAGACAAAAAGCCCACACAAAAGCCATTGCCATCGGGTTGCCCGGGCCCAAATAAGGTCATATTGATCGGAACGCCGTTGTGGGACCAGACGAACTGACCACTGGAGAGTATTCCGCCGGACCAGTAATGGAAGGACCCTGCAAGATAGTTCATTTTAATTAAAACTATTGTATCATGACATATCAAATATCATATGGTCATGTGTTTTATTTATAGTATAAGTAGTTTAACAAAATAAACTACATCACATGAATTATATATATTTATTATAGTATAGTAAATAATAATAAAGCGGATACCTATCATACTTCTACTAACTCCGACCAGGTTAAATGTATTCATTTATGTATTCATTATGGAAAAAATCGAAGGTTGGTGCGGCTTTACAAATTTGACGTTATTGTTTTCTATACAAAGAGCGCCTAATCCGATGGATTTTATCTGGAAATTTAAAACTTGAGTCAAAATTTCAATTAGTCAAAATGCAGTTAGTAATATCAATATAATTATTAAATGATTAGTTTGCAGTATCAAATAACCCTACATGTATTAGGGACGCCCTTAAATTAAGAAAATTAAATACATGTAATTCCATGAATCAGCCACGATTTGTCCAGACATCACAATAATGAATTAAATCCGTGCCATTAATGTATTTTACCATATTTTAAATGAAATAAATAAGGGACATGTGCAATAAAACAACCGTGGGCATTTGACTTTGTCACAAAGAAGCGTTGCAGTTTTCACTTCATCTTTACAGTGTTTGTGTGATACTGCGGAGTTAAATGAATGTTCATGCGCAATTCTTTCTATCGATTGCAATAATACAGAATTGGATGAGACAAACTTGAAATAGAGTTGTTAAGGAATATACTAGTTGCTTCATTTATGTTTTGCCTTCCATTTTTACTAAATGCTTTAACAACATAATGTAAATCTGCTTCTGATTTCAGTACCTCGTATTGTTGTGAACGGTCTATGAAAAGTCGTTCGCATTGTTGTCTTAACGTTCATTTAAGATAAATTTTGGCATAAAATTGTGTGCATCAACCTCTTAAAATGTAGAAAGGATGCAATCACTGAGCTTATGGGTATTTGTTTGTTTCTGACTCAATAAAGGTAAGTGGCGGTTACTTAATTGGACATTTTCACTTTTTAATTGTTATTTTCACTGGAAATGTCGTTTCCATGGTATCATATTGAAGTCACCAATATATATGTTTTCATTAATTAAGTATGTGTTTTTCACGTTAGTTATCTGGCAAAATGAAACTACATACGCGTTTTATGACATCTGATAATATAATATAATATGTAAAACAAATATGTATAACACCACATACATTATATTTACTGTCACAATACAGCAAAGTATTTTCACGAAAGCAGTAATTATTACGGAATAATTCAGATTCATTTTTTTTTGCTTTCATGAAAATGCTTTTGTTTTCTTTGATTTATTAAATTAAAATGTTATACTTGTATACCATTTGTCTTCATACCAGTCATCATCCGACTTGTTACACAAAAGCTGTAGCGGTAATGGAATAACGTTTAAATATCTAGTATATCTATATAGATTAACAATAAGTGGTAACAAAAAGGTACATATCCTGAATAAATCAGTATTTACGTTTCATAAAAAAATGTTATTTTTAGAAAGTAAGATATATAATATGTATATCGATCTTTTTACCATATGTACCATTGTATCGCGGTATTTTGCCAAAATATTTATGATCACTTTTTATATATCCATTAATTAATTGGCCGAATCTTCAATCACTACTTTATATATGTCCGTAATTGAAAAATTGTTTATCCTTCATTTAAAATAAAAATAAAACAACCGTAAAATTTACATACGGTCAATGTAAGGACTCCTACAACATCAACGTATTAAATTGAAGCTTTGGTCATGAAAGTCTATTTATTAACACTTTTGTTTGTAAAAAATTCCCTGTGCATGTGATCTATGTTGTCATTGAAGTCATTCTATAAGGAATGTTGCGTGTATTTCCTGTGATAGATATTAGACTTTAATTCATCAATTCCATCTTCACATTAACGGGTTGATGAAACATTTACACTTCACGTCCTTGATTAGAAAAATATAATTTCACTTACACTCAACAATTTTGTGTAGTTCTTCTTATAGTAAAGATACTTCTCTGTCTCTGTCTCTGTCTGTCTGTCTGTCTGTCTGTCTGTCTGTCTGTCTGTCTGTCTGTCTGTCTGTCTCTCTCTCTCTCTCTCTCTCTCTCTCTCTCTCTCTCTCTCTCTCTCTCTCTCTCTCTCTCTCTCTCTCTCTCTCTAACTTTCTATCTTTCTCTCTCTTCTAAACGTCTGTCTCTTCTAAATGCTATATGGAGATTATTTTTCAAAGACGTCAACATTTTGTCAAAACTTGCTTACATAACTTAATTTTTGATTAACAAATCTTGCCGAAACCCTGAATATAGCAAGCTTGCATAACGACCTAGCTCGGGATTGAATTTGATGCCAATCGAATCAAGCTCAATGTCACCGTTACTAAAAATAGCAAAAAAAGGTTTCCGGTCAATAACTTCAGTTCGAATAAACCAATCTTGCTGAAACTTTGGTTGAAGCATGGTTCCATGGTGTCCTAGCTTGGGATGGGATTTGGGGCCAGTCGGGTCAAGGTCAATGTCACTGTAACTACAAAAAGAAACACAGTTTCCGTTTAATAATTTGGGCTAAAGTGTCAAATCGTTGAAAACCCTGGTTTCCTGGCGTGGCCTCCGTTCTTGTTGAATTACCAGTTTCGGCAAGAGTTGATACAACTTTCCCTTACACTTAAAACTTCTTTGCAAGATAGATTCCATGAGCACAATAGTGAAACACGAATGTAAGTAGCCACACTTGCCTAGTTGTGCAGCTATCCAGTCGAGCTCCGCTACAGATTCTATGTAAATCAGTTCCGCCTGCAAACTGTGACAGTGATTCTGCAATTGACAATGTTAGGCGGTTTTAAACGTGTGTTTACTGTATTAGACAAGTTTATCCTTTCTTTTGATACTTATGCATTAACTGTACGAGTAAATTAATAACTGTATACCAAATTCTATAATAGTAAGTGCTGTCTGCAAAAGGTGTTTAGGGAATGTTCATGTCGTTTACTGTTCTTGTGTTGTCTTGGCATGACTTTTATCAAAACTAATCACTAGGTAATAAGTGTTTGGTCTTTTCAGTTTCGTTCGAGAATCTTAAAAAATATATAAAAATAAAAAAGAGAATCTTACCGATGTCTCACTGAAAAAATCTTGAAAAAATAATGCTTTTATAAACTTGGAATTAATGCGAATATGAAATTAATAAATGCCCTTAGCTTCTCTGTTGTATTGCAATAAGATATATTTTTTGGTATTTTTGATTTATACATTTATATAATTAATCAAGTCTATTATTATTGTTGTGGTAGTGGTGGTGGTGGTGGCGGTGGTGTAATGTTGTGGTAGTGGTGTAGGTGGTGGTGATAATATCTTATAAATGCGGGCGTTGACTGTGTCATTACGGCTGGGTTCTGAGTCAATATTAACATTGATTAATCAAGCAAATAACTTACTTGGGCTCCTTGCCATGTATTCGCATTTTCAACGATCAGGTAGAAGTTACAACCGTAGGAGATGACACCTGGATGAAAACTGAGCGCTGAAAAAACACAAATGTTCAAATATTTAAACACCAATCTTTTATATTTCATCAATTAATACTAGTGCAATTTGTTTAAATGAACACATCAAAAGAAGTCCATAAAAAATATCGTTTAAATACAAATTGGAAGGGATTATCGGCTTTCGGTCTATAGTGTTTCGAAAACAGCGTATTAGCTGTATACGTATCAACTATAGCACTTCAGCAGTTAAATTGTACACCTACACACTTTCGTGCGTTTATCCATATCACAACAAAGGATAACTTACCGGGCCTTTTGCAATAGTACGTCGTCTCTGTTAGAGCGGGTAACGTCACGTTGTGGTGACAAAAGTGACGACATCCTTGACAAAAGTCTTGCTTGTAAAATACTGACGCACATTGAGACAGCTGGGAACAGCGGGTCACACATTCCACCCGTGACCGCAGATCCGTCTTGTGTAACACGACGTCCGTCGGGCGACACGACTGTCCATCATAATTGACCAATCTGTGCGCTTCGATCTCCGTGACGGCATCACATCGGAATAACTGCAATACAATCAAAATAAGAAAGGTAACCGAACACCTTAACGTATCCATAACTTAATCAAATTGTTTAAATTGGATACAGAAATGCAGGCCTATATCAGACGAAAGAGAGACGAATGACTACATGAAAGGAAGTCTGCTAACTCGATTTTACTGAGTTTATTCACAAAGGTGAATAGATTCCACACCCTTTCATGAAATGAAAAACTAATTAATTGCGTAACAGAATATACAATGCAGGCCGGGATATATTGTGTGTAAATTGATTTTCCTAAGTTAATTAGCTCTCAATGTTGTTTTAGTACGATATGCATGTCTTAGATAACAAACAAAAAAACAGCTTTTCCAAATAAATAAAATATATTTTGATAAATGGACTCAATGTCAAGCGGTTATGTTCAATAAAACTATTCGGTGGTTGTCGAGTGGCGTTTTCTAAAATATATACCCAAGTCAATACCATATCGGCATGTGGTCTCAGTTTAAAATGTAGAGCGAGTAAACAAATGAACTGAATCCGGCGCAAATGATTGAAGTAGATGAAAAGGTGTCAGTTATAAAGTGTATTATTATATGTATTTCATAAGAGTCTCCCATCGTGATATATTTTTTTTACCTCGTGACGGTCGCATTATATGACACTGTTGCGTCACTTTTACGTCGCTTTTTGGTAAAATGAGTTTAATAAAATATATTGTTTTGTAAAACTTGTTGCTGGCTTTTGCTTTCTGTAAGCCATTTATTGTAATACATGTAAATTCTATGACTGAACACTGATGTTGGGATCAATTGATAGTTTTGCGGCGGTACATCATCTTGGCGGTAACATTTGTAAGACAAACGATTCGAACATTTTTTATAAATATAAAGTACTTACGTTGCGGTGCACTCTGAGCTACATAATGCACTTGTTGTTGTTGATTCATTTTTTTTCATGAGGATAGCTCATTATATTATACTGCTTAAAATACTCAAAGAATGAATTATTATAAACAATAAAATAATATATGTATAGCGAATAATTATACGGCTTGTTGACTTTGTACTAGGATTGGCTGTCCTGAAAGTTACCTTTTAGAGGAACATACAACACTTACTCAGTTTGCTGGCAGCTGATGGTAATTCATGATAAATCTACTTGATGCATGCATTATGTGTGCATAATTCCTTGACTGTAACAATTTCACTTCAATAAATTAAACAATTCTAAACAATGTCATGTGCATTTATTCTTTACACATACACAATATCAGCAGACTGTCTGATACGACTGATGCTATTATGTCTCGTATTTGGCGGACAGTCTCGATGTTTCAACGGATTACTCGCTTGCTTTGTTATAAAATATGTATAGTACATATCATAGTGGTATATGTATTCAACGCCGAATTTCTGTGTTTATAATCAACGCAGTCAATTAAAAGTTTTCAAGACACGGTAGAGGTATGTAAATGATATTGATTTTTATTACATAAATCAATGTATGCGAGCGATTGGTTGCTTTCCTTTTTGGCCAAGAACTTAAAGTTTATTTTGTGCGCATGTGTGTTAATGTATGTGTATTTTATGGGGATGAAGAGAGGGATTAGCCGGCATTTTTGCCGACACTGCGCAGCGACATTTGTATCACTATAGCACAGGGGCACTTATGAGGTGCCCAGGGACTGAACCCGGCCGGTCCATTATACTGACACCGACGAGTCAGGCGTAATGCTGTCCCATTGGCCCCGAGCGTTAGGAGGGAAGCCACTACTACCAACTTTAAAGTCTTTGGTTTGACCCGGCCGGGGTTTGAACCCACGACCTCCCGATCCGCAAGCCAAC
This sequence comes from Sinonovacula constricta, assembly GCA_007844125.1. Lineage (NCBI taxonomy): Eukaryota > Metazoa > Mollusca > Bivalvia > Cardiida > Solecurtidae > Sinonovacula > Sinonovacula constricta. Next base: position 49,265,229 of record CM017556.1, on the reverse strand, counting down.
GCTCTACCATCTGAACTATTGCGGTGTATTTTATGTGTTTTATAAAACATTTGGTAATTGTCTTATTATGTCCATACCAAGGACGCCATATTCAGTTGGTACTTGTATTTTTGTAACAATAGAACAGTTTAATGTATGATATTCTTGTGTGTGCAATGTATCTGAGATGTTTCTTCTGATAAAGGCGATTATCTCCACGTTAATATTCTTAAAATATAGTGGTCAGTATTTCAACACTTTAAAACTCTTTCTTTAATTCATTTTACACCATGCGTCTTGATGTCAAAAAGAAAGTTATATAGACTAGAAACGTTTTAGTATTAAAGTGTGACCAAATCCTCACGGACACACATGCACACGGGTACACGCATTTACATACAAGTAACAATGCTTGGTTACAGATCATACATTCGTCTTTCCAGTACATCAATATAGTTGTTATGAAATATTGTACATAAGATGGGTCATACGTGGTGGGCATATTAAATCACAGTTGCATGTTATTCCTAAATGTAAACATTTATATGAGCATATTTATATATATATCCAGCAGTCAGAACATTGCACCGAACACACATTTATGATATATTAAAACTAGGAATATATTTTACAATTGTCATGTAATTTCGGATTGTAAAATAGGCACATTTCGCGATTTTGCCACGTTATAGCAGTTTCAAATAGTTGATAAACTTATATATGCATTATAAGACAAATAACCACATTATCCCTAAACATTGGGTATGGCTTCTTGTAACATATACATGTACATGGGTATGTATGTTCAAGTGTAAGACCTAGAATTGTTATATAGAATAGTTTAGGATCCCAGTTTGAAAGTTCATATACAAAATGTATGACTAGCACAGCACATTGCTGGGGGATTGGGATTAGCCGGCATTTCTGCCGATACTGTGCAGCGACATTTCTTTCATTATAGCACAGGGGCACTTATGAGGTGCCCAGGGACAGAACCCGGCCGGTCCATTATACTGACACCGACGAGTCAGGCGTAATGCTGTCCCATTGGCCCCGAGCGTTAGGAGGGAAGCCACTACTACCAACTTTAAAGTCTTTGGTTTGACCCGGCCGGGGTTTGAACCCACGACCTCCCGATCCGCAAGCTGACGCTCTACCACCTGAACTATTGCGACCGGTCACATTGCTGAGGAGCCAAGAAGGTTCACTGACTGTACACACAACGATCACAACTGTCCTTACACGCCATCATTTAAACGTCACAAAATTATTTATTTATGGAGGGCGGTAAGCAATAAAACTTTTCTGTGAATACTTCTATACATTTTTCTTCGTGCGGTTGAATAATTGATGCACTATATACAGCATAGCTCTCGTTCGTAGAATACGAAAATTCACGAAATCAGTGTCAAACAGTATAGGTTTATTCCAAAGGGATTTTTAATTCGCAATAACAAATAATTTCACGATTCATTTCCAATCTTGAGTTGGAGGTAATACATGAGGATAAACAAGTTCATGTTTAAAAATGATCCAAAGTTATAGCATAGTTAAATGTAACATATCAGACAACAAACCCTCAAAAGATACGAGAATCTCTACATAACTGATATACCGCCTAATAAATATGTTTCTTGTCCCTTGTAGTATTATAACTCTTAATGACAGCATTTTGTTTACTAAAATACATTGCTTGAACAAAATAGAATAAGATTAATCAGCTTAAATTGTGTTCGGCCTTGATTTAATCGTACTTTCTTATTGTGATGCAGATAAAAGAGTGTTCTTCTATGTACTTGGCCGCTTGCACAGTTTCAAGTGTTAATATTAATTGCCCAAACATTAGCACCGTGGCGGTTAAGAGTCTTTTATTACAGAGTTGCATTTGCCATCTCATACAATGTTAGGATCCATATCAGCCAGTTATTAGCCCAACGAGATGGAATCGATCCTTTTGTTTATCGGTTTAATTGTCTTTAAGTTATATTTGACATTATCGATCAAGTCTGGGGAATACAAATGGCGTTTGTTGAAAAAAAACATTTTACGTACGTTAACGGGATTTGATCATCTTTAACTGACAGATAATTTGTTGTACGATATATTTACGATAAAAACGATTTTCTCAATGGTCACGAGTTTAAGAATAGGTAAATAAGAAAAGGTCCTATCAAAATTTTCACAGATATTTAAATTTTATCTACCTGCAGACCAAGGCAAACAAGGTAAATGAAAATGTGACAAAAAACACAGAGACGCGACATAACACACAAAAAGAAAAACCATCAGTTACCGCCTTGGAACGGTCAGTCGGCAAAAGGGCCAACTGGGGGTGCTTAAACCTGGTTTGTGGAGCACTCCAACCTCGCACTTCCTGAAGGTTTTTCTATCAAACAAACAGTGTAAATAAAAAATATCCCGTCAAAGTGAAACAACTAACAGTAAGCACCTGCATCGGGAGATAAAACAGATATAATGAACTTATGTACATACATGATAACTAGTAATAAAACAACATATGTACAGTATGTACAGTAGATAAAAGCCTCGGCAACCAAAAAATTTCAAATGAGAGAGTAGTTTCAAATAAAATGAAGCAGTACAAGCGCTGATATATTATAAGAACAAATAATTTCACGATTCATTTCCAATTTTGAGTTGGAGGTAATACATGAGGATAAACAAGTACATGTTTAAAAATGATCCAAAGTTATAGCATAGTTAAATGTAACATATCAGACAACAAACCTCAAAAGATACGAGAATCTCTACATAACTGATATACCGTAACACTCAATGACAGCATTTTGTCATAAATGCAATGACGTCATATGCCAAAAGTGTCAAAAGTGAAATGTTAAAAAAATACGGAAGAAATAATAGAATTTTAGAAAATCAACAAACTAAAACGTAGTATTGTTTAGAGTTAGTACTGTAGTTCTGATCTTTACCTATACCATCGGACTTCTAGGATGCATCAATGTAAGCAGAATTGCTGTGACAGTTTTAAAAAAAAAACATGTAGTCCCATGCGGACTGGACAAATACATTGGTTTGGTATGCGATCAATGCCAACAGTCACTTACTCCATTGAATGATGCGAATAGACATATGAAACAGCTAACTGAAATACATGCCAGTACAAAAGTATGTGGGATAGTCTTTCAAAAGGTTCACGACATCTTATTCCCTCAAGATTGAATGATATCGTAAAGTAAAATATAATTTTACGCAAATCCAGTAAAGATAATTGGGGGCATTTACTGTCAAACTGAATTTTATATATTGTTACTCGTATACTTAGAAGATTTTTTTAATTCATGATAAAAACTTTGTGACTGGCCTATGCATGTAATCTATATTATTATTATGCTCTCACAACAGTAACGCTAGTCCTCTCGACGATTATTCTTTTATTTGTCGTCAATTCTTTTTTTTTTTTCATTGCGAAGCTAGAAGTATTAGTGTTTGTTTATTCGATTTTGTTAGATATCGATCAGTTTTATTTTGATTATTTGTCTCAGGTGAACGTTCCCACCAGCCAAGGAGGTGCGACGTAAAAGCTCTGTAACTGGTTAAGGTATACTAGCGGGTCTTTTTGTTGGACTGCTAGTTCCATTGCGGTAACTATTGGATTTTCTCCAATTGTAAAGTCTCGTTCTAAGATCTTTTGAGAACTACCTGTAATATGTTGTAATAGAACCTTGGTGTATACTCGTATTATATTCAGACAGGTTTAAAAGACAGTTTGACGCTTTAATTATATTTCCATCTATCACCATATGGTCATATTATATGTATGTAAAACATAATGCATACTCTGAAACATATTGTATAAAACATACAGCCGTGGCCAGGCTAGCCCATCTACAGACATTATATTGGATTTCTTTCACCTGCACTATGGTTATATAGATACTTTTACTAACATTAGAAAAGAAAATGTTTCTGACGTCTACGGAAAGAATAAACTTAGAGACGTTCGCCTATTTTGTATCTTGACCATTCAGCCGGTTTCAAAGTATAGAAAGCAGTTGAAGTAATTTAAATGATTTAACTGGTTCAGAGGAAGATACTTTGCAAATACCTTAATGTTATAAAGAAAAATATCCTTATCATCTTTCCATGACGATTTACACAAAAAACAACACTACCTTGGTTATTATGAAGGAAGAATGGCTTCAAGTCAAAAGAAGACGTTAAGGAACCCTTACTTTAAGTAATTAAAGCCGCGTCATTGATACTATTACATTTTGGAAAAAAAAATATGCTTTATAACTGCTTTATTACCTGCCTGAAAAATTCCTTTATATAAGACATTGTATACGTGAATGCAATATAACAACGAGATTAAATAAATACAATGACATTTTTTCAATGCATATCTATTTTATTCATATCAACAGAGTTTCTGAAACTTGGGGTCAACAGCTGTTAAATTGGTCATATTTTACAAACTATATAAAGGTGACAAAATATTGAAAAATGAAAAAAGTATGTCAACAAAAAATATTAACACGCTATACGTACGCCACGCACAATATTATATTGGACATAAATGATATTTTAACGTATTATGTTTTATAATTCGAGGTATGATGTATTTAAGAAATCTTGGAAGTTAAGTATTTTTTAAAAGTAATTAGTTGTAAAATGAGAACAACGGAAGTCCCACAAAGAGACAGAGGAACACGTTTTCAAGTATGTGTGTTCTGGTACAATGTGTATTGGTATTTTGTCTTCTACATAAGTGTCTATTTTTGACCAATCAGAGCAATATCTGATTTATCGCTAGCTACTGAATCGTGTTGTCACAGTCATTGTAGAGAAGACTTGGAATAAACACAAGGTAAATTCTGGCAGAGTATTTATTTTACGTTAAAAATATTCTTACCATTCACTTAATATTAAACACTTCAATGCTCAGTTGTTAAATCGTGTAGGTATATTATTTACATATGTTTATATCTTTTAGTGTATAATTAAATAACTAGTAGAAAACTTATCACTATAATATTTTAGATTTCCTTTAAGATATACTTTCAGACAATAAGATTTTCTTGTTTTTGTTGTGTTTTTTTTTTAAATCAAAAAGTAACTAAGATGTCACATGGCTCACAGGGTCACCGTCTTGTAATAGTATTATTGTTCTGTTCGAACCTCGCAAGATGAAAACTTCTGTAATGTTTTGAGAAGTTAAATCTCAATCACGAAACATCGTAATTGCAATCTTCAGTATTTAAAGTATACATAACTTTCTCAATATATTTTGAAGACGCCATTTTACATATGCATCTATATAAGACGGAATAGGTTGTGTATATTGTTTGGCTTGTTCAAAATAACAAGTAAGCTGCATACATTTATTTAGATTGAACAGCACTATTCTACCTGTGTCCGGCATCTATGCAAGCTTGTAGTTTCGTTTAAGAATGTTCATTTTATACAAATATAAACACCTATATTTATGCAACAGTTATAACTGATGGTAAATATTGTATTACTTTTACCAGTTTCAAAAACGTTACGTAACCTAAATTCTATCTTTATCTATGCAGGGAGAAATTATCTGGACTCCAGTAGTCAAGCACAATATGATGTTAGGACACTATGCTATCCTTTGGTTGGTTGGGTTGGGTCTCGCGTTAGAGGAAACCTGGTTATATGAGTTCACCAAAAGCACGTGTCTGTTTACGTACGGAGAGCCGATTGGCCAGTCGGGTGAAATCAACGACATGCAGTGTGTTAAAGCCTGTATGCAGCATGAAAACTGTACCTCCCTGATGTACGAGAAAGCCACGCAAAATTGCTTCTTGAATGCGGAGACTATAGCAGACGGAAGTCAGTATTCCGCCGACTGTGGAGTGCAATACGCCGAGTCAAGTATGTAATTTTTAGTACACAATAATATTATACTTGTCAAGAACTACTTTTAATATGCTGGTGGTAAAACAAGATTTGTTTACACCGATTTTCCTTATTGCTTGGGTCACTTACCCTACGAGTTTGGATTAGCTTCTTTTCATATTTGGATCACATTGAATAGCAATGGTAAACCCAAAGAAAATCGTCTCAGCTTCAGGCCCGGATTTACCGGAGAGCTGAGGGGGGCTTTGAGCAACCCCCACCCCACCCCACCCCCGCCCCTTCTGCTAGTCAGAAGCCTGAGGCCATCTGTAATTTCTCTCCTGTAAATTATACAAAAACAGTCAAGATCACTCCAGTATTTTAATATAATATTATATATAATGTATTTCGAAGTTGGATTTTTTATAATATAATTCCAGTGTTATTATGATAATGCGTGTATTAACTAGAATTAACAACACGAACCAAAATAAACACTGTTGCAAAATATGCAATAATTTACAGGAGGGGTTTATCCAGATTGGAAAATTTACTGAATGTGTTTTTACGAGCTTACTATAACACGAACAGAAGGAATTTTGTTTGGAAGAGTTTGTCCTATTCCGTATAACTCAATGGTTTACAGAGTATGTATCAAGTTGCGAAAAAGGTGAAGATATATGGCTACCTTAGTGATTATTGTGTTATCTTGCGGCTTGCAGTTGTAGGAAGCTCCGTGTATAGCAGTAATACTGAGCAGTTTGTAAGTTTTTGTTGGCTAAAACTGTTGCTGTTGCAAGCATTTATAAAAAAACTATTATGTATTAAGCGTAAAGGCCACATTTGGACATATTTGCTTAATTATTTTGTTACCCAAAGTACAAAATATATATGTATACTGGGAAAATTATGCCTATTAATTAATATTTGTATACTTTTTGTAAGTTACTTTATATAGTTTAGAGAAAAGATCTGACTTTGAAAAGGCTTAGGTATATTTTGTTTGGGAAAAATTAAATTGTACGGTTCTTCGGAAAAGGTTCAATATTTAGTGTCTTAAATTGAGCACTAGTTTTATACTTCTATCACCATTTCTGGAAAATCTAAGCTTTTTTCTTTTAATACACTTCTATCAAATGTGTGATAATCGCCAAGGAAACCATTAGTTTCATATAGCCCAAATGAGTTTATATATAGTATACTGGAGATTCTGTTTCTAGACACCCTTACGAACAATTAAGCACCCGTGAAAAGTTATGTTACTAAGGGTTTATGCCTTCGACTTATTAAGAATTTCGAAGGCGGTTTAATAAAATCATTAAAATATTCTCAAACGGTGTCCGCACTATCTCACTGAGATTGAACAAAACCCTTCCGTTGATTTCTGAAATAATTAAAGTAAGTCACATAAGCTTGAACGCCCTCCGCAGTTTAATCAAGCTGCCTCCTACACTGGCATTGGTAAACGAAGACACCAAATCAACAGACACCGTAAGGATATTCCCTGTCCTTCGGCTGTAATACTTGATAGACCTCATGTATGTATGTACTTGATTTTACGAGCACAACCTTTGAAATACCCGCGAAACTACAAATACTTACGAACTGCTTGTTCTGTCAATACGGGACTATAGCGTGCTGCTATCTACATACAATCGCATTTAATCCCTCTGCTTTTAATTTTTCTGCAAATTTTTGTCATATAAAGCTTTCATGGCATCAAGACAATACAGCCCGGCGTAATAATTTTGAGTGGAATCTGACTTACAAAAAAGTTGAGTCACCGTATGATTGCCTGTTATGATCTTAAAACGTCAAGTAAAAAAATTTGAGTGTTTTTAAAGATCTATTTAAACATGTTTATTATCTATCCTGTGAGAGGCTCTCTTAATGTTATTAATAAGATTGGATTAATTTCCATTGATTCAAGTATTCTTATTTAATCTTAGTTTGATTATCGATTGACTTTGAATATGTCTCCTCAATGAGAGGAGCCGATACCGATTATAAGTCAGAGTTTTAAGAATTCGGCGTCCATGTAATACCAAAAGCTCTCCTGACGGTCAGCATATACTCAACGGATTTCCGGTCAAATGTATCTTAACTAAAGTTAAGTGAACTAGTCGGTATTTAATGTAAAAAATATTAAACCATGCACCCGGTTTTTATAATAGACGGCATCCGGCATGTGATTGACAAGCGTCCGGTCTCCTGTGCTTAATTGATGATGAAAAATCTGATAAAGGTTTAAAACATTTGAAACATTTACCTCTAATTCTTTAAAGTTACATGTTTTATTGCCAACTATTCTATCTTTCATTCTATGTTGCGTTTTAAAACAATTCAGGATTCTTCGGCTGCGATGAAGGTTGGCAGTACCTTGCACACAAATGCTACATGTTCGTGGACGAACTTTTGAGCTGGTACGAGTCTGGCGAGTATTGCATCGGACAGAATTCCTACCTGGCAAAGTTGTACGACATCCGTACCTACGATGTACTAAATAACGTCACGGAGACTGGTTGGTTGACCGCGACACAGACAAAATTGTATCCTACCTGGATTACTGTTAATGACCTGATTGAGGAAAACATCTACACAGGTACTGTCCTTCGACACAGGAATACTTGTACATATTCTTAGAATATAACGCTAACACTAACAACACTTACAACTCTGCGCAACATTCGCTTGACGGTAACCCATGGGCGTGACCCCAATACGAGAATACAAAAGAATATCATATGACAAGACAAAAGCCATAAATATTTTAACTAGCATAGGACAGACATAGGAACATCATTAAATGTTAAATACAAAAGTGATAAAACACGGGACGAGATATATCATAGCAGAAAGACGATGGATACTGCTTTGGAATTGTCAGTCAGAATTATAGGAACGTCTGGCATGCGAAGGCATTTTATAAAACATTCTATCACGCACTATCTAAGAATCTTTCTCAAAGTCACTGTAAATTACTGTAAATGAGACAAATACCAAAGTGAGCATCTTTATCGGATGTAAACAAAGGATACCAGTTACAAATAATTTAACAGTCAGCAAGAGGAACATTTTAAAACAGTCATTCTTTAGTGTAAGATAAGCTAAACCATTAATAAAATAAAACATTTCACATAAAAACACATATGATTGCATTTTATTTAGTCAAAAAGTCAGAATAAATAATAAAATCGCTTTCACTTATGAGCTATAGTGATAACTACAAGTATTTCCATCGAAACTCCAATAAAAGCTTGTTGTCGTCTTAGTTTCTATGATCGTGTTTACTCGATATATATAAATATACCAACTATATTTTATGTTACAGATCGGGAAGGTGTCCGGATAAAGCCAGAACTCCTGCCGATCGTTTACAACAATTACGACTCGAGTGACTGTGGGCTTTTGTACCAAGCCTTCATTGTAATGGCCGATTGCAACTTCACTAAAACGAGTTGTCTGTGCGAAAAGGACCCCCACATCATTAAGAAGAGACCCAACTCAGTTAATTAACATTCGGCGAAGTTCGAATTAATTCTACATTTGTAAATGTTTCATTTGTGAATTTCTGCGTAACCGAAAGTAAGTTTTTGAAGTGACAGTAAAGCGTAAAAATTATTGTTTGAACTTCTCAACATTCAGTTGAGGGACTAAAATTGAATATTGTCGTATTCGCACCACTGTAGGTATTGCAATAGCAACTACCTTGTTTATTAATTGTTCTCTTAAATAATAATAATAATAATAATAATAATAATAATAATAATAATAATAATAATAATAATATTGTTCACATTGACGCCATAAATTTATTGTGTAGCTTTAAGGTTTTGTTTCAATTTAATTGCAAAATATTCACTTGATCAAACCGTGTCAAGAAAAAGCGGCTAAAGGCAAGTTCAAGTCATTGTCAAAAATAACGGTTTCATATTATAGATAAATCAGTGATACAATTATGGACGCTATAGGGACATTCAGCTATATTTGTGGAGGAATTCCCCAGGCAAAAGTCTAAGTACACAAACCAGCACACCGCAGGTCAGATGTAACACCATCTCTCATTTACCATTCGCTGAGACGAGAACTCGAAACCACGACTCAGCGACCCTACCACTCTACCAAAAGGCGCCTTCTTATTTATGTACTAATGGGAAGACGCACTTTTCGAACTTTCAAAACAAAAATCGTACGGCTTGTTTATGCCCAGAAGGTGTTAATTTGTAATTAACATCATTTAAAAATGTGATAATAAAATATTAAAAAGTTTCGTTATGTTATTTAGTGGTTTTCACGAATCAAACATCTATACATGTATTTGAGAGCATACTTTTGTTTTCATTTCAACCGTATTGTTTATATATATAGTTTATTACATAATGTATTTTTGTGCTTAATCCAATACGCTACCATTGATAAATTAAGTTCTATAAATTCTCAGCTGTTCGGACCCATCATGAAAAGCTGTTGTCGCTGTACGAGATATTTCAATACAAATGCATATTGATATAAAGACACTCCTAACATTATATCAACAAAGTCGCCATAAGATGATAAAACTGAAGTTACTGCATAAAACTTGTCACTCATTATGAGAAACAGGAACTTTTTATTGATTGCTGTTACATTAAGTGTGTACGCTGACTTAAATGTGTAAATAATATGGAGAAATTCGACCATTTACGCACTTAAAAGTGATTAAGTCATAATTATAGGTAAGCAAAACTGTGTTTAACTATGGTGTATAATGGATCTTAATAATTACTCTGAGTATTATATCTTATCTCAATATGATTCTTTAAAACATTATTTAGAATTAAGGATTGTCCTTAGGTTGAGCAAACCAAATGCGTTTAATAACTTTTAGCTATTTGTAGAAAAACATATCGTATACCTCATAATGGGTCGATCCATTGACCCAATGGTGACGTAATCAATAAACTAAAAATAAAGGATAGTTCGAGCGGTCTTATTCGTCATTTACATACGCAAAATATTGACATGAACAAAGAAGTTATTGCAGTAAGTTGAACGTTGTTTAATACATTAATTATATAAGAAAAATACACTCTGTCTACAAGTAAACAGTAAAGGGAACAGCAAAAATCTTTTTTTTTATATTTCATGCTCCAATGTTTTTTGACAATTAAACACAAATGTGAATCACCGTGTTTTAGCCAACAAATTATAAAGGCAGAAAGATCATGCTTTAGGCTTTGCGAATTATGTTGTAATTTTACAAATGTCAACTACTATTTACAAATAATAATCAGGCTTTGGTTGCATCTCTTTGTAATGTTAAAAAATGAAATAAATAAGACTAGAGTTTAACACGTTTATTAAATATTATAAAATAAAAATAGCAAACGAAAAAATATTAGCGATGTATTAATTTAAATATGAAAAGCTAATAAATAAACTATTTGGCTTATTTTAAGAGCAACAAATGCCTAAGACAACCGTCGCTTTAAAAGAAAATAATAAACACAAGCACATTTTTTGAAAAGAAATAGATAAAAAAAATAATAAAGGCATATAGCTGATATATTAAGACCTGTATAAACATTAACTAACGCAGGCTATGAAAAGTTTCAATAAATATGCTAAACTAACAGACCCATGCTATAAAACATTATATTTGCCGGATCCATGTTACAGATTATGAATTAAGACTGCAAAATTTAAAAAATGTCAAAGGTGCCTTATTTACTGGGAGAGAAAATTTAAACCAACAAACACACAGTATAAATGATGTATTGGGAGAAATATGTTTTCTTATCAAAACGCGTAATATTACCGATATCTTGATCCAGAAAAAAACACGTACTAAAATATTTCTCTTTTGTTTGCCACCCATTGTTCTGATTTTCAATGCTGCGTACCAGTATCAATACAATCTTCCTCCTGATAAACATAACGTGCTCTTAAATGAAGTATCTCCATTATAAAACCTTTATTGACAGCTTTCAGTGCAGAAACTAATGGAGTTGCTGTGGAGTGGGCCAATACATCATACTACTTTCTATCACTTATACTGATCAATCGTCAAAAACTTCAAATACAATTCCCTTTATAATATATTTCCGATTTACTTTGTCCATATATTGACTGCAGCAACATTTGGGTGGCGATATTTGGCCTAGTTCATTACCGTTTCTAATATAGAATATGAAACATATGACCACGGAAATGTATGAATCAATATAGACATTATAATTTTGAATGCACATTATATACTGATATTTAAACAAATATAAATTCAAGCAAACGACATTGGTAATTCACAGGGGAGGTAAGATATCAGGCTAGGTTAAACAAGAACAGTTGTAGAATAAAATCAACATTAAAAACAAAAGCCAAAGTCAATACGAAGAAACGATTGCCGCAGCCGGCGCCCGTGGTATTTTTAACGAAATAAAAAAAAGAGTTTGGTGTTAATATAAATGTGTCTCATGTTCCAAAAGGAAGAAAACAATATTAATCTTACAAAATGAATGATAGTTTGTAGGTCAAGACCTATCCATGTACATGTATTGATGTACGTGTATTTGTTAAACGTGTTTCAGGTATGTGCCGCAAAACGGCGTTAGAAGTCAGTTTATATTGATATTTCCATTCTTATATGTTTCAGGTTATTTAGACCTGCATTTATAAAAATAATAATAACTAACAACAACAATAATAATAATAATAATAATAATAATAATAATAATAATAGTAATAATAATTTAGTATATCCAAAAACATACGTTTAGTGTTTAGAATAATTTTCATCGAAATGATAGCATATTTTAATCAAAACATTAAAAAGTCGAAGTATTGCCAAGTTGCAATATTTCTGATAGATTTGAGGAGATATTAAGCTCTACTGGAGAATCCGGGTATCGATCCCGGTACCTCTCACATGCTAAGCGAAAACCCTATCAACAAAGCTAGAATGCAATTCCCCGTTAAATGTTTCATGTTGCATTTGCATTGGTTCTTAAATCAATTAAGATAAATTAATATATATGAAAAATATAGGTAAGAAATATCTGTAAAGAGTATAAAAACAGAAATTATTGTTTGAAACTGGTAATGTTCCAACTATAAAGAAAGCAATATTTATACTTTTACTAAGGGGAAAGACTATGCGATGGAGACAAAGCAGTTTAGACAATGCGGTCGAGACTATGCGATGGAGACTAAGCAGTTCAGACAATGCGGTAGAGACTATGCGGTGGAGACTATGCGGTAGAGACTATGGGATGGAGACTAACCAGTTAAGACAATGCAGTAGAGACTATGCGGTGGAGACTATGCGGTAGAGACAATGCGGTGGAGACTATGCGGAAGAGACTATGCGATGGAGACTAAGCAGTTAAGACAATGCGGTAGAGACTATGAGGTGGAGACTATGCGGTAGAGACTATGCGATGGAGACAAAGCAGTTACGACAATGCGGTAGGGACTATGCTATGAAGACTAAGCAGTTCAGACAATGCGGTAGAGACTACGCGGTGGAGACTATGCGGTAGAGACTATGGGATGGAGACTAACCAGTTAAGACAATGCGGTAGAGACTATGCGGTGGAGACTATGCGTTAGAGACTATGCGATGGATACTATGCGGAAGAGACTATGCGGTTTAGACTATGCGGTAGAGACTATGCGGTGGAGACTATGCGGTGGAGACTATGCGGTAGAGACTATGTGGTAGAGACAAAGCAGTTAAGACTATGCGATAGAGACAGTGCGGTGGAGACTGTGCGGTAGAGACTGTGCGGTGGCGACTATGCGGTAGAGACTATGCGATGGAGACTAAGCAGTTAAGACAATGCGGTAGAGACTATGCGGTAGATACTGTGCGGTGGAGACTATGCGGTAGATACTGTGCGGTAGATACTGTGCGGTAGAGACTATGCGTTAGATACTGTGCGGTGGAGACTATGCGGTAGATACTGTGCGGTAGATACTGTGCGGTAGAGACTATGCGGTAGATATTGTGCGGTAGAGACTATGCGGTAGATACTGTGCGGTAGATACTGTGCGGTAGAGACTATGCGGTAGATACTGTGCGGAAGAGACTATGCGGTAGATACTGTGCGGTAGATACTGTGCGGTAGAGACTATGCGGTAGATACTGTGCGGTGGAGACTATGCGGTAGATACTGTGCGGTAGATACTGTGCGGTGGAGACTATGCGGTAGATACTGTGCGGTAGATACTGTGCGGTAGAGACTATGCGGTAGATACTGTGCGGTACATACTGTGCGATCGAGACTAAGCAGTTAAGACAATGCGGTGGAGACTATGCGGTAGAGACTATGCGATGGAGACTAAGCAGTTAAGACAATGTGGCAGAGACTGTGCGGTTGAGATTTTGAGACTTGTATTATTATGCATGTAGACTGTTGGTTGACTGGATAAAAAGATTCCACGTAAAGTAGAAAAGTAATGCAGTAAGCCACTGTTTTACTTGATTAACATCAGTCAGCCTGTGGTCACAGAAATCATACCCCAAACAACGGATGCAGTTTGTCCTGATAGTTCAACAGGTTACCAGAACGCCAGGTGTCAGTGAAAGGAAACCATCATTCAGTGAGTAATCTGTTCCTTTCTCAGAAACTTCTTCTAACATGTATTTTCTAAATACACGTTTTTACTTCGAAAAATGAAGTTAAACATTGAATAGTGAAATAAATTACAGAACAAAATTATTCTATTTCCTAAAACAACATGTTATTTATTTTGTAAGTGAAAAAGCGGCATTTCTTTGGCCCCTTGAATATGATCGCATGCCAGTGTAGGTAATATCAAATGCAACTAAGAACATACGGTCATGTCTCGCCAGTTAGGTGAACCTTTTGGATTTTCCCGCTGGTATTGACATGTTTTGTTATTCGTGTATATTGTCGATATCTGAACAAGAGTATGAATAGAGACATTTTATATTTTTATTTTATTAACAAAAGGCTTGAGTTCTTAATCCATATTTAATTACATAACGATGTGACCTGGATTCATGAGTATATTAAAAGAAAGACCGATTGTCGCATTTATACAGAATCTTAAATCTTTTAAATCTTGAAACATTTCCTTAAAAATAAGAAATCTAAATTTTATAAAACAATTTTATTTTATAAAACAATTTAAATTAAGAAATCTTTCAGGATGTTTTCAGAATTTAAGTTAATTTCTTAGTTTCCGAGTTCTAACTTCTAGCCATACACAAAGAATCTCACACGATTTTATCAAATCTGAGCAATACTTTTCTATTCATTTTCTTCGCCGAAAAAAGTAAATTGATTGAAATAATAAATAGTAAAAACGTATTTGCATTTAATATGAAGTGCTTTAAAAATATATCTAATTTTGAAATGTATTCGGTCTGACATCAATTAATTGAATGCTTTAGAAAATAAGTAGATGCATTATATTATATGTTAAACTGGGTCGACACGTGTTGTGTGGTTATTCATTATGTATTTGATGTTATTTTTGTAATGTTTATATAAAATTGTTATTAACCGTTCAGATGATTTGAGATGCGCAGAAACACTCATTTTGACATATATAAAACGAATAAAACGTTTATATCGCCGCATACTTCTATCATTATAAAAAGTAATCACAGTTGCAGCACTATATATAAGTTAGTCTCTGTCTCTAGCGCGATAAAAAGTAGTTCTATGTATCTATGATTGGATGTGAAGCGATAAGCAGTGACACACAACTCAGAACATAATCACCGAAATTTTTCCGACAGTTTATACCAAGTCATTTTCTGTCAAGTGTCCAAATAAGTTAATGTTACCTGCAATGATCCCGCGAAATGCAGTTTATTAGTGTCCATGTGAAAAGTAAAGCATAACACGCTACATATCATTACACATATCACATTACATCCGAGCTACGTTGCGCAGTAAAAATTTCTTACTAAGAAAACCTACTACTCTCTTTTGAGACCAAATTATTTGATCAACAGGGTCATAAGCCCTTATTTGTACGTCGGTGTCTATTTTTTAGATTTATAAATAATCGACATTCACCGCGGTCTATTTCACAAACTGTACTATGTAAAAAAGAGAATGTTATATATAACCAGTTTTAAGTTAACTTAAAGTTAGTTTTTTGCAGCCTTTCAGCACAAAGTCCCCAGAGCAGGGGAATATGTATGTTATACGTAAGATATATGCAAACCGTCGAATACCAGACTAACCAACTCAATCTAAATAAACGTGGGGTTCACGAAATTGTGAAACGGGCACTTAAAAGAATATTGAGTTTTAAATGAACCGTTTTAGCACACAAGAGCACAAAAACCCGACCCCCACTTCATAGAACGATAATGACTCATACTTTTGCTGTAAACCTTGGAGGGTCACGGTCATCGAGATCATAAACTTTCTGTTTAATGTCCACTAGATTGAAAATGGGTTTGTATCATTTGAAATGGGTCGGTTCGTCTGGCACAATAAGTATATACGACATTTAACTGCATTCAGTATCTCAAAAGGTGACTTCTTTCCCAGTACAGCGAAGACACAGTGTTTGCAGCGCGTCCACTATTTCAAGAAATCTTACTTTCTCTTGTGTAATAAAATATATATATGGTGGTTTGAACCAATAATCAAGCATCTTTTATAGATAATTACATTTATGTGTGAATAAATCTTAATATATGCAATTACTGTAATAAGAAGTTTCTAACCAGCTGACGTACATCAATCAGAACGCAGTAATTCATGCACACCTTTATTAAGACATGATACCACGCTTCCTTATGGACATTCTAAATGCAGCCCACGGCCACTGAAAACAGGCTTTCTAAAAGGTAAGGAAAAACAAAACATGATGCATTTGCTTATTTATTAGCGCCAAACCACATTGTACAGAATTAAGGTCGTCCAAAAGAAAATGGATAGCATAATAATAACTATAATTATAATTGTCTGCTACAAATGAAGAAAGAATTAGCACATTAGCTCTGTCATGTAGGAATAAAACATATTATCTATATATAGCTAAGTTCATTTAAACAATCTACCTTATAAAAATTGCTTTTTTAATGTTTATTGAAAAAAAATTCTATTGATTGTTTGAGAGCAAATAGCTACAGTAACTTAGGTGCATTGAAAAGGGTTGAGAAGGTGTCATTGAACCATAGCCTGTTATCCCACACTAATTATAGGCACCTTTGGTGAAATATCCCACAAATCTGTGTATAATATAAAGCTAAATTGGCATTCATTCATTACATAAATACTTTCTTCCCGTTTTTCGTTCCTTTAACAGACAATAACCAACTGGGCAATTACCTCCTCCATGAACAAACGGAGGAAATTGCTTGTACAATACCTGGCTGACGTTGTGTTAGGGATAAGGAATAAGAATGGGATATGCGGCACAATACTTCTAAAATGTTTTTTCTTATGTTTTCTCATGAGTGCATGATATATTCTGTTAGATTTAGAAAGTTGCAAACGTGCGCAGTGACTTTGGACGCAGAGCTTTTGTGCAATTGCAAAAATAAGGAATATAAAAAATGTGAGGAAGATGTCAGAGATTTCCCCTGTATTTTGTAGACAGATTAGAAACCAACTGCTGAATTAAGAATTTAATTAAATTGCACAGCTATATACAAGTACAAACCTTGTAGATATTAGGCATGTAAGAAAAATTACATGTTGGGGTTTAACACAAACTTAATTTTTCATCCAATTGTCTCTCTGCTTGTCATTTTAAAGACCTAATGTCGATAAAGATTTAAATACCTTACTAAAGTAGAAGGGCAGGGTGTATATCAGTTCAAGCATCCACGCCGCCTTTAAGTTTCAGCCACCCTATCTTAGGTATAAGACACACAGTCTAACATACACACATTCCTTAAAACGTGCAGCCGTTACACATTAGACTCACGGTCATTTTATCAGGCATACTTTCCTGACGTATTATTCACACAGTATATTAGCCATAAAGACTATACTCCTTAGACAATCCGTCTAGCACACAGCCTTAAGAGTCTTGCTGTAAAAGGTACACCTTCAAAAGAGTCACTTAACTTATTTGTGTATACCGATGTCAAGCGCTTGGTCAAATTTTGAAATTTATTAATCAAATGGGCAGACATTTTTGTATTATTGTTTTGATAAACTGGTAGAAGAAATTTTAAATGGAATCAGCATTTTTAAAGAAAGACTCAACAACTATTCAAAATGATGAGTGTATAATACATAATACAAGATCCTATTAGAATTCATTATAAAGAGATGTGAAAATGGTTCTGATATTGAGGAACAAGACTATGGTCACGCATTCTATAACGATTTAAAGGCAGACTTGGATCAAAATGTTTTGAGATTTTTCTTTAGTATGGAGCAACCCTTCATTGGTTTGATTTAACGGACAGAGCAACACGATGTACTATCAAGCCTGAAAACGTTGAACCTAATTTTGAAGTTGCTCCGAGCTGACAAGAGCTATCCTTTAACTGATCCGAATGGAAAAGCAATTCTGGATTGGTTATTATCCGACGGTTAAGGAATGTTTGAAACCCTTGAAGAGTGATGAGGTGTGTTTATTAATATTTAGATGACAGTATGAAATGTGATTTTGGGAAGGAAAGGTGCGTCCTAAAACTTTGGGATGCCATTCTTGCAGGAAGACATTAACTTAATACTGATACTACAGCTCAACACGAAAAAGGAGAAACTATCTTGCATTTTGCTGCTATGAACATCATCTTATCAACAATTTCCTGCATTATAACTTTGGTCTAAAAGAAAAGCAAGTGTATGTGCATGAAGATGACTCATTTTTGTGGAGTTGATCCAAGGAAAGAAGCCACATGTCCAAAAGAAGAGATGAAGGCTTCTCTGATGATACACCCCTTGCATTATATTTTAAACATACTGAAACCTATTAAGGTAGACTTCACATGTACCAAAATGCCGGTTCAGACTTTTATCTAGCAAATAAAATAATGTAAGCTTAAACAATATGCTCATCTATCAAGATTAATATTTTTACAACGATGGAGAAAATATTAAAAAGTTTTGTTTCTAGTCGATCATGGTCTTAATGTGAATGGGGAAAATATGTTTGGAAAATCTACAAAGTTTTATGCTAAGAGTAGAGATTGTGTTTTTTACGATTGATGCACAATGGTGCAGATAGATTTAACAATACAAAACCAATCACCAGGACCTGAAATTGTAAAGGGTGTCATGTTTTAGGCAATTCAAATCAACGTTGTCTGGAATGTTATAACATTCAGGCAATATGTTAGAACAGAATTTGGTATGTCAGATGAATTTGACTTTGTCTACAGGCCAGACAAACTTGGCGATATACTGACAGACCAAAATTCCGACTTAAAGGGCTCAATGTAGTTCAACAATAAACGAAACACTTCAGATGAGCAATGATTTATCAACTTCAGTCAAACAGAAGGTGAACACTGTTCATTGTTGGAATATTCCAAAAGAACTGATAGCAGTTACATGACAATTAAACAATGAAGAACTGGCTGTCATAAGGAGGTGTAGAAAAAGATCAATACATATTTGAACATTTAAGTATCTGGGTGGACTAAACGGATGTCTTTAATCATTATAATTCTTTCAAGTCATGTCCAATGAGCGCTGGCTATTGTATAATATAGTTCAGTATTGATTTCTATTGTTGCTTTAGCTTATATCATATTAGATAGATCATATCAATGATTGTATCCGCATTGTCATTAGTTCATCGTTTTCATCGTTTTTGTTTTGATTGTATTTGCTTTTGAGCAGTTTATACATATTGAAGAATGTCTCATAACGAACATATATTACCAAATTAAGCCCATCTAAAGAATCCAGTGGTGGATATTGCTTCATGTGCATTGTAGTTGTAGTCATTTGAAGTAAAGTCACTGACGTCTAAGTTCCAGAACCGGATATTTTAAGTCGAGGTAATATCGAGAGTGATAGGATTGAACTTGTATAATCCAAGAGCATTATACCAGATTACAACCTGACAGACATTTTAAGATTCCAAGAAACAACAAATTATACGTACTCTGTAGGATTAATGATATTGAAAGCTTTTTAATTGTGCATTCTGTAGATAACATCCAGAAGGTCATGTGTTCAGTCCACGGTAAATTAATTCTATAGTACTTTTGCATGATCAGTTTCCTTTTCCAATTTGTGGTGTAATCTGTAAACGGTTTAATTAAGACATTGCCACTTTTCAAGATACTTCAAAAAAGAGATTAAAGTGTTGATGCCTTAAGTATGCAATGTAAATTTATAATCGATTCTAGCACCTCTTGCATGCTAAGCGAGCGTATTTAACATAGTGTTCCCTAATACAATCGCAAATGCCACATAAGCAATCTTAGTCTGTTAAAAAGAAACGTTGTCGCATGATTCACCGATATATATTAAAGATTAAGATTACGCGGTGACTATTTGATGATGTCCCTGGAGTAACCAAGCTAATGCTATGTAAAGAGCATAGATACTCATTTTGTTATATTGGTTCCGTGGTGTAGTGGTTATCACGTCTGCTTTACACGCAGAAGGTCCTGAGTTCAATCCTCGGAGGAACCTAGATTTTCTTTTAATATAAAATTTGTTTAATATTTTTCATAGGGTTCATTTAATACCAGTGACAATTAAGTTAAAAACGTATTATATATACTTGATGTTCCGATGGCAATATGTGCATTATGTGCAACATTTGAGTCATACGGTGTAATATTGTTTGCTGGGTTTACCGTCCAATCAACAGTATTTCAGTTATCTGGAGGCTGTGTCTAACTGAAGCAGACATAGTGCTGCCTTCACTGTATGTAGCATACTGTGAACTGCCATGATACCACAGCCAGCCATATTATATAGACACAGCGCCAACCGGTCGTGGAAATACCATTAGCAAGGGCGCTTTACCACTACCATTTTTCACGACTTTGGAATGTCGCGGCCTGGGATAGAAACCGGAGCATCCCGTCCCTTGATGTTATATTGTATATGATGTACTTCATTGTATTGCCTAACGGATATGGTTTGTGCCTTACTTCTAAACAAAACACTGAGACATCAAATCTGGCATGTTTCGATTACTTTTTATCGAAAACAAAAAAAAAGTGATGATCATGTTACCATATTTACTATTTTATATCTATTTCAAGTTAAATAAAGAGAAAACAATTAGAAAAAAATAAGCACGTAATTAATACTTTTTATTAATAAAAGTCACAAAATATGTTGAATCATACATGTATTTAATTAAACAGTCTAAAGTTGTGGCAATAAACACAAAAACAATATTAATTGATAAATAAAAAAAAGTTTATGCGTAACGTGTATGCTTAGTTGCTTATGATTCACCGATATAAATCCCTGTGGATTACATTAGTGGCTTTCTTGTGCTTTTATTTTATTTATTTATTCGAGCAAGTAAAATATTATGAAAGTACAACACATGCGACATTCATTAATAAGTATTGCAATTTTGTCAGCAAATCGATGGTTTGCAAAGCAGTGAACTCTGAACCACCTACATGTATAAAATCGTCAGAAACCACACTTAACAACTCAATCTATATAAACGTGGGGTTCCCGAAATTGTGAAACGTGCACTTAAAAGAATATTGAGTTTTAAATGAACCGTTTTAGCGCACAAGAGCACAGAAACCAGACCCCAACTTCAAAAGTAATGCTACACCGTGACGTAATCAGCATAGAGCGATATTGACCCATACTTTTGCTGTAAAGCTTGGTGGCTCACGGTCATCGAGATCATAAACTTTCTGTTTAATGTCCATTACATTGAAAGTCGGCTTTTTATCATTTCAAACGGGTCGGTTCGTCTGGCATAATAAGTATATACGACATTTAACTGCCTCCAGTATCTCAAAATGTGACTCCTTTTCCAGTACAGCGAATACACAGTGTTTGCAGCGCGTCCACTATTTCAAGAAATACTACTTTCTCATGTGTAATAAAATATATATATGGTGGTTTGAACCAATAATCAAGCATCTTTTATAGATCATAACATTTATGTGTGAATAAATCTTAATATATGCAATTACTATAATCAGCAGTTTTCAACCAGGTGACGTACACCAATCATAAGGCGGTAATTCATAAGCACCTTTATTAAGACATAATACCACGCTTCTTAATGGACATTCTTAATGCAGCCGACGGCCACTGAAAACAGTTAGGGAAACACAAAAAATATACATTTGCTTATTTATTAGCCCGAAACCACTTTGTACAGAATTAAGGTCGTCCAAAAGAAAATGGATAGCATAATAATAATTATAATTATAATTGTCTGCTACAAATGAAGAAAGAATTAGCACATTAGCTCTGTCGTGTAGGAATTAAACATGTTATCTGTATATAGCTAAGTTCATTTAAACAATCTACCTTATAAAAATTGCTTTTTTAATGTTTATTGAAAAAAATTCTATTGATTGTTTAAGAACAAATAGCTACAGTAACTTAGGTGCATTGAAAAGGGTTTAGAATGTGTCATTGAACCATAGCCTGTTATCCCACACTAATTGCACGCACCTTTGTTGAAATATCCCACGAATCTGTGTATAATATAAAGCTAAATTGGCATTCATTCGTTACATAAGTACTGTCTTCCCGTTTTTCGTTCCTTTAACAGACAATAACCAACTGGGTAATTACCTCCTCCATGAACAAACGGAAATTGCTTGTACAATACCTGGCTGACGTTGTGTTGGGGATAAGGAATGAGAATTGGATATGCGGCACAATACTTCTAAAATGTTTTTTTCTTATGTTTTCACATGAGTGCATGATATATTCTGTTAGATTTAGAAAGTTGCAAACGTGAGCAGTGACTTTGGATGCAGAGCTTTTGTGCAATTGCAAAAATACGGAATATAAAAATGTGAGGAAGATGTCAGAGATTTCCCCTGTATTTTGTAGACAGATTAGAAACCAACTGCTGAATTAAGATTTTAATTAAATTGCACAGCTATATACAAAAACAAACTTTGTAGATATTAAGAATGTAAGAAAATTTACATGTTGGGGTTTAATACAAACTCATTATTTCATCCAATTGTCTCTCTGCTTGTCATTTTAAAGACCTAATGTCGATAAAGATTTATATACCTTACTAAAGTAGAAGGGCAGGGTGTATATCAGTTCAAGCATCCACACCGCCTTTAAGTTTCAGCCACCCTATCTTAGGTATAAGACACACGGTCTAACATACACACATTCCTTAAAACGTGCAGCCGTTACACATTAGACTCACGGTCAATCTATCAGGCATACTTCCCTGACGTATTATTCACACAGTATATTAGCCATAAAGACTATACTCCTTAGACAATCCGTCTAGCACACAGCCTTAAGAGTCTTGCTGTAAAAGGTACACCTTTAAAAGAGTCACTTAACTTGTTTGTGTATACCGATGTCAAGCGCTTGGTCAAATTTTGAAATTTATTAAACAAATGGGCAGACATTTTTGTATTATTGTTTTGATAAACTGGTAGAAGAAATTTTAAATGGAATCAGCATTTTTAAAGAAAGACTCAACAACTATTCAGAATGATGAGTGTCTGACATAATACAAGATCCTATTAGAATTCATTATAAAGAGATGTGAAAATGGTTCTGATATTGAGGAACAAGACTATGGTCACGCATTCTATAACGATTTAAAGGCAGACTTGGATCAAAATGTTTTGACATTTTTCTTTAGTATGGAGCAACCCTTCATTGTACAACAGAGCAACACGATATGCTATCAAGCCTGAAAACGTTGAACCCAATTTTGAAGTTGCTTCGAGCTGACAAGAGCTATCCTTTAAATGATCCGAATAGAAAAGCAATTATGGATTGGTTATTATCCGACGGTTAAGGAATGTTTGAAACCCTTGAAGAGTGATGAGGGGTTTTATTAATATTAAGATGACAGTATGAAATGTGATTTTGGGAAGGAAAGGTGCGTCCTAAAACTTTGAGATGCCATTCTTGCAGGAAGTCATCAACTAAATAATGATACTACAGCTCAACACAAAAAAGGAGAAACTATCTTACATTTTGCTGCTATGAACATCATCTTATCAACAATTTCCTGCATTATAACTTTGGTCTAAAAGAAAAGCAAGTGTATGTGCATGAAGATGACTCATTTTTTGTGGAGTTGATCCAAGGAAAGAAGCCACATGTCCAAAAGAAGAGAAGGCTTCCTCTGATGATACACCCCTTGTGTTATACTGTAAAGATACTGAAACCTATTTAGGTAGACTTCACATGATCCAAAATGCCGGTTCAGACTTTTCTCTTGCAAATAAAATTATGTAAGCTTCAATTATATTTTCATCTATCAAAATGAACATTTTTACAACGATGGAGAAAAATTAAAAACAAAGTTCCGTTTCTAGTCGATCATGGTCTTATTGAGAAAGGAAAATATGCTGGAAAATCTACAATTTTTTATGCTAAGATCGGAGATTGTGTTTTTTACGATTGATGGACAATGATGCAAATAGATTTAACAATACAAAACCAGTCACCAGGACCTGAAATTGTATAGGGTGTAATGGTTTAAGCAAATCAAACCCACTTTGTCTTGAATGTTATTACATTCAGGCAATATGGGAGAGAGACCAGAATTTGGTATGTCAGATGAATTTGACTTTGTCTACAGGCCAGACAAACTTGGCGATATACTGACAGACCAAAAATCCGACTTAAAGGGCTCAAAGTAGTTCAACTGTAAACGAAACACTTCAGATGAGCAATGATTTATCAACTTCAGTCAAAGAGAAGGTGAACACTGTTCGTTGTTGGAATATTCCAAAAGGACTGAAAGCAGTTACATGACAATTAAACAATGAAGAACTGGCTGTCATAAGGAGGTGTAGAAAAAGATCAATACATATTTGAACATTCAAGTATCTGGGTAGACGAAACGGATGTCTTTAATCATTATAATTCTTGTCCAATGAGCGCTACCTATTGTATAATATAGTTCAGTATTGATATCTATTGCTTTTTAGCTTATATCATATTAGATAGATCATATCACTGAATGTATCCGCATTGTCATTAGTTCATCGTTTTCCTCGTGTTTGTTTTTATGGTATTTGCTTGTGAGCAGTTTATACATATTGAAGAATGCCTCATGACGATTAAGCCCATCTAAAGAATGCAGTGGTGGATGTTGCTTCATGTGCATTGTAGTCGTAGTCATTTGAAGTAAAGTCACTGACGTCTAAGTTCCAGGACCGGATATTTTAAGTCGAGGTAGTGTCGAGAGTGATAGGATCGAACTTGTATAATCCAAGAGCATTATACCAGATTACAACCTGACAGACATTTTAAGATTCCAAGAAACAACAAATTATACGTACTCTGTAGGATTAATGATATTGAAAGCTTTTTAATTGTTTGTCCAATCTGTAGATAACATCCAGAAGGTCATGCGTTCAGTCCTCGGTAAGTTAAAACTAAAGTACTTTTTGCGTTATCAGTTTCCTTTTCCAATTTGTGGTGTAATCTGTAAACGGTTTAAATAAGACATTGCCACTTTTCAAGATACTTCAAAAAAGAGATAAAAGTGTTGATGCCTTAAGTATGCAATGTAAATTTATAATCGATTCTAGCACCTCTTGCATGCTAAGCGAGCGTATTTAACATAGTGTTCCCTAATACAATCGCAAATGCCACATAAGCAATCTTAGTCTGTTAAAAAGAAACGTTGTCGCATGATTCACCGATGTATATTAGAGATTAAGATTACGCGGTGACTATTTGCAGATGTCACTGGAGTAACCAAGCTAATGCTATGTAAAGAGAATAGATACTTATTTTGTTATATTGGTTCCGTGGTGTAGTGGTTATCACGTCTGCTTTACACGCAGAAGGTCCTGAGTTCGATCCTCGGCGGAACCTAGATTTTTTTTATTTAAGATTTAATTAATATTTTTAATAGGGTACAATAAATACCAGTGACAATTAAGTTAAGAAACGTATTATATATACTATAATGTTCCGATGGCAATATGTGCAATATGTGCTACATTTGAGTCATACGGTGTTTGTTGGGTTTACCGTCCAACCAATAGTATTTCATTTATCTGGAGGCGGTGTCTAACTGAAGCAGATATAGTGCTGCCTTCACTGTATGTAGCATGCTGTGAACTGCCACGATACCACAGCCAGCCACATTATATAGACACAGCGCCAACCAGTCGTGGAAATACCCTTAGCAAGGGAGCTTTACCACTAGTATTTTTCACGACTTTGGTATGTCGTGGCCTGGGATCGAACCCGGAGCCTCCCGTGCCTTGGTGTTATATTGTATATGATGTACTTCATTGTATTGCCTAACGGATATGGTTTGTGCCTGACTTCTAATCAAAACACTGAGCCATCAAATATGGCATGTTTCGATTACTTTTTATCGAAAACACAAAAGTGATCATGTTACCATATTTACTATTTTATATCTATTTCAAGTTAAATAAAGAGAAAACAATTAGAAAAAATAAGCACGTAATTAATGCTTTTCATTAATAAAAGTCACAAACTATGTTGAATCATACATGTATTTAATTAAACAGTCTAAAGTTGTGGCAATAAACACAAAAACAATATTAATTGATAAATAAAATAATACGTTTATGCGTAACGTGTATGCTTAAACGCTTATGATTCACCGATATAAATCCTTGTGGATTACATTAGTGGCCTACTTGTGCTTTTATTTTATTTATTTTTTCGACCAAGTAAAATATTATGAAAGTACAACACATGCGACATTCATTAATGAGGATTGCAATTTTGTCAATAAATCGATGTTTCGCCAAGAAGCGAACTCAGAACCACCTGCCTGTAAAGCAGAATTGAAATCCAACACACCATCTGATCATAGATTGGTCGGTTTTCCCTTATATGTTTGTTTGTTTGTTACATGTATGTGTGTTTAAATATATGACAGCAAACTATTACAGATCATATAGCGATATCCAGCATTGTAGTGGAGGAAGATTCCACACAAATGTCTGGGTAGAACCACCGGCGCACCACAAGTCTGCCGAATCAAAGTAATATACAACGACCTTTTTCAGACAAACAACCGCTAAACATTTTTGTATCAGAAAAACTATGTTTGTAGGCCTTGTATTTCAGTCACGTTTTGCATCAGTAAACTGCATTACCATTTATGGAAATTCGTAACTTTCATAGATATAATTATTGTCGTGGCTATTGAAGCAGAAATACCGACTGTGCATGCGAGCCTTATGTTCACCTAAAGTATATGCATACATGTAAGGACTGAGATCGTATCGGCCGCGTGGCCTAATGGATAAGGCGTCTGACTTCGAATCAGAAGATTGCGAGTTCGAGTCTCGTCGTGGTCAAATAAATATTTTTATATCATAAAATGGTTAATTGTGATTATCTTATACGAAAACATACTTTTTACAATGAAACATTTGTGATCAATTGCAACATCTTCGGTTATATTTTAAAGATTTGTTTAATACATTTGTAATTAATTGGACCGATCAGTTACTTGCAGTACTTGTATGGTCATTCGATAATAAAGTACTCAGTGGTAAAGGCACTACTAATCCTCGCAACAACACCAAAGAGATGAGATTGCTTAAATGTCCATGAAAAATGACCAGGACCTATGGAAAAAAAGAAATTGGCGATTTTTCATGAAATAGAATACACATTAGCCAATTTAGAAACATACTTATACCAAGAAACCTTTGGTATTCTTCTTAATTATGTTAAATATTTTCAAAAATAGACAACTTAGTATGGTATATTCGAGAGGTGAAATTTATAAAAGCACGGTCTGAACACAACTAAGCAGAAAAAAAACAACACTGTTTTGCATTGGGCAAGACTTGCGATCGGTTTATTTACATCGGAGTGTTTACAACTTGTATTTGTTATATACAATTTTATAACATGTAAAATAAATATGTATATCTGCTAACAAACTTTACTGATATACAATGCATATAAATGCACAAAACCATACATTCATTACAATTATCGTATACATGAAACTAACCCTTAACATTGAGAGCTAATTCGAAGGCCAGGGAAAAACCCAGAGATAAAAACTCACTGAACTTTGCCCAATGTAAAAAACTCTGGGAAACTGTACCCCCGAACTAACCCTAATGTAAGCTTCATGAAATCACTCGTTACATGACCTGCTATTAATCAAAACCAAATTCTTGTTATTCCTAACATCATATAAGACCAACGTTTTCACAAACTCATAGCAAATGCAAAATAACTGCATTTCCAACGATTCGAATTTGAAATAGAAACGATGTGAACCGACCGAAGTCTAGCGTAGAACTGACCACCAAACAGAACCCTCGTGCCTTTTCCCGCTCTTACACGGCTGATTGACCACTCGTCACCTGATACATATCCCATCATTCAAATACACAATCACCCCTATTGTGCATGCCGTAATGTTAAGACATACGTTCTGTGCTATACTACGTAACGCACAGAACTTTCAAGTCTGAACACAACTAAGCACAAAACAACAACACTGTTTTGCATTGGGCAAGACTTGCGATAGAACAATACAAAGGATAGATCGACCGCATTCAAATTCGAATCGTTAAAATACAATACCACTCTCAAAGTTTTAATTTCTTGGTAATTAACAATTTTTTTTCCAAAGAATCGTCTACATAACCGTCCTTGGCCGTGTCTGACCTCCACCGACCATGACGCTTCAAACAACGCTCAGAAACCTCTTCTGCATTGGCAGCCTCCGTGGCTCCGCCAGCGCGTAAAGAATGCAAACCCAGATTTGAATCAAGCGCAACCAACTTTAACTTTGAAACTACACATTCCCTAGTACGTGTATAACTAAGCTTTTTGTCCTTATGTAGCAAAAAACATTTCTCCCCCGACCTACAAGCTGGTCTAAACAAAAAGATATCTCCCCCCAACTGCAAATGAGCAGAACTAATATATCTCTGTAACATACGTAAAGGACAAGCAGACGTTTCCCCCCGAGAAATTAATACTTCATTACCCTTCCTATATATATCAGTATTACTCTTTTTTATTAAAAGCCTAATATGATCATCATGAATAGTAACATCATTACACCTTAAACTGCTGACTTCATCGAAACGCAACAAACCAGCATAAGAAAGCAAGATAATGGACAAATCTCTCAAAGTAATAACGTCCGTAGATCCCACAAACATGTCACACAGTGTAACTAACTGCTCTGAAGTAACGACGTCCTTCTTAACTATGGGTTTAGAGTTCAAACGCTTGGCACATTCTAGCATAGATTTTACCAACTGGCTGTCTGTAGGGTCCTTTGAATCACTAATATTATGGTACCACTTAATACCGTAATAAGCCGACGACACCACACTGTCCGACTTTCCAGAGTCTATAAGAGACGATAAATACATAGCGACGTGGATTGGATACGCTTGTTCACAGGGGAAGTGCCTCTCAGCACAAAAGTCTTTAAACAGCTTTACTTGATGGGAATATTTGGCAACCGTATTGTCCGATCTAGAAGCCAACAAATGACCCGCCATACGATCGATAACGTTGTCTCTATCAGATATCGCTACACCAGCCTCATCGAATTTCCTTTCAAGTGTAGCTCTTAAACCAACACCTGAAAACACACAAAACTTAAATGACAATACACATTTACCAAACTATCTAAGTTTGTTTGTTTGTTTTTGTTTTGTTTTTTAAAAACCAGTTGCATCCGTGCAATCACATTTTAACGCCAGCAATCTGAAACTCAAAGATTCATTAGCAAACATTCCATTATTGCCACGTCCAAGCGTTACCGCTCCCAATACAGGCAACTCAAACACATCCTTTATAAAATCACAGTACTCTCCCTTTCCATTGGTTATCATTGACCAAAAAGGAGCTGATTTCCACTTTGGAACTACTAGTGCCCCACAACAACGCTCGTACGTAATTTTCTTTATAGACTCCATTACTCGATTAGGTGGAGGAACTATCCAGTTCTTTTCACCCCGCCAACACTGCTTGAATGCGTCTACGGCTTCCGTGCCTGGTACCCAAAATCTAGAATTAAAACGTAAACATTTAGCATTGTAATGCGTAGCAAAACGATCTACTGTAAATGGTCCCCACTTATCGTTTAAATACTCAAATATTGACTGATTTATTGACCAGTCATCACAATCCTGACATCTACTCAAATAATCAGCATGCACATTCTGCTTTCTAGGAATCCATGTTGCGGACAGACAAACATCATTTTTACTACACCAATCATGAATAAATAAACATATCTCATGCACACCGCACACGTTGCTTCCAGATTCTAAAATATAAGACACATTCTTATTATCAATATATAGCGCTACCTCTTTGCCATGCACTATAATTTCATTACTACACAGTACCCTACGTACAGCCTCTAGCTCCCGCCACGTAGAGCTCTGACTAGCTTCCAGCTGTGTCCATGAGCCACTTACCTGTGAACCTACTACTGGGTTACGACTACCACTGTGCACTTCCGGGCACAAACCATTAGATTCACTTCCGGGAATCTTCTCTCTACAAATATCCACTTCCGGGGATATCGAACTACCAGGCTCCTTTGAGCTCTAAACGCATTGTCCACTTCCGGGGACAAGGCACCCTCAGATTCACTTCCGGGAATCTGATCTAAACAACACACTTCCACACCGGTGGGTTTATCTACACCTCTTTCGCCTACTTCCGGAGGCAAACACAAACTCATATACTCTGGCAATTCCGAAGCCCACCGTAACTGATCATTATTACCTAAGTCTAAACTGGTTAACGATGAACCCACAAGCACTGTGTCTAAATCAAACTGCTGTGTTTCTACATTATTCATTGTTAAATAACCACCATATCCGACCGCACTAGCATCTGTATACATACAAAATGTAGCCACAATACTTTCTCTTAAAACCTTGCCCTCTCTATTGAGCAATCTCGCATTACTCTGCCAGAACTCCAACTCAGCCACAGCTTCAGGGCTTACTTTAACCAGAGCGTTCCAACTCGCTCGTGTCAAAATACACTTGTACATATATCTACTCATTCTAGACACAATCTTACCCAAAACACTTTGTAGGGAAATTATTTGCCCTACCACGTTTGCCAAAGCACGAACATGAACAAGATTAAGCTTGTCTCTAGAGATCTGAAACAACAAGGATTTTATTGACATTTCTAATCTACCAATTCTTTCCTCTGAAATGAACAACCTATTAGAAACAAAATCCAGGGTATGACCCAACCAAGAACCCTTTCTCATGGGTTTCCACGAACATTTATCTTCTGCCAGAAAAAATCCAAATTCTAGCAGTGACTCCCGTATAAAATCACTAGCAAAACTAGCCCTTTCTAGCCTCACATCTCCTCCTATTCCATCATCTAAAACATGATAACTTTTAAGCCTAACGATCTCCAATACTTTTGAGGTACTCTTAGCGTTTTTGTAAATATATGCCCTGCGACTGAAATGCCGAACGGAAGGGAATTATAAACATAATATTTAACCGTACCGTTATAAGACCAGCTAAAACCAAGGTACGTAGTATGCTCAGAAAATATGCCGATATGGTGATATGCACTCTTTAAATCAAATGTAAAAATATATGAATTTAGATCAAACAAACGTTCCGCCACTCTAATATCCTCAAATTTTACTTTGCAAACAAGAATTAATATGCCTGCAATCCAATACCAACCTTGGTTTGCCCGCTCTACTATAAGCTACCGTAAGAGGGTTTACAACATGCGGTTTTTCCATAACCTGAGAAACAACCCCTTTCTTTAACAAGGAACTAATTTCTGACTCTACAAACTCCGGATTATCTCTAGCCGACTTATTATTACGAATACAAGCTACTTCCGGCAAAACCTTAAATGGAATTTTGTAACCATTTTTTACTACATCCAGGATATATCTATCATCCGACACACCAGCCCAATGATCTTAATGGGACTTTAAACGCCCTACCGGCGATACAGGCTCCACTATGCCCTTACACTCTACAGCCACTACAGACTGTTCATTCGTGCTACTCTCGCCACATACATTATCAACCGCCTTACAACAGCAAGTATCTCCATTTCTAGAGAGACTAAAACAAATACAAGTACTTATTTTATTATTTTGCTGACTGGAACCCTGCGTACATTCGTTTTTCCAGTGACCTGGCTTGCCACACGAAAAACATAACCCCGGCTTCTGTCTCCCACTCTGCTGCACTGATGTAACCGTAGCCGACGGCGCTGTATCAGGTCGCTTATAAGGCCAACCCCGACGTGCCTTCCTAGCCTTCTCCGCCTTCGCCTTCTTGAGAGCTCGCGCCTCCGCCCTATATATCTTCCTCTCATCCTCACTGTCACTAGCAATGGGGTTGCTCTCGTACTCATTCACTACACGCCAACCGAGCTCTGAAGAGTCAGCCAACAAAATCATCTTCTGTCGCTGTCTTAACAACTGTAAAGCTGAAACCATAAATCATAAAAAATAATCTAACGCTAAATACATAGCGCTTTACGGTATTCTTAAACCTACTGACCGTGAGAAAACCACGTGCCCCCTCTACAAAGGAATGTGTATACATATACACCCGGCACTGTAAACCTAACTAAGGCTAAATATTAAATAAAAGTTTATCGTACCTTCATCTAAAGATTGGTTTGCAGACGCTAAATCGTTTGCCTGAATAGACGTCTGTACGTCGTCCAACCTCTCAATTAACTTAGAGTTGCATTTAAATTGCTCCTCGTTACTCTTTCTCTTAAACCGCGGAGCGTCAAGCAATGAAACGGCAGAAGGTTTGGCACTTATCTTAGATATCATGCTGCTGATGTTGGCCAATAACTTGTCGTTGTTCTCCTTAACAGCCTCTTTCACAAAGCCGCGGATATCCTAACCACTGCCAGTAGCCATGTTGTAGACGTGGCAAACACGAAGCGAGCAAAACAAGAGAAGCAATAGAAACGATGTGAACAAACCGAAGTCTAGCGTAGAACTGACCACCAAACAGAACCCTCGTGCCTTTCCCGCTCTTACCCGCCTGATTGACCACTGGTCACCTGATACATATCCCATCATTCAAATACACAATCACCCCTATTGTGCATGCCGTAATGTTAAGACATACGTTCTGTGCTATACTACGTAACGCACAGAACTTTCAATTATATGCAACTGTATAAAATGAGTGGCGATAGTGGCGTTTCCTTGGTATAATGCTCTTGACATCTTTACTCGAAGAAAATCGTAAGTTCAGGTTTTGACGGGCCATCTGATTTTTAATATTGTTCGTCCTTTTCAGGTGAATACACCAAGAAATGAGGCATCAGTATCGAAATAAGATAAAAATTAGAAAGCGCGCATAATCAAATGCTTTAAAATGTGTAGTTCGCATTTTTTTATCTGCACATTTGGCGTTTCATCAGCTAGACTGGTTTGGGTCTTTTAATTTGGGAAAGGGAAAACTATTAGAAGTCTGTGAAAAAGTTTCGATGTTAAAGTCAAGAAAGTTCCATCTAGAGCAGCATTAGACTACTTATCGTTCATTATTAATGTCCTTGACAACGAAGCGTCTCGAATAAGCGCTTTTCGGATTCGAAGTCAGACGCCCGTAAAGTCACGTGGTCACCACCACTAAATCTTAGTAAAGTTTATACAGAATATATAATTGACATTTATTGCAACTGTTGCAAATTACACATGGCATGCACAAACATGTGTACAAAATATCCTCTTTTAATTGACACTTTTTTGCCGTATTTGAATATTTATCTATGAACGATTAAAATTATAAAGAATGGTAAGATATTTATTACAAAAGGGAAATTTATGTATTTCTATTTGTTTTGTCAAACCCAAAGTGTTTGCTGAGTTGGGGTGTGTTTTTGTTGTTGTTTTTAAAGGGTAACAGAAATATATGAATATACATGATACTTATTCTGTGATTATAGTTTAAAAAAACTTTCAAATAAAAAACATAACTATTCAGTTATGTTTTGTTACTTACTCTTACATTGATTTTACCTGTTAATCTGCTGCAATTTTGCATGGCCGTTGATGCTTCGCATTAATGTCTTTTCTTATATAACCCATGCTTGTACCATGCACGCGAGAAAAAAATGACCAACGTACGTACTATGAAACAAGAAAGTTACCTCCAGATCAAGAAGTTAGACGTAGTTGAGTGCCTTGTATCATAGGTGATTGTATATTCGTGGTATATTCCCGTCATAACCTACATTTCTGTGAAGATAATTGACATTGCTTTTATGTGTTAACTAGGAGACATGACATCGAGGACGTCTTAAGACATTTGGCGACAATACGATCAATTATAGAAATGCCATTTCAATTTTATTTCCAACTTAACAAAAGTGAAAAGGAAAGATAAAAAATTCGAATCCCAAGATCTCTATTCGAAAAGTGACTTGATATATGAATATTAGGATATTCGCTAACATCCCTAAAATTAAAGTTATGACCTAAATCGAATTTGCAAAATATAACTTTTTTGAAAATAATAACACCAGCAATACAAAGCATAAATGTACTTCGGCGCTTATTGTTAGTTTAGGGAAGCATTTCCCTATTTTTGTCTACAGGTATTTCTTATACTGACTTTTGTGGTATGGGCAGCGGACCACCTATAAGCCAAGTTAATATTTAAATCAAAAGTAAATATACACATGTCGGTTCCGTGGTGTAGTGGTTATCACGTCTGCTTAACACGCAGAAGGTCCTGAGTTCAATCTTCGGCGGAACCTTAATATTTTTTTATTTATTTATTTTTATTTTATTTTTTGGGGTCGAGTAGACGGGGTATTATTTTATTCATGTACTTCTGGCTCAAAAAAATGATAAACATATTTCAATAACAATAAAATCAAGAAACTATTCAAACAAACATATATACTGCCAAAGTCAATAAAATAAATCTAGGTTAAAAAGTTAATGTATTAGATGTGTAATCAATCTAAGAATATTCGTATAACATCGGCATTTAGCGTTTTACGATGTTACATGTTCGATCATTCACGTCAACACTCGGTCTTCCGAGAATAAAATCACCCGATTTTAGTTTTCCAATTTTATCCAATTAGATCGCGTTAAATTTTTCACTCCAAAATGGCGATAAAGAATCGCGGTCAGCGAGGAAGATTTGTCAAAAAAGGCAAATTAAAGCAAAGAAAGAAAAGATTTCACATGTTTTGGGGTATTTTTATAAAGAAAAGTATAAATGTCCAATGTATTCGTCCAATGTTGACATGTAAGAGATTATTTAAAGATCAAATTTGAGGACGTCGACTTAATACATAAAAATTCGCAAGCTCAAGTTAGCTGAGGTGAAAAGTTGTTAAAATTTGGAAACTAATCCAGAATATAATGCTGACTAATGTGATTTATCTTTTGTCAGGATTCAATGTAATCACTATTACACATCTTATACCGTAAACACAGTTATAACACTTGTATCATATGCATGTGATAATGGTATCATGAATGGATTGGAGGAATATTCTTTAATTGTTTTGTTGTTGATCATCTTGTTGTTCTTGTTCCATCAAAAGTATCATATTATTGTTTTAGCCCTACACGCTAGATACTTCTTAATGTGTTTCTGGCAAAAGAAATCAAGGTTCCGCCGAGGATTAGACTCATGACCTTCTGCGTGTAAAGCAGAGGTGTTAAAGACTATGCACTAATGTTCTTTTATGCATTGATACTTAAATGACAAACAACAGATATACATTATATATGCATCTGCAATTTGGGGAGGTAATTTTCTGTCTCGATATACATTTCATAAACGTCATTTTCATTAGACAACAAGGGTCGTGAAAACACAGGACTTAACGCCTGTGTATGGTAGCATTGTATTAAGCTCGAGTATGTGATATACATGTAAGAAATTGCTTTATGAAAAAGGTTATTCTAAATTCTTGTCTTGTTTGTTGTTGTTTTTTCTATTTTTATACTTTTAATATTTGCGAAATGAAAGATAAGTAGTTGCATTAGCAGCTTTAGTATTCGAGGGATTTGTTGCATGCAGTTACGCTATATTTAGCTGTATGCTAGCTATTGCTGTTAACAAAGTGTAGATAACATCGTTTCCGTGATGTAGTGGTCGTCATGCCTGCGTCAGTACAAAT
This sequence comes from Sinonovacula constricta, assembly GCA_007844125.1. Taxonomy (NCBI): domain Eukaryota; kingdom Metazoa; phylum Mollusca; class Bivalvia; order Cardiida; family Solecurtidae; genus Sinonovacula; species Sinonovacula constricta. The sequence continues at coordinate 49,229,191 of CM017556.1, read as the reverse complement.
AGATAAGTTCAGTCACAGACAGAATTTTGAAGGTAAAAATCATATCTGTAATGTAATCACATTTTAAGATAGATACATTAGAAATTGCCATAAGAACTTCCCAAAAACAAAAAAAGAGAGACCACATTTATTAACAAGTTGAGACGATGTTACTTACGTGGAATCTTGGCGGCCGATTAATTAGGCACGTAGTTTAAAACGAAGGAAAGGAAACACTTTTAGCACTCTTTGAAAACACCAATACTGAAGTCAAGAAAGATAAATCTAGATAATAATGTAAGACGCAGTTATTTCCCTTGTGCAATATGTGATGAAATATGGAATGCATAGGCAACTTCATCACCACACTTTACTGGTGTTTTGTTTCAGGTTAAACATTTATTTTTTATGTTAACAACATTACATGCATTATATTAATTCATTTTTTTTATAAAATACATATTGTTGACATTAGACAATTTAATCATAATTACTTTATCTTATCATGTATAAACTAGGAAGAAATGTACTTGTGGTATAACGAGAACATGTGTGGGATACTTTTGTTGTTAGTTGTCGATATTCGTTTGTTTTGTTGTTTTTATGTGTACAGTTTGTTGTTAATGTTGTTGTTCTTGATTTTGTTTTTGTTGTTATTGATGATGATGATGATGATGCTGATGATGATGATGATGATGATGATGATGATGATGATGATGATGATGATGATGATGATGATGATCGCAGGGTAAAATGTCGTTTCGGAATACAAAATGACCACAACGAGACACGAACACGCAATCTCCTAATTCAAGTCGGACACGAGGACACACTGGGACAAAAAAAAAGGAAATATAAATAATAATACATTATATTAAATGAAATCCGTGAATGAAAAATACGCAATCCTTAACATTTAGTCTTGTTAAATACCATTTTAAAATCATGTCGAACTATAATTGATGTTGCAGGCCAATTCTTCAGAACAAAATGATAACATTTCACGGTAGATTGACCTCTGTGAGACAACGACTCGAAATCTTATTAGTCAAATATCTAATCCATTATGTCACGCGACCGACATATCACAACAGCACATGTTACATTGACAAACTTGTTCTTTTATAAACAGATGGTGTGAAAATGCGGATGGAAAAGTAATTACAGAATAAACTTAAGGTTGTTGTTATTTTTTTTTCATTCCGTAAGAGAACGTTGAGTATTTTATATTCCAAATGGCAAACAACAACACTACTTACGCTAACATTTTTGAGAGGAAACATTGTTTGCATTCAGAAGCATTTCTCCTATTTAGTCTGCTTGTAATATAAAGCACTTAACTTGATAGTACGCGATGACAACAATTGTAGCTGTTGGAGATTAAGCCGAGCTTATACTACAGATAAATATCAGCCTATACATGCAAGTCGGTTCCGTGGTGTAGTGGTTATCACGTCTGCTTAACACGCAGAAGGTCCTGAGTTCAATCCTCGGCGGAACCTTCCTTTTTTATTGTTAATATTAATTATCTATTTATTTGTTTATCTAGTTAAAACAAAATTATATCAAACTTATGCAATACTTATGCAATAAACTACGAAACCATGCACATTAAGACCTGTGTTCTGTTCTAATCTCAACCTGTAATCTTTTTTATGACATTTTACTATTCGTGGTCTAATGGATAAAGTGTCTGACTTCGAATCAGAAGACTTCGATATCGGGTATCGTCGTGGTCAGTTATTTACTTCTTAAGATTTCTACCACAAAATGGAATCTTTTATTTGTTGCAGTCGAACAAATAAAAATTATATAAAAGTTAGTAGTTAAAGCAGTGTAACTCATACAATGTATATCATCGTCCAGAATGATCATTTTGTATTTACCCTTCATGAAAGATGGCCACTTCTCGGGTTTATTCAGAGCCACTAGTCTTTCCTGTATTCCAGCATCTGGAATGTTAAGGGACTTTACTCTAACTACTAAAAACTCCATTCTTACCTACCTTGTGGGTAGGTATTTGATATATAGTTACTGACAAAACCTTAAGATTTCTCCACTTTTGAAAAACACACAAGACAGAAGCATGCGCATAAAATCGAATCTTATTTATTGAGATAAGAATTGGTTAAAAAGCTTGAGTGCTTTTAATGTATTATATTTCTTTTATATAGTATATGAATACCTTCGCACAAGAGACATAACTAAAACAACGTCACAAGGACAACACTTAGCATAATTGCTCTGTTCTCGATTTTTTCTGCTTTCTTAAAGTGGTAGTCGCATGTTTGTCAATAAAGAAAACTAATTTCTCTGAAACAGAAATTGTGGTAGAAATATTTGAGAGTTAACCACACAATGAAATATTTGTATTATGGGGAAAACGTGCGCAAGCAGGCAAAATAAGAAACTATTCCAACTCGTTTCAGTAAACCTTTCTATTGACGCATTATATACAGTCCTTAGTTTATGTAGAATGTGCAGTCACTTAATGTGCAGTCACTTAGTGTGCAGTCACTTAATATGCAGTCACTTAGTGTGCATTCACTTAATGTACAGTCACTTAATATGCAGTCACTTAGTGTGCAGTCACTTAATGTGCAGTCACCTAATGTGTTGTCCCTTAATGTGCAGTGACCTAATGTGTTGTCCCTTAATGTGCTGTCACCTAATGTGTTGTCCCTTAATGTGCAGTCACCTAATGTGCAGTCGCCTAATGTGCTGTCACCTAATGTGCTGTCCATTTATGTGCAGTCAATTAATGTGCTGTCCCTTAATGTGCAGTCCCTTAATGTGCAGTCACCTAATGTGCTGTCCCTTAATGTGCAGTCAACTAATGTGCCGTCACCTAATGTGCTGTCCCTTAATGTGAAGTCACCTTATGTGCTGTCCCTTAATTTGCAGTCACCTAATGTGCTGTCACCTGATGTGCTGTCCCTTAATGTGCAGTCACTTAATGTGCAGTCACTTAATGTGCAGTCACCTAATGTGCAGTCCCTTAATGTGCAGTCCCTAAATGTGCAGTCACCTAATGTGCAGTCACTTAATGTGCAGTCACTTAATATGCAGTCACTTAATGTGCAGTCACTTAATGTGCAGTCCCTAAATGTGCAGTCACCTAATGTGCAGTCACTTAATGTGCAGTCACTTAATGTGCAGTCCCTAAATGTGCAGTCACCTAATGTGCAGTCACTTAATGTGCAGTCACTTAATGTGCAGACACTTAATGTGCAGTCACTTAATGTGCAGTCACTTAATATGCAGTCCCTAATTGTGCAGTCCCTTAATGTGCAGTCACTAAATGTGTAATCACTTAATGTGCAGTCACTTAATGTGCAGACACTTAATGTGCAGTCACTTAATATGCAGTCACTTAATTTGCAGTCCCTAATTGTGCAGTCCCTTAATGTGCAGTCACTAAATGTGTAATCACTTAATGTGCAGTCACTAAATGTGTAGTCACTTAATGTGCTGTCCCTTAATGTGCAGTCACTTAATGTGCAGTCCCTAATTGTGCAGTCCCTTAATGTGCAGTCACTAAATGTGCAGTCACTTAATGTGCAGTCCCTTAATGTGCAGTCCCTAATTGTGCAGTCCCTTAATGTGCAGTCACTAAATGTGTAGTCACCTAATGTGCAGACTTACCAACTCAATCTAAATAAACGTGGGGTTCACGAAATTGTGAAACGGGCACTTAAAAGAATATTGGGTTTTAAATGAACCGTTTTAGCACACAAGAGCACAAAAACCCGACCCCCACTTCATAGAACGATATTGACCCATACTTTTGCTGTAAACCTTGGTATCTAACGGTCATCGAGATCATAAACTTTCTGTTTAATGTCCATTAGATTGAAAATGGGTTTGTATCATTTGAAATGGGTCGGTTCGTCTGGCACAATAACTATACACGAAATTTAACTGCATTCAGTATCTCAAAACGTGACTTCTTTTTCAGTACAGCAAATACACAGTGCTTACAGCAAAGCGCGTCCAATATTTCAAGAAATACCACTTTCTCATGTGTAATAAAATATATATGTATGGTGACTTAAACCAATAATCAAGCATTTATTATACATCATAACATTTATGTGTGAATAAATCTTAACATATGCAATTACTGTAATAAGCAGTTTCCAACCCGCTGACGTACACCAATCAGAAGGCGGTAATTCATGAGCACCTTTATTAAGACATGATACTACGCTGCTTAATGGACATTCTAAATGCAGCCCACGGCCACTGAAAACAAGCTTTCGAAAAGGTAAGGAAAAACAAAACATGATACATTTGCTTATTTATTAGCCCGAAACCACTTTGTACAGAATTTTAGTCGTTCATAAGACAATGGATAGCATAATAATAATTATAGTTATAATTGTCTGCTACAAATGAAGAAAGAATTAGCACATACATGTAAGCTCTGTCATGTAGGAATAAAACATGTTATCTGTATATAGCTAAGTTCATTTAAACAATCTACCTTATAAAAATTGCTTTTTTAATGTTTATTGAAAAAAAAAATCTATTGATTGTTTGAGAGCAAATAGCTACAGTAACTTAGGTGCATTGAAAAGGGTTGAGAAGGTGTCATTGAACCATAGCCTGTTATCCCACACTAATTACACGCACCTTTGGTGAAATATCCCACAAATCTGTGTATAATATAAAGTTAAATTGGCATTCTTTCATTACATAAATACTTTCTTCCCGCTTTTTGTTCCTTTAACAGACAATAACCAACTGGGTATTAACCTGCTCCATGAAAAAACGGAACTTGCTTGTACAATACCTGGCTGACGTTGTGTTAGGGACAAGGAATGAAAATTGGATGTGCGGCACAATACTTCTAAAATGTTTTTTCTTATGTTTTCTCATGAGTGCATGATATATTCTGTTAGATTTAGAAAGTTGCAAACGAGCGCAGTGACTTTGGACGCAGAGCTTTTGTGCAATTGCAAAAATAAGGAAAATAAAAATGTGAGGAAGATGTCAGAGATTTCCCCTGTATTTTGTAGACAGATTAGAAACCAACTGCTGACTTAAGAATTTAATTAAATTGCACAGCTATATACAAATACAAACCTTGTAGATATTAGGCATGTAAGACAATTTACATGTTGGGGTTTAACACAAACTCATTATTTCATCCAATTGTCTCTCTGCTTGTCATTTTAAAGATCTACTGTTGATAAAGATTTAGAGGTAAATACCATAGGCCTACTAAAGTAGAAGTGCAGGGTGTCTATCAGTTCAAGTATCCACACCGCCTTTAAATTTCAGTCTCCCTAAGACAATTGAAAATGTCACATAAGCAATCTTATCTTGTTAAAAAAACGCTGTCCTATAATTCACCGATATATGTTAGAGATTTAAGATTACGCGGTGACTATTTGCAGCTGTCACTGGAGTAACCAAGCTTATTGGTAGTAATTCTATGTAAAGAGAATAGATAGTTATTTTTGTTATATTGGTTCCGTGGTGTAGTGGTTATCACGTCTGCTTTACACGCAGAAGGTCCTGAGTTCAATCCTCGGCGGAACCTAATTTTTTTATTTAAGATTTAAATAATATTTTTCATAGGGTACAATTAATACCAGTGACAATTAAGTTAAAAAACGTATTATATATACTTTAATGTTCCGTTGGCAATATGCGCAATATGTGCTACATTTCAGTCACACAGTATAATATTGTTTGCTGGGTTTACCGTCCAATCAACAGTATTTCAGTTATCTGGAGGTGGTGTCTAACTGAAGCAGATATAGTGCTGCCTTCACTGTATGTAGCATGCTGTGAACTGGCATAATACCACAGCCAGCCACATTATCAAGACACAGCGCCAACCAGTCGTGGAACTACCCTTAGCAAGGGAGCTTTACTACTACCATTTTTCACGACTTTGGTATGTCGTGGCCTGGGATCGAACCCGGAGCCTCCTGTGCCTTGATGTTATATTGTATATGATGTACTTCATTGTGTGGCCTACCGGATATGGCTCGTGCCTGAATTCTAATCAAAACACTGAGACATCAAATCTGGCATTTTTCTATTACTTTTTATCGAAAACACAAAAGTGATCATGTTACCATATTTACTATTTTATATCTATTTCAAGTTAAATAAAGAGAAAACAATTAGAAAAAAATAAGCATATAATTAATATTTTTAATTAATTAAAGTCACAAACTATGTTGAATCATACATGTATTTAATTAAACAGTCTAAAGTTGTGGCAATAAACACAAAAACAATATTAATTGATAAATAAAAAATAAGTTTATGCGTAACGTGTATGCTTAAATGCTTATGATTCACCGATATAAATCCCTGTGGATTACATTAGTGGCCTACTTGTGCTTTTATTTTATTTATGTTTTCGACCAAGTAAAATATTATGAAAGTACAACACATGCGACATTCATTAATGAGTATTGCAATTTAGTCAATAAATCACCAAGAAGGGAACTCAGAACCACCTGCATGTAAAGCAGAATGGAAATCCATCACACCATCTGACCATAGATTGGACGGTTTCCCTTATATGTTTGTTTGTTTGTTACATGTATGTGTGTTTAAATATATGACAGCAAACTATTACAGATCATATAGCGATATCCAGCATTGTAGTGGAGGAAGATTCCAGACAAATGTCTAGGTAGAACCACCGGCGCACCGCTAGTCTGTCGAATCAAAGTAATATACAACGACCTTTTTCAGACAAACAACCGCTGAACATTTTTGTATCAGAAAAACAATGTGTGTAGGCCTTGTATTTCAGTCTCGTTTTTTTTGCATCAGTAAACTGCACTACCATCTTATTTATCGAAATTCGTAACTTTCATAGATATAATTATTGTCGTGGCTATTGAAGCAGAAATACAGACTGTGCATGCGAGCCTTATGTTCACTTGAAGTATATGCATACATGTAAGGATTTGGATAGTATCGGCCGCGTGGCCTAATGGATAAGGCGTCTGACTTCGAATCAGAAGATTGCGAGTTCGAGTCTCGTCGTGGTCAAATAAATCTTTTTATATCATAAAATGGTTAATTGTGATTATCTTATACGAAAACATACTTTTTAAAAATATTTTCTAATAAAAAAAGTATTACTGAAAGTATTTCCTTAACTGGATATTGAGATTTATTTGTTGTACAGACGATACGCAAATGGCTACTTTTCAGGATCTCTCTCTCTCTCTCTCTGTCTCTCTCTCTCTTCTCTTCTCTCTCTCTCTCTCTGTCTCTGTCTCTCTCTCTCTGTCTCTCTCTCTGTCTCTCTCTCCCTCTCTCTCTCTCTCTCTCTCTCTCTCTCTCTCTCTCTCTCTCTCTCTATATATATATATATATATATGTGTGTGTGTGTGTGTGTGTGTGTGTGTGTGTGTGTGTTTGTGTGTGTGTGTGTGTGTGTGTGTGTGTGTGTGTGTGTGTGTGTGTGCGTGTGTATACCTATCTTTTAGAGGACTAAGGCTTGATCGCACACCAACAATACGAGGACCTATCTCCAGTTCGAGGACTTACACCCTAGTCCTCGAAATTATTTCCATATTTTGCGTTATCTGGGAGGACCTACGTTGATTTAGCGCAAAATCAAAGAGTCCTCAAAATGACGGTTAGTCAAGACATGTTCGCACATATTTCGCACATTTTTATTTATCACGTGACCTTGAAAAGTGTGCGAAGGCAGAGGGAGATCACTCTTAGGAGAATACGCGCCAAACAGTGCGCTCAGACGCTTTATGTTATACGTAACATAACGACAGAAAGCGTCTGCTCACATAGATGATACTTTACAGCCGCCATCTTAATGCGCGAGGTAAGATTTGATTTTACAGTCAGTTAGAGGTCTGAATGTTTACTGTTTCAGCAGAGATTCGTTGTAAAAAATATTTTTAAAGTGTGTAAATTCTAAAAAAAATGCAAAAGTACAAATATGTCCGTGTACAGGTGCTGCTGGAAAGGACCGTCGAGTTCAATATTTGTGCTAAAGTAAAGAAACAGGATGTGGACTTTATGTGTCGTTTTATTTCAGCAGAAGAAAAAGAATATTTTTGTGTTCACAAATATAATAATGGCTATCTGGTATCATTTAAAATGAAAGAAACTTGGACCCTGTGTGCTCTAATGTTGGAAGATGCAAAGGTTTTTCATAAAAAATTCTATTAGACTGTAAGTTAATTTATTGGCTGTATCTTGTAAATTACGTGAACTGATGGTGATGTTATTTTTTTTATATGATTTAGCTTAACAAAGGTATTTTCACACCCTTGCAAGAAAATCAAAGATGCTTTAGCTCAGTGCCACATATCTGATCTGGGTTTTTAAATTCAAAAGCTTTTGAAAACCAGAGGTGAATTGACTTTCCAGAATTTTCAATGAGTCATAATCAGATTGTCCGAAGCCATTTGTTGTATTCAGTGATATTTCTTTATAATGATACTTAAAATTTGTTTTTAATAAATTTTAAAGAGTCAAATATATAATTACTTCATATTTAAAATGCAACAGAAAAAATATCTATCTGTTTATATAGTAGTGAGTACTCGAGTAAATCATTGAATTGATGTGTCTGTATTTTGCATTTGAAAGCAAAATAAACAGGGTTTGTTGTTTTTTTCTCGTTTATTCAAAATGTGTCAATTGCTTATTCATGGTATTATCCTTTGTTTAAAATAATTGTGAAGCCAGCAGATCATTACATTGACTTCAAATTCAAACTTATGGCAACTCATAAGTGATTTAGATATTAAGGGAATCACTTGGTATTGTTCAAGTATTTTGGCTATGAGTGTAATGATTGCAATTATAACTGACAACGAAATTGTCATGATTGTAGCCACATTTAGTGATTTTAAACTTGTGCTACAATTTGCAAGGTAATTGAGGCCTTGTGGTTTCCCATTAATTAATTTACCAATTGAACCATGCATAATATGGTTAAGTTTGAAATTAGTAGCTTGACACATATTTTTTTCTTTATAATATATTCATTGTAATAATGCAACATATGAATTTTAGATACTGGGCTGTTTCATAAAAAAGGCTAGTTTTGGAATTTTTATGGACTTAAATCTTAACTATTTTTTTTCACTTCACTTCCCATTTTTTTGAAATAGCACAAATGACAATATTTCAGCTTCCAGTTGAACAATTTCAAAAATATTTTCAGTTCTCTACTCAGTTTGAATGTGCAAAAATACGAAGCAACCAGTTTAGACTTTATATGAACTTTAATTTTTTATCTTTTGATAAATTAAATTAGTTAATATTTCTGGTAATGAATAGTTGTGACAAAATACACTATGGAAGTTTATGTTTGTGTGAGTATTTGTTTCTTAGGCCAGCATTTTAATAAAATATATCCTTTTTTTTAGATGATTAGTTATGCCTCTTGTAAGGCAGAGTCCAGTGTTGCCATGTCTCTGCCAGTCTAGTTGTTCGATTAAATATGGAATTGTTTTTGATAACATATTCCAACATGAACAATTATTGCATTCAAAAGAAGTTGAAAACATGGTAAAGTAACTTTGAATCATTTGACATCATTTGTGTCAAGACCACCATCTAATAGTTTCTTTGAATAAGTTAAACTCTAACTTGCATTCTATTTATGGCTTGCGTTTAACAGTTGCTAACTGATTTGGATTTTCTTGATTAAACAACCTCAAAATATCCGTTGGATTATTGGCTGCTGCTCACCCTTTTTATAATATAGAAGTAGATCAAAATTTTCAACAGTACTATCTAGAGATGTTTTTTGCTAAAACCTGGTCCCTACAGTTTTTCTTTTTTATCATTGCCTGGAGTGTTTCACAGTTACAGGTGGTTAGTTTGAAAATATGTATTTGAAATTAACACATATAAAAACATACTGTATTCGGTTGTGTATAAATTGCATTTATATATAACTTGAATCCATAATTTTGGGAAAAAATCGACGGAAAGCTGATTTCGGATGTATAACTTGCATACTGGACTCCCCCTTCCGGTATAAATGTAAACAACAAATGGCGGCCGATTTTCAGGATTTTTTTTTTTTCTTTAAATTAACATTTTTTAAGTAACTCTTACTAATACTTAACTTGTTAAATTGATACATGCCGTTTTCACAGTGTCAGACTCTATCGAGCAAGATGACAACAGTATTTGTTACTGTTTTATAGTGTAATCCCGCTTCTGGCATAATGTAAACAAATGGCGGCCAATTTTCGGAATGTTATTGAAAAGAATCGACGTCTAGGTTGTAAACTCTAGATACATTTACCATAAAAATGATTTACCTATTTCTGTAACACGCCTGGCAGATGAGAAATAATGGTGTGTAATTTTAATAAATATCATGGGTAAGCATTCAAGCTGCAATGTCAAATGAATTTTTGAAACCCCATCCTTCATCAAGTTCCTGATTGTCTTATATTTTTTCACTTGTATGTCAATATATATTATCACATTGTACTATAATGAAGTGTTTTTATGGTTAAGGTTATGGTATGGACTATAGCATCTTCGAACTGAATAAATTCTGTTGCAAAAATGATGATGCCAGTGTAGTGGCACACTTACTATTTTATAGCCACTCCAACAAATAGTTCTTCAATACCAAGTTAAATTGTATGTTTTGTCGTCTTAAGAGTTCAAAATTTAGCTTTGTGAACCTTGTCTTATTCCTTTGCAGATAATGAGACTCCGAACAAAGAAGAGCGGGAATGTTGATACAACTCATGACAGTGTTTCAGCTGAAGAAAAGGGACTAATTGAAGTAAAGTATATTGACAGCTACATAGGTGAGTCACAATTATATTAAATAAAAAAACTGTGGTTATTGGTTTTTGTCACATTCACAATCTGTCAAAGTCAACTTGGAAAGTTAACAACTTTCATCATGCACACCAGAATATTACATGTCATTCTGTGTACAAAGATCCTGTAAAATGACCCAACTAAATTTCAATTTTTAGCTTGACTATTCGAAGAATATGTCGGGCTATTCCACTCACTTTTTCGTCAGGGTAGGCGTTGCTGTCCGTCCCGCCTTGGTTAAAGTTTATGTGCAACCTACTTATATCTTACAAAGTACTATAGCTACCGCTTTGAAACTTGGCACACTTGTTCACCATCATATTTCGAGTGTGTATGCCAAGATCCATAACTCTAACCTTCATTTTGATGAAATTATAGCTCTTTTTTGACTTAGAATTTCAGGTTAAAGTTTGCGTGCAAGCTGGTGTACTAACATATAACTTCCATACTACTCATTATATATCTTTGAAACTTTGTACACTTATTCATCATCATGTCACAAGTATGTATGCCAAGAACCATAACTCTAACTTCTATTTTGTTCAAATTATGACCCTTTTTCGACTTAGAATTTAAGTTTGTATAGTTTACATGCGAGCTTAGACAGGTTCATAACTTTCATATTACTTATACTACAGCTTTGAAACTTTTGTACACTTGTTCACCATCATATCCTGAATATGTATACCAAGAATCGTATTTCTAACTTCCATTTTTTTTTCAAATTAAGGCCCTTTTTTTTACTTACAATTTCAGGTTATAGTTTGCATGCAAGCCTGTTCAAGGTCATAACTTTCATACTACTTATACTACAGCTTTGAAACTTTGTACTAGGACTTCCAGAGGAGCATGAAGGAACACAGGCTGCCACACAGAAAATGGAAGCTGTCAATGATGAAATCCACATGGCTGTTTGTACCCCAAGCATAACGGAGGACATGACTGAAGGACACTTTGAAGCAGACAGTAAGAGGACTTCCCAATTGTTAAAACATGGTTTGTTTGTCAAAGTATAAGAGTATAGTTAGAAATATGTTCAGTGATTTACTTTTTTATCACTCGCATTGGAACTGTGCAGTATACAAAATAAAAACACCAGTGAGTTTTAACTGATGTTGCCAAACTGAAGCTAATCCTATCAACACTGGCCTAATAATCAGGTCCTCACAAACCACATACTTCTTAAAATCAGTTATGTGCTAAAAACAACCTTTTTCATTTGGTATAATTTAATTCCATGCACGGTTTTATTAGGACTTCCAAAAAAGGATGAAGAAAGGCAGGTTGCCACAGAAGAAATGGAAGCTGCCAGTGTTGATAGCAGTGTGGCTGTTTGTACTGCCAGAATAGCTGAGAACATGACTGAAGGACTCAGAGAACCAGACAGTAAGAGGACTTAAAAAATTTGTTGAATAAGTAAGAATAAGAGATCGATTTAGAAAGCATATTAAGTACCATAGTCTTAATTGTCATCCACATCAATGTCACCATACACTGGTGTCCAGTAAAATGACATTCATAAACAAGTAGTAAGATATATTGGCAAACAAAAGCTGGTTGTATTAACACTAAGTCATGTCATATAACTAGGTCCTCACAAATACTTGACATGTTTGTATGCTAAAAATCATTATATGATTCCGTCTGATTTAATTCCATGCACTCTTTTATAAGGACTTCCGGAGGTGGATGAAGAAAGGCAGACTGCTACTGAAGAAATGGAAGCTGCCAGTGTTGATAGCATTGTGGCTGTTTGTACTGCCAGAATAGCTGAGAACATGACTGAAGGACTCAGAAAACCAGACAGTAAGAGGACTTAAAAAAATTTGTTGAATAAGTAAGAATAAGTGATCGATTTAGAAAGCATATTAAGTACCATAGTCTTAATTGTCATCCACATCAATGTCACCATACACTGGTGTCCAGTAAAATGACATTCATAAACAAGTGGTAAGTAATATTGGCAAACAAAAGCTGGTTGTATTAACACTAAGTCATGTCAGATAACTAGGTCCTCACAAATACTTGACATGTTTGTATGCTAAAAATCATTATATCAGGGTTTTCCCTGACGCACAAATTTGTGCGTTTTGGCGCATATTTTCGACAGATGACCCGCAAAATGAACTTACATTGCGACACACTGGACGCACAAAATGAATTAATCCACAACCATAATTTATTGTCTCCAATGACATTGATCTTTGTCAGCTCGTCAAAATGTTGCAAAAAGCATTTAAGTATCAATTTGCTTCAGTTAGACAAAGTATTTTGTAAATAAGCGTCCATTATTTGTTCGTTGCGTCAACACACGGTCAAAATGACTTTAACGTAGTGACGTCACACGCTATGTATAGAATGTTATTTGTTGTCTTAATACTGCTATCCGGTCCACCTAAACGATACATGTACTGCGCTTAGATGACTGGGAACCAGCAATGCTGTGTAGTTAGACGCTGTTTCACGTTCCGTTGCGTCAACACACGGTCAAAATGACCTGTGTGAATGCACTCGATGTATTGTGGGTAAAGTAGTTCTTCAACATGGCTGTTATGAATACGGAAGTGATTGCTAAAATGAACAAAACAAGTACGAAGAGGTATACAACAGATTATTTTGGCATTTTTAATAGTTAAAATATGTTTCATGCAAACATTTTGAACTAAATTTTGTAAACGGTCCCGACTTTAACGTAGTGACGTCACACGCTATGTATAGAATGGACATATTACTGTTTAACGAAAGCGAAAGTAGCAAAACTTGCTCATCGTTTTTTTTTCCCATTTATCTATAAATATCAAGACTTTGAAAGTTTCTGGACATAGAATAAGGCCTTAGAATATGGTTGTTTAGTCATTTACCTTAATTCAATGAATATTATAATCGAACGTATTTCCTACGCGGAACTATTTTTTATGTAGGCACAAATCTCAAATTTTGGGTGAGTTACGAGTCGTAGTATAAATAAGCGTCCATTATTTGTTCGTTGCGTCAACACACGGTCAAAATGACTTTAAAGTAGTGACGTCATACGCTATGTATAGAATGTTTCACGTTCACCATTTCTTTAAAGCCGTTTAGCGTCGCAATAGTAATGATCGTTAAGTTTAGAACGCGGCTAAAACCGGCCCGTGAATACGCTACATTTCAAAGGTTTGGATGAGTTTTATCTGCATTAATCTTTTAGAACATAGTTAAGTCATACATTGCATATTAATTTTAAGCAAATATATGTTTGGCTTTAGAAACCAAACGGTCTAAGGCAATATATCAAAAACACTACAAGGTCAAATTTAATGTTATGTAGGAAAGACATGTAGGTTGAACCAATATGAGTTTGAATACCAAAGTTTTGACTGGTTTTTGTTTTTGCAACAAAAATCCAAAAGAGAACCATAAACAGTTCTAAAAACATGGACTTTCCGGCAGAAGCCAAAGCTTTTGGTTCACTCAAATCTAGGAAGAAGTGATTCTATATGTGACTGCTTTCATATAGACAGACATAATATGAACAGTTATAAACAGTTACATGTTTAATTTGTTAAGCCTTTAGGTCTAAGGACCAACTCATTTGTATAATTTCATGTATGGAAATTTTACTGAATATTGAAATTGGTACATGTAAGTGAACATGTTGAAGAATTGAACTTTGAACTTATTTGAAGTTAAACAAATCTAGTTAAATGTTCTGGTGTTCATTGTCAACAATGATTATATTGCTATATATTCTAAAAGAGATATATTTCTGAGAGTGAGTCAGATAGAGAAAATGCTTTCACATTTTAAAATCTGAAATGTACAATATGTGATTTTGTTTTGTTTTAATAGTATAAAACATAAATGAACAATTTAGTTCTGTTTTTAAGGTGCAAGACTATTAGTAAGTGATTATATAATGTGACCCCCAAAATTTACCAATGACCCCCAAATCATAAACCTAGGGGGACACTGTGACCCCCTAAAAAAAATTTCAAGGGAAAACCCTGTTATATGATTCCGTCTGATTTAATTCCATGCACTCTTTTATAAGGACTTCCGGAGGTGGATGAAGAAAGGCAGACTGCTACTGAAGAAATGGAAGCTGCCAGTGTTGATAGCATTGTGGCTGTTTGTACTGCCAGAATAGCTGAGAACATGACTGAAGGACTCAGAAAACCAGACAGTAAGAGGACTTAAAAAAATTTGTTGAATAAGTAAGAATAAGTGATCGATTTAGAAAGCATATTAAGTACCATAGTCTTAATTGTCATCCACATCAATGTCACCATACACTGGTGTCCAGTAAAATGACATTCATAAACAAGTGGTAAGTAATATTGGCAAACAAAAGCTGGTTGTATTAACACTAAGTCATGTCAGATAACTAGGTCCTCACAAATACTTGATATGTTTGTATGCTTAAAATCATTATATAATTCCGTCTGATTTAATTCCATGCACTCTTTTATAAGGACTTCCGGAGGTGGATGAAGAAAGGCAGACTGCTACTGAAGAAATGGAAGCTGCCAGTGTTGATAGCATTGTGGCTGTTTGTACTGCCAGAATAGCTGAGAACATGACTGAAGGACTCAGAAAACCAGACAGTAAGAGGACTTAAAAAAATTTGTTGAATAAGTAAGAATAAGAGATCGATTTAGAAAGCATATTAAGTACCATAGTCTTAATTGTCATCCACATCAATGTCACCATACACTGGTGACCAGTAAAATGACATTCATAAACAAGTGGTAAGTAATATTGGCAAACAAAAGCTGGTTGTATTAACACTAAGTCATGTCATATAACTAGGTCCTCACAAATACTTGACATGTTTGTATGCTTAAAATTATTAAATATTTCAGTCTGATTTAATTCCACGCTGAATTGACAGGCATCATGCCATTTTGAGGACTAGGATATGATTTTGAACTTTGTGCAAACTAGCTCAAAGGAACCATCAAAAATACTGATATTATGTACCACTGTAACAGTGTCATCCTTTTGGAAAGCGTTTGTCAAAGATCCTACTATCAGTGTGAAATAAACATGTTAATCTTCTAACAGAAATAATGCAATAACAAAATGTATAATTCTTTATTGATCAGTCTCTTTAAAAACATGGCAGCACCTTAATTTAATAGGTGTTGTATGCAATAAATGTAATATTTTCAATTTATTGAGTGCATTAATATAAAGGAAATATCTGTAAGAATCTGAGGAAAACAGTGTAAGAACAATCTGAAATCAACTGACTGTCTATTAGATTGTCCCATTAAATTTCATACCCCTGATTTTCATCATATATTTTTATCATTTTGAGGACTAAGTTCACTTGTAAGTCCTCGGATTGTTATTGTAGTCAACAAAGTTTATACTCTATTTAATCTACTGTTAAAGTCCTTTTAGATACATCTGACAGATTCATTGAAGGTCTCTATGTGTCCATTATCTAATTCTTTGACATTAAACTTGATGACAATTTGCACATTTAAAGTATAGCACTATATTTAATAAAGTGTAATACAGATATCTATACCAATATTTTAGCTTAGGATTGATGTGCATTTATGTATAAATGAAATTTAAAATTGAAATGAAATTACAGGGTTCATACAGTCTTAAAAAGTGCTTGAATTTCTAGCCCTTTTTTAAAAAGTACTTAAAATAACAAAAGTCTGATTTTGGTTTATGTCTAAAAAATGATTAAAAATTGGCTTATTTTAAGTATTTTATTTTGTCAGAAAGCATGCTTGAAAATGAATAATAGACGTTTCTAAATTTTTCTCACTCAATTTGCTGCCTTTAATAATGAAAAGTAATTTCAGTAACATACCAAGGGTTGTTTAAGTTCATATAATTATTATATATGGAGTGTATTCATGATTGCTTTGAGTCATATATTATAATATATAAGAAAATAGGTGTCTAGCAGTCAAAAATGATTTTAAACTGTTTTAGATTATGTGACAGTAATTTTCGAGAACTATGTTTACTCCGATTCATTTCTGTCGTCCTCAGCTGTTAGGCTCTGCAGGTTAACAGATGTTCTGATCAGCCAAGCTTTGCGATTTTTGATGTGCTAAAAATGAATTATTGTTCATATAGTTTACCATTTTCCCTGAAACTGTTGTGGCCATGGCCTTACTTGCATAACCCATTTCAAATGCCAGAGTAAATCTCATTAATGTAAATCTCCATAATTGTGTTGACTTCATTTTCATAGCTTTTCAGATAGTTTCTGCAAGTTGGCTCAGTTCTAAAAAAATCCTTTGATGACTCTTTTTCAAATTATTGATGTTAATTTGACTTTAATGTTGTTTGTATTGTTTATTTCAGATCAAAACATGAAACAGAAGATATTTGCTTGCTCTGGAAGAAGACGAATTAAGGTATGTTCTTGAATTGTAAACTTATAAATGTAAGTTTATCTTTAAAACATAGATCAGATATTGGATCTGATCAAATGTAAGTAACCAGTTTAATGCACTAGCTGTTTTATGGATAAGATAGTTAAGCCATTATGAAGCAAAATCTTTTGTATGTACAGTACACACTTTCTTTTCTGTAAAATTTTAAGATGAAGTTAAAATATTGTATTATTCTGTGTTCCAGAAACTAATTATTCAGCTGATTGCAACATGCGGTGGAATTTATATGGATAGCTTTGACAGAAGTACAACACATGTGATCATGGGGACTGGTAATTATGTTAAAGTTAATTGATAGTTCTTTCTTCTTTCTTCAGTCAATGTCAAAGTAGAGAAGAAAATCTGACAGGTATTTTAAATTATAACCAAGTAATAACCACAAAGATCTCCCACACAGATCTCATACAGATTGACTTTTCGAAGAGAAAGACAAGGTATTGTCTTGTCGTAGCCAGGTCGGCTGCATCAGCATGAAAGTCAGCGTCAAGTTTCTTGTTGGTGTTCATTTCTTTAAAGAATACTTGCTTGATATCAAAAGTGGCAGCCATTTGAAAAGGGCAGGTAACCCTAACTTCCTTTTCTACTCAGTTATGGCCTTTGTTCAACTTCGAAAAATTAGAAGTTTTGCATGCCAGTGGATTAAAACTTTACACAAGGATTCTTAGTCATTTAACCTACTTAAATGATCATGTTAGACAACTCTTGCTTGAATTTAACTGCATGCAAGATACCCGATCTTCTCTTTCAAAAATAATCTTCCTCTACATTCGTGTGTCTTTCAGAGGAAGGGAGTCGCATCTGCCAGCGCACAAAAAAATATATGCTTGGAATTGCTCACCATTGCTGGGTGCTAAATGCTGAGTATGTAAGAAAGTCACTGGAAGCAGGACAGTACCTTCCAGAGGTAATATACAGCTGCAATATTTTCATATTTGTCGTGTTCGGTGGCTTTCAAAGTTCCCTTTTCTTCTATTACTTAAACTCGTTGATGAAAGATGGACATAATGTATGCAACTGTTTACTTGTAGCCCGTTAACCACATGGCATATTTTGTTAACAATGACAAGAATAATTATCAGCTGGTGATGTATAAATAACGCTAAAATAGTTTCAGTCCTCTGCCAGAGCTAAAAATAGAAATGGTCTTGAAATGGAATCTCCTCCTCAACTAGTGGTGTGTTTATGATGAAGTTCGCCAGAAATGATTGTTGGCTGATAGTGTACCAAATTTGCTAAAAATTAAAAAAAAATCTTTAAACAGCATCTCTTTGTGTTTTGGCAAAGGTGCTCATGTTGACCCTTGTGTTCTTATTCAGGAAGAGTACGAGATAGAAGGTGATGAAGTTTATCCGAGAGGCTATGGATGTAGAAATTTAAGGCAATGCCAGAAGCCCATTCTACAAGGAGTGAAGTGCAGATTTTCAGGGGATGGTCAAGACTTCCCAAGAGGTACATAAAACATTAAAGGCTATCAAGCTATCTGAGCAATGTCACTGTTACCTAAAATAGAATTAAATGGTGTAAATCAGGTATACATTTGGCTGACTGTTAATGGATAAAGTATCTAACAATCAGTAAAGGCTCTAGTGATTGTTTAGTGTTATTGTTTCAAATTGAGTATGAGTACAAATATGAGATAAATGTACTGGATTCATGATAAGAAGTAAGCATAATATAAATTTGTTTGCAGAAGCGGCTGAAGAGATTGTGTTGTCTTTAGGAGGAGAGCTTGATGGAGAGGATTCCCTTACAGTAGCTCTAGATGAGAAAGGTTTGTAAGGTTTGTTTAAGATTCCTTTGCACAAAAAGCATTTGTTTTAGTTGACATTCATGGCTGTGTGATTTCAAGTTGTTGGATGATAATCAACTGACCTGCTGGACTTAACATGGGGAAGCTGTCAGACCAATATGTTGATTTATCTTTATGGCTATCTTTCTAATTTATACTTTTGTCTGTTGCAATAGTTTCTTGCCCAATAAAAATAAGCTTATATAAAAGTCAATTACAATCTGAAACATTGAAGCTTGTTGATTTGTTGATAGTTAAGTTATGAATAGATGCTGTTCTAGGTTTCATTATATCAGGTGGTTAAGTACCACTCTCACAAAATGTTAAGTTTACTTGTGAAAATATTGGTGTTTGCACTGTAATATTGGAATAGTTTCATTATATTTTCAAACAAATGGCAGTAAGTAATTAGAAGATAGAACTGAATTATATTTTGGAAACTTTTACTTTACAGGAGAACATCACACTGTGTCCAGGGATTGGCTTTTTGATATGCTGAGTTTATTCAAACGATTGGATCAAGACAACTACCTGCATCAGGATTTAAGGTATTTACATGTAATGACATAAACTTCAGACTCCATTTTAATGCTGCTACTTTGGGTGGCTGGTGGAAGTAATATATATTTGTTTTTTGTCCCTCTATGTTCAACCTTCTTTTTTATAAGCGACCTTCACAGTCAGTCCTTTTTAATTAATAAAGTCAGTCCTTTTTTTTAACACTTAGCTCTTATCTGACATGTCAGATAAAATGACTGTATTAGTCACTGTGTGAATATGTACAGTTGAGTTCACCTATAGTTTTCCATACCCAAACAAATAGCACCAGCTTAGAATTGTGTTCCATAATTATTCTACACAATTACAACTTATGGCTTTCGTTGTGTGATCTGCTAGAAAACTTCCAAGTCCTCATCCCAAACATATTAGTCCTCATTTTGAATGCTTATCTTGAAGATGATTGAGGTCCTCATTTTGAATGCTTATCTTGAAAATGATTGAGTTAGTAAGTCCTCACATTGCTCCAAAACTGTAACATATTAGGTGTTTGCAGAAAAGCTTGCTTTTAAACCTGCAGTAGATTGCCCACTTTCATAACACATTATCATTCCTTCCATGTAACAGTAAAAGACTGTTTGCAGAGTTATAGCCTGTTTATGGTAACTGTCATTTATTAAAGACAAAGTTGAATTCGGAATATAAATCACTTGAAGCAATAGTTCTAGTTAACTTTTCTGATTAGGAGGTTCAATTATTGTTTTTTATACGCCTCGGTGTCCGTCTGTCCGTTAGCAATTTCCCTTCCGCTCTGTAACTCTTGAACCCCTTGAAGGATTTCTACTTTGAGACGACTTGCAGAAGCCATGTTCAGGATGGCTCGTGTAAAGGTCAGACTTAGAGATCAAAGGTCATATGACTGTTTCCCTTCCACTCTGTAACTCTTGAAAGCCCTTGAAGGATTTCGAAAAACCTGACACAAATGTTAACCACATTGAGACAACTTACAGAAGCCATGTTAAGGGTGGCTTGCTTTAAGGTCAAGGTCAGACTAACAAAGTCATGACAAATATTATCACAATTTTTATAGTATTATAGTATAAATAGTGTTCACTAAGCACCATTGTCTTCTTTTGCAGAATTTGTTCTCTTTCTTGTGAACAGTCTAAATTTTGCTCACATCCTCTGATACAGCCCTTCGAGCATATATTGGCCCGCTTCGCTGTGCTCTTGTTTTTACTTGACCTAGACCATTAATCAATAAAATGCCTAAAGCATTGTCTGGATTATGCCATTAAGCTATCCAAATGAATCAGATTAGCTCTTAAAATAAGTTACTTTCATTCTAAGTCATGCATAAATTATGGGTACATGTTACCTTGGACAAGGTTGATCACCCACAACATTGGCTGCAATCTTTTGGAAGCTAAGGCCCTTTATTTAGTCGGTAACATTTAACCCCCCCCCCCCACACACACACACACACACACAGTTTAGTGTTCAGCTTTAAACTGCTTTTACAGCCCTTCCAATTCCTAAAGTTTTCAAAAATATCATTGTCCACTGATAAGGTTGATTAATCTTTCTGTCCATCTTGTTGATCATACTGATAAAAGTTGCAAAGAAATGTCATTTCCCAGTATGAATCCTGACAATGATCCCAGATGAATACATGTACTTCAACCCAATTAAATCTCCAACTTTTGATGAGCATATCTTTGACAGTCTTACACTTGTGTTTAGCACTTCATGTTTGATTATAGTAGTTCTTTTCAAACGAAATGTTAACAATGTTTACATAGTATTACAAATAGCAAACTGGATTTTGGTAACCATGCTTTAAGTCCTCATTTTGAGTGATTTGCAGGAAGTTGGAAATGTATGGTATATTTGTAAGTCCTCACATAGCTAATTTTTTAAAAAGTGTGTTGTCTATGAGGAGTGACTTTAACATACAAGAAACAAAACATTTAATACAATAGTGGGAGTATTGCAACAAGGTCTGCTGTGCAAAAAATGGGATTTGCTATCTACCGCCTTCCTCAAGATACACCATGGGTATGATATTTAGGTTAGTCTCATGCCTTTGAGAATATGAATATAAAAACAGGAGAATAAGATATATAAAATTTAATTTTGCTCGAGTAATGGCCACTTATCATATCTATCAAATCAAAAACCTATAGGTCCCTGTGGTGAAGCTATAGTTAACTAACATCCCCAGTTACTTATTTTGAACATACAGCGCTATTATTCCACTTGTGTACCATATTTTATTACTGCCATTCCAGTTATGAAGAAGACCAAGATGCTGATGATTATATGCCAGACTCGGATGCAGATGAGGATTATATCCCAGACTCTGAATCTGGTGATGATGTATCCAGTTACATCCCTGACTCGGAATCAGACGAGGAGCATATGTCAATGGAAAGTGAGAATGACTCAGATATTATACCATTGCAAAACAACATTACTTATACCTGCAAATCCTTGGAAGAAGGTGATACTGATTTAACACATCAAACAATAGATGGTTGTGATATTATGACCAATAGTGTAGTCAATCACAGTGGAAACGAACAAACAAACAACATATATGTTGCCATAAGCAAGAAGTCAGAAGATGATAGAAGAATTTGGGATAAGAAACATTCGTGTGTTTATTGCTCCAAACAATATCCCAAACTGGCTAGACATCTAGAACAGGCGCACTCAAATGAAAGTGATGTGCAGAGAGCATTGGCGCATGACAAAAACTCAAAGGAAAGGAAAGCCATGTGGCAAGACATAATGAACAGGGGGGACTTTGCTCACAACTCAAAAGTCTTTGACGCTCAAAAAGGAGAAATAATACCATACAAACGGCCTACTAGAGTGAAAGATGGAACAAATTATGTGGAGTGCAGTACTTGTTCAGGAACATTCTTAAGAAGGAACTTGTGGAGAAATGTCAAAAACCGCCATCCCCAGCAAAAAGGAAAATGCCTGATGGTTAAAAGACATCAAGTTGCTAGTGCTGCAATGTTGCCAGTGTCCAAAGTTGCAGAGAAACCATTCAGAGAGAATATTTTGAACAGAATGGCAAATGACAAGGTTTCGCTCATAGCAAGAAATGATGCTGATATTGTCTCATATAGTCAAAGAATGTATAAAAAGCATGGAAAAAACCGTCATCAGCACCAATACATTCGTCAACAAATGAGAGAACTTGCCCGCTTTGTAAATTCTGGTAGAGCAATTGACAGCTCAGTGCTAAGTCTTAGAGATTGTATTGATAGTTTGAAGTTTTTAGTATGTGTAGAGGCTGTGAAAGTCCTTTGTGGATATGACAATGATAATATGACATTTACCACTCCATCGTTAGCTAGGAAACTTAGGCATGCATTACACAAAGTAGCTCGACAATTGAAAACCAAAGCTATACAAAATGGAGACAAAGAAATGAAAGAAAAAGCTGAAAATTTTATACAAGTTTACACTGAAGACTGGGATACTGAAGTAAGTCACGCAGCAGGAGAGACTTTAGAGAAGATGAAATACAACAAGCCAACTAGAATTCCTCTTGCAGAAGATTTGAAAGCGCTAACAGCTCATTTGAAAAGCAAGGCAGAGTATCTTACTGAGATGTTTGAAACATCAGAAGTCTCTGAACTAGAATGGAGAGAAATGTGTGAAGTCACACTTGCACAAGTTGTTCTTTTTAATAAGAAAAGATCTAGCGAGGCAGAAAGGCTAGAAATCCAGCAATATCTGGATGGTATCCAACGGGGCAAAAACATTCAGGAAGAGTTTCTTCTATCCCTATCGCCTTTAGAAAAAAAGTTGGCAGAGGTTGTAGATAGAGTTGAAATTAGAGGCAAGAAAGGAAGACGTGTTGCTGTTTTGCTTCCTGGAAATTTAAGGCGACAACTTGACTTTCTGGTGAAGAACCGGTGTGTAGGAAATGTAAATGAAGACAACCTGTACATGTTTGCAAGACCTGGAGATACCCAATTTCCGGTTAGAGCCACTGATGTAATAAGAAAGTTTGCTAACAATTGTGGCGCTAAACAGCCAGAGTTGCTCAATTTGACTTCCTTCAGGAAGCATATTGCTGTAATTGCACAAATGCTGAACTTAAAAGACAATGAGTTGGATGTGCTTGCTGGGTTTCTGGGCCATGACATAAGGGTACATCGGGAGTTCTACCCTTTGCCACAGGACACAGTTCAGGTCAGTGCATTAAGTTTTAGCTCATTTTGTCTCTTGAGACAATTTATAATACCACATAAATCTGTATGATCTGAAAGTGTAAGAGATTTTTTTGTGGTCGTTGGCTGTGCATCATCTGTCATAATGTATTGTGGGTCAGAAATTAGGTCATTGGTTTAGATTTTAGAAAAATCTTGTTTAAACTCTAGGCTACATGTACATTTTGCCCCAATCTAAATAATACTTGGTCAGAATGTTTTTCTTGCTGAAAACTTAGTTAAATTTGAAACTATTTTATTTGAGGTGAAAAAAACAGGTCACCAGCTGAAATCTAAGAAACACCTTATTTAAACTGTAGAGGCTACATTGTTGCCCATTCCTTATGAAACTTGGTCAGAATCTTTGCCTTGATAAAATCAATGTCAAGTTCAAAACTGGGTCATGTTAGCGAACCAAGGTCACCAGCTCAAATCAGAGAAAAATCTTGCTAACATGCTAGAGGCAATATTTTTGCCACATTCTTAATGAAACTTGGTCAGAATGTTTGTCTTGACGAAAATTCTAGGTCAAATTAGGAACTTGATCACATCAGGTCAAAAACTGGCTCAAGTTCTACTTGATTTGAACTGCCTTGAGAATGTGTGCCATTGAAGGTTCAGGTAAGCGTCCTAGAACCCACAGTGTGAACTTACTCTCCTCAGCTTTCTTGGGTTGCCAAGAGATGTTGATATTATTTTGTTGTTATTTTTTATGGAAGTGATACTAATTAAGCACTAAAACATTATATATGTTATTCCAGGGTATTTAATACAATGCAATTACTGCATTCTCTTAAGATGTATTGATTTTTATCTCTCTAGGTGTTTCTTTACATTTTAGCTCACCCGAGCACAAATTGTTCATGATGATCATGTTTGTTTTAAGACCATTGTCAAGTGTCGTCAGCAAGCTTCATATGAGATGCTTGTTTCTTTAGTCCTTATTTTGAATGATTTGAAGAAGTTGTGCTTTTTAAGTCCTCGCAAGGATTTATTTTCAAACAGTGTGTTATCTTTGACTTGTTTGTTTTATGAGATACATATTAAAATTTGGATGTATATAATTCTGCTCTATGTGCTGTTGTTGTTCTATTGTTTTTTTGTTGTTTTTTTCAAATTAAATTTCATATGTGGTCTTTAATGACCTTGCCTTTGCCTCGTGATCTACTTTCTTTACTTAAAATCTTTATTTCTTTACTTATGATATATATTTCGCTGCAACTCAAGTGATACATGGGCCATCGTGGCTCTGTGGTATTAGATACTTATTGATTATGCACAATCATCAAAAAAGGGATTCTCTTCAGAAACAGTTTAACGCCAACTTGTTAATCATGTAGGTGTGTGTTGACAACATTTGAAAAGCATAGAGAAGCATGAAAACAGTGAAACAGAAAGAAAAACTAAACAAGAAAAACTTCTCTTTCCAGGTTGCAAAGCTGAGTAAGCTTTTGATTGAGTTAGAAAGAGGAAATATCCACCTCTACAAAGGAAAAAGTCTTGACGAAATCCAGTTTGATCTTGAAGGTAAATTATTATGTAAAATTGATCAAGATTAAATTATTGTATGTTTGGGTACATATGCCACATTGTTAATTTTGAAAAAAAATCACTGTAATAATTGGTACCAAGGCTAGGTTATGCATATTTGTGCCATATTCATTAGGATGATTTTGGATGGAATTATGTCTCTCCCTGCCGGCCATCGAGTGGGATAGGGAGACTCTTTGATTTTGTTCTGACTGTCTGTCACAAACCTTGACAATACTTCTCCTGCTAAAGTATTGGTTGGATTTCACCTGAGTGATTGTTACCAATCCTTGTTTTGCACACTGTCAGCATGTTTGGGTCATGTGATTTTTTCACGGAGGCACTGGCCCTTTACTATAAAACTAGAAATACAGTAAAACCCTTCATAAAGACCACCCTGATAATAAGACCAATATTTCAGTGTCCCTTATAGCAGTTTTGCACCTTTTTCTACCCCGAAATTAAGACCACCTCACTATTAAGACCAATTTTGTCCAGTCCCAGAAGTGGTCGTAATAGAGGGGTTTAACTGTACGTCCATATGACACAGATGCCTCCACAATGTTCCAATTTATACACTATATTTCTGTAAGCCATATCTTGTCCATCTGTTTGTCCCAAAAATTTATGTGTCTGCTCCATATTTCATATACCTCTTATAAGATTTTCATGAAACTTGCCTAAAATTTTAACCACAGTGAGGAGATGTGAAGAACATATGCGTCATCCATGTCTACTCAAGGTCAAGTTCACAATGTCAAGGTCATTAACTTTTGTCTCCGCTGCATGTCATCTTAACCTCTTGAATCATTTTCATAGAACTAGAGTCAAATGTTATTAACAATTAGAGGACTTGCAGAACATACAATGCAACTGTCTGCTTAAGGTCAAGGTCACACTTGATTGTCAACTGTTATAACCTTCAATTTCCTTTGCATTTTCGTGTTGGCTCATAATGCATTTTAATGCATATGTAGCAAAGTTTATAAAACATTGTGACAAAATAGAAATTGCTCTATTCTTATGATAAAACTATCCATCATTTCTTGTTATTTTCTAGTATTGTCTGCTGACACTTTCAGTTTGGACTCCTAAAAAATTCTGTATTAGATAATGGATTTAAGTCTTACTTTAAGAAGCACAGGGATATATTGCTGTCCCTTAGACTTGTTCCCATTAAAACTCCTCTGAGATGATCATATCCAAAGTTCTCTGTATTTGTAATGTATGTTAATTATTTGATTATATGTTTAATATTTATCATGGCAGAACCTCTAGAGGTCGAGGAGGACAGTGATGCTGAAGGAGAGGATAGAGCAGATACCGAGAGACCTCCAGAAATCGATGATGAACTGCCAGAAATCTGATGAACCATCAAAAAAGTTAAAAGTTAAAGAAAAAGTCTGCCAAAAAATCACAGAAAGCAACCACGCCAAGAAAACTGTGGACTGCAGATGAACATGCAGCTGTTAAGAGACAGTTGGATAGATATTTCTTCTTAGAGAAACTACCAGGAAAACATGAAATTGAAGAAGCAAGGAAGAGAGAGCCACTTCTGTTGAACAGGCCATGGATGCAGATAAAGAGCTTTATTAAAAATACAAAACTCAAAATGAAAAGGAAACAGAATAAAGCTACCAAGTAGTCTGTTTTCTGGATATATAATTTTGTATGAAAGTTTGTAAAAATACTTCAATTGCAAATGCGATTCCAATGAAACTTTATGTAAAGTATGACAATAGGAAGTACGAGTACTTGAAATATTCTTCATGATTATATCCTCTTTGGTCAAAATTGGCAGATTTTCTACCTTTTAATGCCTCTTTATCGTTTCATTTAGGGGGAAATTAGAGGACCATATGGCTTTTTTCTTGTTGTCTTTTGTGAAATAATGTGCAAGTACAGCATATTTAAACCATAAACCTATGCAAGTTTACATGCATCTCAAATAAGCATTTTTGAATTACATGCATTTTCTTGTTTAATGATATTGAGCAAAGTTATTAGCCTTCTGTTTCTGAAGTTTTTATTTCTAGCTCACCTGAGCACTATTCACAAAGTAAGCTTATGTGACAAATGGATGTTAGATGTTCATCTGACAACAATGTGACTTCCCTTGTTCCAAACCTTTGAAACACTAGAAGTCACATTTTAGTCAGATGTTAATGAAACTTTATAAAATGGGTTAAACACTAGGGCACCAGGTCAGATGTTAAAAGAGTTGTACATATTTATTAGTAGGATCTTCGTAAAATTGTATGCCTCTAAGGCTCAGGTGAGCATGTCTGGGTTCTGTTGTTATGCACATACTTCCTGGAACATCCATCAGTACCTGATATTTTTGTGTACTTCAGATGATTGTTTTGGACATTTAAATTACTAAACCTGTAAATTGAATAAAAGTTTGTGAAGTGAACTTGATTTTGTTGTAAATATATCTTACAGCAGGGTCCTCTGTCTGTCCTATGAGAATACCTTCTGTGCTCAGTGGGGAATTTCAATAACATATTCCTGGATATATGAGCTCAACGTAAGTTGTCATGATGGCATCTGGCTGATAGTATATGCGTGCATCTCTCAGTCCAGAATTGTCCCCGTTACTTTAAAATGCATCAAGCAGTCTAGTTATATTTGGCATGAATGTAGACCTCTGCAAGACGGAGTGTCGTGTGCAAATCCTATATTCCTATCTCAAAGGTCAAGGTCACGGAGGTTAAAGGTCATGTCAGATCTTGTCTGGCCCAAAACTGAAATAAGCAATCGATGGGTGCATTTTGACATATATACTTAAGGTGTTTTTCATCAAAATGCATGCTTCAGAGTTTTGACAGATCAGTTAATTCAGACTAAAATACAATCCTCTTTCAAGAAATTTTTCAGTTTCATCGAGTTCTCTTTGTCTAAAATTCTGTTTGAAGTTCTTAGTTTGGAATCTGTCGGTCCGAATGTGTCCATCCCATTTTCATGTCTTGACCTGCCGTCGCCATTATTTCAGTTTAACTATCAGACATGCACTTGAAAGTGTGTCGTGCATAACATTCGCCAGTCCAACATTGAAGGTCAAATGCATTTTAGTGTCGTGCACATACTTTGGGGGGCTTCTGTGAAAATTCTTTTTTGTGACAACATATAAGTCTGTGTCAAAAGTGTATGCCAACATTGCTTTCTTCTCGGCTAGCTCGCCATTTTGCATCGGGCATCTAGCGTCTGAAATCATTTGCTTCATGGAAGTGTAATTTTCGGATGCACACAATAGTGGAATATTTTGTTCTCATCGCAATGGTATTTTTTTCTGATCATAAAAATAGAGATAAGTCGTCTGCTGTTTAGCCAAGGAACAGTACAAGGGTAATCAAAATGATATGTTAGCGACCACGCACGCATGTATACGAACTTGTATCGGTGTACATCCGAGGACCACATATTACCACCGTTAGAAGCTGGATCTGAAGATCACAGAACTGGAGGTCTCTGGTTCGATGCAGGACAGGTCCCATTCTTTGTGATGATATTTTGTGGTCAGTTTTCTATCCCACATTACAGCTACAAGTAGCAGTAGTAAAGACATGGACATCAGCGGGACAGTTGATAACTAAACGTCGTGTGACTTAAAAGTTCTCTTTTAAAAAGGTAAATAATCCATTATTATACAAAACTTTCCATTTTTAGTGTCGCATCTCCAAAATTTCTCATTGGAATGACATTTTGGCCACAGTCATTAGTTTGCTATAAAAAGATGGTGTCATGTGACTGTCTAGATATCATTTTTCAACTATACACACAATTTCATTATGGTATATACAATAAAATTTTGATAGTCAGATTCGACTATTTGAAATGAATAATAATATAGTTAAATCTGCTAAACAAATACGAGTTTTTTATTCATGGAAGGCACATGTTAATGATGTCTGATAGTATAACTTGATGTTCAACCCACAGTGGATTGGAAATAACTTTTCTTCTAATTGTTTATTTGTATAAAAGTAAACAGTAGCAAATCTAATATTTTAACAAATTAATAGATTTATGGAAAGAAAAACTTATGAAGGAAAAAATTTCACTGAGTACAAGGAACTCCTATTGATTACTAGTAATTCCCATTATTTCCCTACATTCGGCATAGTATGGATAAACATAATTAATAACATTAACCCTTTACTCCATAGATCATAGATAAGCCTTTTTCATATGGGCAACCAGTGTAGATCCAGATCAGTCAGCACATCCATGCCATCTGATCTGGATTGACGCTGTTTGCATAATGGCGAGAAATAACCAAATGAATCTTAAAGCGAACAGTGTAGATCCTGATCAGACTGCACGGATGTGCAGGCATATCTGGATCTACACTGGTCACCCATGTGATAAAAGGCGTATCCTATAGAGTAAAGGGTTAATATGGATGAAATATTTTCATCGCATGTAGGACATAATCCCATATGGACAAAATCCCCTAGTCATCCACGGACAAAATCCCCTATATTGTTTTTCCTATAGTGGACAAAACCACCGACAAAATCCCCTACTTTATAAATGTTCCAATCCTGTACTTTATACATGTCACAGGTTAATAAATGTTTTTTTTAATACTAGTATATCATATAATGGTTAAATGTTGTTAACTAGCTTACACAACGCATTATGTTTAATAACTAATCCACAGAAGAAAACATGTTAAAATTTGGATTAGGTCTGTGTTAATCGTAGTAATCAAACTCTAATTTAATATATAATGAATGATTGATTAAAAAGAGCAATTTAGAAATTTTTAAGGTTGCACTGAGATTCATGTATACAAACTCAGTAGTGTATTATTATTCAGGTTCCTCTAAAATAAGGTTTAATGGATATGCAGACTTCTAAATCAGATCCGAGTCTGCACTGTTTGTATCATTTTTTTTTTCCTGTGGAGTAAATTATTTAAATAAACATGGTCCAGTGTATTTGGTCCATAAATTAGGGGCACCCCGGTAAAATGTCTCGAGATATATAAAATGATCTACTTTGGAGTTAGATGCGACAATACGTGTATACTTCGGAACTTAGGCGAACATGTGGTTCCTCTCACCATGCCCTAAATTTTAACTATGCTAATGGACAAAAGTCTTGTCCGGTCTACAATTTTCAACACATTACTCTACCGGTTGTGCTGGCTCAAATTCCAAAATTCTTTTTCATTGAGTGCATATAAATGTCCTCTTTCCATCGAAACCAAATTTATGAGTGTGCGATAAAAACTTAACGCGTTTAAAAGATATTATGGAAAACCATACCGGACAAGGCTTGGCAATGAGTATAAGTTACAAGAAGTTTACAAGATTCGAGAAGAAATCACATTTCTGAAATTTTTATTTGCGAGGTGGGTTTTCAAATATTGTTGAAAGCTCTCGCACATGTTTTGCACTTTCTACATACACCAAGCTTTAAAACGAAATTATACATGGGATGTGAGGAGGGTTTGCGCGTAGGTGTAGGCCTACCATTAGCAACAGTTGTTATTGAACACGAAATAGTTTAGCGACACAAGACTATAAGTAACTGAGCCAGGCTTCACATGTCCCCGAATTGATGTTACAATTAAGGTCCTTGTAATGGTGTTATGGGTAGAAATTGTGTAAAATATGCAATTAAAAGTCCTCAGATTGATGTTACACTTTCGGTCCTTGCACTGTCGGTCATGGTTGAAACTGTGTAAAATATGCAAATGAACGTCCTCACAATAACGTCCTCGCATGTGTACGGAAATTAAAGAGGTCCTCTGAATGATTTTAGCAATGCTTACAATTATTTTTTAGTGAAAATAAATTCTGAACATCACAGACTATATTTTTTCCTTTTCTTATCTCTACTTTTAATTGTAACGTTGTACAATGCATGTTTTAACATGGTCCTCGGAAGACGGGTAAAAATCAAGGTCCTTAAAGAGATGCCTATACAAACATGTGTGTGTGTGTGTGTGTGTGTGTGTGTGTGTGTGTGTGTGTGTGTGTGTGTGTGTGTGTGTGTGTGTGTGTGTGTGTGTGTGTGTGTGTGTGTGTGTGTGTGTGTGTGTGTGTGTGTGTGTGTGTGTGTGTGATATACAAATGAAACATTTGTGATCAATTGCAACATCTTCGGTTATATTTTAAGATTTGTTTAATACATTTGTAAATAATTGGACCGATCAGTTACTTGCAGTACTTGTATGGTCATTCGATAATAAAGTACTCAGTGGTAAAGGCACTACTAATCCTCGCAACAACAACAAAGGCATATTGAGATTGCTTCATCGTCCATGAAAAATGGCCAGGACCTATGAATAAAAGAAGTGTCTAAATTGGCGATTTTTCAGGAAATAATAAAACACATTAGCCTATTTAGAAACATACTAATACGAAATAACCTTTCTTCTTTCTTCTTTCTTCTTCTGTTATTCTTCTTGATTATGTTAAATATTTTCAAAAATAGAAAAAAAATTAGAATGCTATACATAAACATACACGCATTCTCGCATTTTATAATTTTTTCCTTTTAACTTCCTGGTATATTCGAGAGGTGAAATTTATAAAAGTACGTTATATGCAACTGTATAAAATGAGCGGCGATAGTGGCGTTGCCTTGATATAATGCTCTTGAGATCTTTACTCGAAGAAAATCCTAAGTTCAGGTTTTGACGGGCCATCGGAATTTTAATATTGTTCGTCTTTTTCAGGTGAATACACCAAGAAATGAGGCATCAGTATCGAAATAAGATAAAAATTAGAAAGCGCGCATATTAATCAAATGTTTTTAATGTGTAGTGCGTATTTTTTATCTGCAAATTTGGCGTTTAATCAACTAGACTGGTTTGGGGTTTTTTTAATTTCGGAAAGAGAAACATTAATGTCTTTTCTGATATAACCCATGCTTGTACTATGCACGCGAGAAAAAAATGACCAACGTACGTAGTATGAAACAAGAAAGTTACCTCCAGATCAAGAAGTTAGACGTAGTTGAATGCCTTGTATCATGGGTGATTGTTAATTCGTGGTATATTCCCGTCATAACCTACATATCTGTGAGGATAAATGACATTGCTATTATCTGTTAACTAGGAGACATGACATCGAGGACGTCTAAAGTCTTTTGGCGACAATACGATCAATTATAGAAATGCCATTTCAATTTTATTTCCAACTTAACAAAAGTGAAAAGGAATGATAAAAGATTTGAATCCCAAGATCTCTATTCGAAAAGTGACTTGATTTATGAATATTAGGATATTCGCTAACATCCTTAAAATTAAAGTTATGACCTAAATCGAATTTGCAAAATATAACTTTTTTGAAAATAATAACAACAGCAATACAAAGCATAAATGTACTTCGGTGCTTATTGTTAGTTTAGGGAAGCATTTCCCTATTTTTGTCTACAGGTATTTCATATACTGACTGCTGTGGTATGGGCAGCGGACCACCTATAAGCCAAGTAAATATTTAAATCAAAAGTAAATATACACATGTCGGTTCCGTGGTGTAGTGGTTATCACGTCTGCTTAACACGCAGAAGGTCCTGAGTTCAATCCTCGGCGGAACCTTAATATTTTTTTATTTTTTATTTTTTGGGGTCGAGTAGACGGGGTATTATTTTATTCATGTACTTCCGGCTCAAAAAATGATAAACATATTTCAATAACAATAAAATAAAGAAACTATTCAAACAAACATATATACTGTCAAAGTCAATAAAATAAATCTAGGTTAAAAAGTTAAGGGTTTAGATGTGTAATCAATCTCATGAATATTCGTATAACATCGGCATTTAGCGTTTTACGATGTTACATGTTCGATCATTCACGTCAACACTCGGTCTTCCGAGAATCAAATCACCCGATTTTAGTTTTCCAATTTTATCCAATTAGCGCTAATTTTTTCACTCCAAAATGGCGATAATGAATCGCGGTCCGCGAGGAAGATTTGTCAAAAAAAGGCAAATTAAAGCAAAGAAAGAAAGGATTGTGTTTTTCAAATGTTTTGGGGGAATTTTATAAAGAAAAGTATTAATGTCCAATGTATTCGTCCAATGTTGACATTTATGAGATTATTTAAAGGTCAAATTTGAGGACGTCGACTAAGTACATAAAAATTCGCAAGCTCAAGTTAGCTGAGGTGAAAAGTTGCTAAAATTTGGAAACTAATCCAGAATACAATGCTGAATAATGGGATTTATCTTTTGTCGGGATTCAATATAGACACTATTACACATCTAATACCTTAAACACAGTTACAACACTTGTATCATATACATGTGATAATGGTATCATGAATGGATTGGAGGAATATTCTTTAATTGTTTTGTTGTTGATCATCTTGTTGGTCTTGTTCCATCAAAAGTATCATATTATTGTTTTATCCCACCATCTCTGTAAATATCGGTTGATATAACCCGTGTGATAAAGATGAGCTTTATCAACCGATATTCGCGCACCTGCCTAAGCCAGACTACTTTTTTGACGAAACGATGAGGAATGTTTACGAGAACGAAACTCATTTATCCCGTAATTATGCTTGTGGTCACCCCAAAAATTTCCATAATATAAAGATTGGTAAAATAGAGCGATGAAAAGATAAAAGATGAGAGCGGTTTCGATCTCTGTCCTGCAGGATTGAAAACCTAAGTAGCGGCTTCTTAACCGACTGAGCTAACCGGACTGTTGATCGCGACATTCCGAAGTTTTAATTAACAATGATATAGAAAATTTGAGAAAAAAAATCAGAAAAATGAAACGGCATGTATCACAGGAACATGATCAAACTTGTTTAGTAATAGTAATAAAATCAATAAAAGTACGAATTTGTAGTCTGCAAAAATTAAAACAACTATCGAAATGTCAGATCATGCGAGTCACAGTTGTTTTGATGTTATTTAGTGTGAATTGAAAGAATGTGATGAAGAATCGTGTAATAACCTAAGCAGTGTTGAAGAGATGAGCTACGAGGATTTCGAGGCAAAATCTGGCTTCAATCCGAACATTTTTGAGAAGGAAATTGATCTTGAATCTGTGGTGACTGTCTCAGATTGTATCATCTGCCTAATCTTAGGACAGACCCTGATGATCAAATGTCGTTACATGATCAACATTCAAATGGTTTAGATAGAGCTCGATCTTTAGTCGAACCAAATACAGCTGACTGCACAGATCTGGACAAATGTGCTAAAAAATCACAGTTTCTAGACGTAAACATGAACACCAACCCACCACCTCCAATATTTCTCCAAATTTCGAAAGTCACCCTATCAAAAACACAACTATCTTCGAAATTTTAAAGCGTTATATTCAATGTTCATAATTTCAATGTCATCAAGAATTAAAATCCATGAGCTACTGTTTGTTACATCCACAAACACACACAAACCTCGAATGTAATTCGCGTTTCTTAATGCCAGTGCGTAGCAACTTTAATGTTACACGGCCTTGACATTACACACTACATGTATAACTTTACACGAGGGTGTGATTTTTGTTGATCTTTTTTTTACCATTATTTTTAGCTATCGTAAATAATAAAATTACAACCTTATGTATAGCGCAAATGAAATAACATGTTTATTGTCTTATTTTTTATTGTAAAATAGAACTATTTCTTATAGCCGAATAACTTTATTGCTCGCGCACGAATTTCGTGTAATGCATTGGAATGTCAGATCATGTAAGGGAGGAGCAGTAGCGGTAAATTTAAATGTTTTCCTTTGAAAAGCTGTTGATGGTGGGATAAAAAGAATACCAGGTTAGTGTTGATATAGATAAATGCTATCATGCTCGGTCCGAAAATAAGAGAGCACTCGGCAAGCCTCGTGCTTTTTTATTTTCTTAGCCTCGCATGATAACATTTATCTATATCAACACTAACCTGGTATCCTCTATTTAGCATTACACGCTAGATACTTCTTCATGTGTTTCTGGCAAAAAATATCAAGGTTCCGCCGAGGATTAGACTCATGACCTTCTGCGTGTAAAGCAGAGGTGTTAAAGACTATGTACTAATGTTTTTATGCATTGATACTTAAATAGCAAACAACAGATATACAGTATATATCCATCTGCAATTTGGGGAGGTAATTCTCTGTCTCGATATACATTTAATAAACGTCATTTTAGCATGCAGTTACGCTATATTTAGCTGTATGCTAGCTATTGCTGTTAACAAAGTGTAGACAACATCGTTTCCGTGATGTAGTGGTCGTCATGCCTGCTTCAGTACAAATAGATTAGTTCAGTCACAGACAGAATTTTGAAGGTAAAAATCATATCTGTAATGTAGTCACATTTTAAGATAGATACATTAGAAATTCCCATAAGAACTTCCCAAAAACAAAAAAAGAGAGACCACACTTATTAACAAGTTGAGACGATGTTACTTACGTGGAATCTTGGCGGCCGATTAATTAGGCACGTAGTTTAAAACGAAGGAAAGGAAACCCTTTTTAACACTCTTTGAAAACACCAATACTGAAGTCAAGAAAGATAAATCTAGATAATAATGTAAGACGCAGTTATTTCCCTTGTGCAATATGTGATGAAATATGGAATGCATAGGCAACTTCATCACCACACTTTACTGGTGTTTTGTTTCAGGTTAAACTTTTATTTTTTTATGTTAACAACATTACATGCATTATATTAATTCATTTTTTATAAAATACATATTGTTGACATTAGACAATTTAATCATAATTACTTAATCTTATTATGTATAAACTAGGAAGAAATGTACTTGTGGTATAACGAGAACATGTGTGGGATATTTTTGTTGTTAGTTGTCGATATTCGTTTGTTTTGTTGTTTTTATGTGTACAGTTTGTTGTTAATGTTGTTCTTCTTGTTGTTCTTGTTGTTCTTGTTGTTGTTTTTGTTGTTTTTGATGATGATGATGATGATGATGATGATGATGATGATGATGATGATGATGATCGCAGGGTAAAATGTCGTTTCGGAATACAAAATGACCACAACGAGACACGAACACGCAATCTCCTAGTTCAAGTCACACGAGGACACACTGGGACAAAAAAAGGAAATATAATAATACATTATATCAAATGAAATCCGTGAATGAAAAATACGCAATCCTTTACATTAAGTTTTGTTAAATACCATTTTAAAGTTATGTCGCACTATAATTGATGTTGCAGGCCAATTCTGCAGAACAAAATGATTACATTTCACGGTAGATTGAACAATGTGAGACAACGACTCGAAATCTTATTAGTCAAATATCTAATCCATTATGTCACGCGACCGACATATCACAACAGCACATGTTACATTGACAGACTTGTTCTTTCATAAACATATGGTGTGAAAATGCGGATGGAAAAGTAATTAAAGAATAAACTTAAGGCTGTTGTTGTTATTTCTTTTCATTTCGTAAGAGAGCGTTGAGTATTTTATATTTCGAATGGCAAACAACAATTACACTACTTACGCTGACATTTTTAAGAGGAAACATTGTTTGCATTCAGAAGCATTTCTCCTATTTAGTCTGCTTGTATTATATAGCACTTAACTTGATAGTACGCGATGACAACAGTTGTAGCTGTTGGAGAGTAAGCCGAGCTTATACTACAGATAGCAAATATCAGCTTATACATGTAAGTCGGTTCCGTGGTGTAGTGGTTATCACGTCTGCTTAACACGCAGAAGGTCCTGAGTTCAATCCTCGGCGGAACCTTCCTTTTTTATTGTTAATATTAATTATCTATTTATTTGTTTATCTAGTTAAAACAAAATTATATCAAACTTATGCAATACTTATGCAATAAACTACGAAACCATGCACATTAAATCATTGCTTCCAAAGAGAAGACCTGTGTTCTGGTCTAATCCCAACATGTAATCTTTTTTATGACATTTTACTATTCGTGGTCTAATGGATAAAGTGTCTGACTTCGAATCAGAAGACTTCGATATCGGGTATCGTCGTGGTCAGTTATTTACTTCTTAAGATTTCTACCACAAATTGGAATCTTTTATTTGTTGCAGTCGAACAAATAAAAATTATATAAAAGTTAGTAGTTAAAGCAGTGTAACTCATACAATGTATATCATCGTCCAGAATGATCATTTTGTTTTTCCCCTTTAAGAAAGATGGCCACTTCTCGGGTTTATTCAGAGCCACTAGACTTTCCTGTATTCCAGCATCTGGAA
This sequence comes from Sinonovacula constricta, assembly GCA_007844125.1. Lineage (NCBI taxonomy): Eukaryota > Metazoa > Mollusca > Bivalvia > Cardiida > Solecurtidae > Sinonovacula > Sinonovacula constricta. Next base: position 49,191,778 of record CM017556.1, on the reverse strand, counting down.
TGTTAAGGGACTTTACTCTAACTACTAAAAACTCCATTCTTACCTACCTTGTGGGTAGGTATTTGATATATAGTTACTGACAAAACCTTAAGATTTCTCCACTTTTGAAATACACACAAGACAGAAGCATGCGCATAAAATCGAATCTTATTTATTGAGATAAGAATTGATTAAAAAGCTTGAGTGCTTTTAATGTATTTTATTTCTTCTATAAAGTATATGAATACCTTCGCACAGGGGACATAACTAAAACAACGTCACAAGGACATCTCTTAGCATAATTGCTCTGTTCTCGATTTTTTCTGCTTTCTTAAAGTAGTAATCGCATGTTTGTCAATAAAATAACTATTTTCTCTTAAACAGAAATTGTGGTAGAAATATTTGATAGTTAACCACACAATGAAATAATTGTATTATGGGGAAAACGTGCGCAAGAAGGCAAAATAAAAAACTATTCCAACTCGTTTCAGTAAACCTTTCTATTGACTCATTATATACAGTCCTTAGTTTATGTAGAACGTGCAGTCACTTAATGTGCAGTCACTTAATGTGCAGTCACTTAATATGCAGTCACTTAGTGTGCAGTCACTTAGCGTGCAGTCACTTACAGTGCAGTCACATAGTGTGTAGTCACTTAATGTGCACTCACTTAATGTACAGTCACTGATTGTGCAATCACCTAATGTGCTGTCCCTTAATGTGCAGTCACCTAATGTGCAGTGACTGATTGTGCAATCACCTAATGTGCTGTCCCTTAATGTGCAGTCACCTAATGTGCAGTGACTTAATGTGCTGTACCTTAATGTGCAGTCCCTTAATTTGCAGTCACCTAATGTGCTGTCCCTTAATGTGCTGTCCCTTAATGTGCAGTCCCTTAATTTGCAGTCACCTAATGTGCTGTCACCTAATGTGCTGTCCCTTAATGTGCTGTCCCTTAATGCATAGTCACTTAATGTGCTGTCCCTTAATGTGCAGTCTCTTAATGTGCAGTCACCTAATGTGCTGTCCCTTAATGTGCAGTCACTTAATGTGCTGTCACCTAATGTGCTGTCCCTTAATGTGCAGTCTCTTAATGTGCTGTCCCTTAATGTACAGTCACTTAATGTACAGTCACCTAATGTGCTGTCCCTTAATGTGCGGTCACCTAATGTGCAGTCACCTAATGTTCAGTCACCTAATGTGCAGTCCCTTAATATGCAGTCACCTAATGTGCTGTCCCTTAATGTGCAGTCACCTAATGTGCTGTCACCTAACGTGCTGTCCCTTAATATGCAGTCACCTAATGTTCAGTCACCTAATGTGCTGTCCCTTAATATGCAGTCACCTAATGTGCTGTCCCTTAATGTGCAGTCACCTAATGTGCTGTCACCTAACGTGCTGTCTCTTTATGTGCAGTCCCTTAATGTGCAGTCACTTAATGTGCTGTCCCTTAATGTGCAGTCCGTTAATGTGCAGTCACTTAATGTGCAGTCCCTTAATGTTAAGTCCCTTAATGTGCAGTCCCTTAATGTGCTGTCACCTAATGGGCTGTCGCTTAATGTGCAGCCCCTTAATGTGCTGTCCCTTAATGTGCAGTTCCTAAATGTACAGTTCCTAAATGTGCAGTCCCTTAATGTGCAGTCCCCTAATGTGCAGTCACATAATGTGCAGTCCCTTAATGTACAGTCCCCTAATGTGCAGTCAGTTAATGTGCAGTCACTTAATGTACAGTCACTTAATGTGCAGTTACTAAATGTGCAGACACTTAATGTGCAGTCCCTTAATGTGCAGTCCCTTAATGTGCAGTCCCTTAATGTGCAGTCCCTTAATGTGCAGTCACTTAATGTGCAGTCACCTAATGTGATGTCCCTTAATGTGCAGTCCCTTAATGTGCAGTCACCTAATGTGCAGTCACTTAATGTGCAGTCACTTAATGTGCAGTTACTTAATGTGCAGACACTTAATGTGCAGTCCCTTAATGTGCAGTCCCTTAATGTGCAGTCACCTAATGTGTTGTCACCTAATGTGATGTCCCTTAATGTGCAGTCCGTTAATGTGCAGTCCCTAAATGTGCAGTCAGTTAATGTGCAGTCACTTAATGTACAGTCACTTAATGTGCAGTCCCTAAATGTGCAGTCAATTAATGTGCAGTCACTTAATGTACAGTCACTTAATGTGCAGTTACTAATTGTGCCCTCACTAAATGTGCAGTCCCCTAATGTGCAGTCACTTAATGTGCAGTCCCTTAATGTACAGTCCCCTAATGTGCAGTCCCTAAATGTGCAGTCAGTTAATGTGCAGTCACTTAATGTACAGTCACTTAATGTGCAGTTACTAAATGTGCAGACACTTAATGTGCAGTTACTAAATGTGCAGACACTTAATGTGCAGTCACTTATTATGTATCTGTGGATGAAGTAACGAAGTTTTTACAAAAGATAGAGAGTGGCTAAAAGTCGGTTACTTCCAGAACCCGTTTTGTAGTAATTATTTATTTTTTTATCAGTATTTTATTTATATTTTCCAGGTTGCAATATCAAGAATAATTACAATTATAATTACCTTGCTATTAATGGAGAAAATGTACTTCGAAAATCAGATCCTAATTTGTTGGGTCATTAGGTTGTTGACGTTTTCTCAACAAGACTGAAGTTTTACATTTGGAAAAAAAAATGGCTTTTATTAGGTGCTTATAAACCTCCATGTATGTCAAATGATACTTTCCAGTTAAAGTGCATGACCACTCTGGACAAATGTAGTTCTAAATATGACAATTATATCCTGTTAGGAGACTTGAATTTTGATTTGCTGGACAATGCCAAATGCTCTCCCCTAAATGATATAATGGATGTCTTCGACTTGTCTAATATGGTAAAGAAACCAACTTGTTTTACAAAACATGGAAAACCCTCACTTTTAGATGTTATTTTAACAAATAGTAAGAATGTGTTTGGGAAAGTATGTAATTTTAATTGTGGCTTAAGTGATGTACATCACATGATTGCTTTTCAGTTGAAGGCTGATGTTCCAAGTAACAAGACTAAATGGTGCTCATATAGATCTTTTAAAGATTTTTATGCTGATATGTTTAACCTAGATTTGCAATCAAACTTGTCTAAACTTGAACATAATGATGTAAATACTATGTGCAATAATTTTAGCAAGAATTTTAACTCTGTTGCAGATAAACATGATCCTTTGAAAAGTAAAAAGTGTATTGATAAGCCTGTCCCATACATGAACAAAACCTTGAAACAAGCAATTTATAAAAAACGAATGTTACAAAATACTTATAATAAATATAAAACCTCAAAACATTGGGAAAAGTATCGCAAGCAAAGAAATCTAGTGACCAAATTGAAGAGAAAATCTATAAATACATATTTTATTGAAAGATGTGTAGGTGGGTGTAAAAACAAATCCTTCTGGCCAACAGTTAAACCTTTTTTGACTAATAAAGGTACTATTGTAAAAAAAGATACAATTTTAAGTGAAAATGAAACTCTTATTAATGATCAAGCTCAGGTTTGTGATATTTTCAATGACTTCTTTATAAATGAGGCTAAGGATATTGGTCAGAATTCAATTCCTATTGACGAAAATCATCCAAGTTTAAACTCAATCCGTCAGAACAAGAACCATCATGTTGAACTTAGCTTTAACCCTGTTAGTGATTACTTTATTAGTAAACAAATTGACAAATTATCCTCTAAAAAGGCAACAGGACACGATGGGATTTCAGCAAAATTACTAAAGTACTCAAAACCCTCAGTCATAAAACCAATTACAGCTATGGTCAACTTAAGTTTTGAATCTTCAATATTCCCTGATAGCTTGAAAATAGCCCAAGTAGCCCCAGTTCACAAGAAAAACAGTACTCTTGACAAAGGCAACTATAGGCCAGTCAGTATCCTTCCTATAATGTCCAAAATATTTGAAAGGTCAATAAATACTCAGTTAACTGAATTTTTTGACAACCATTTTAATCCATATTTATCTGCTTTTAGGTCAGGATATGGCTGTCAGAGCACACTTTTGAAGATTATTGAAGACTGGAAAAAATCTCTTGATGATAACAAATTTGTTGCCGCTATTCTGATGGATCTATCGAAGGCTTTCGATTGCCTCCCACATGACCTCATGCTCTTGAAACTTGGCTGCTATGGTGTATCTGAACAAGCCCTAGGTCTTATTAAGGATTATCTTAGCAACAGAAAACAATGTGTCAAACTTGGCTCACATGCCAGTACTCTGAAAGCCATATACAAAGGAGTCCCTCAGGGTTCTATATTAGGCCTCTCCTTTTTAATATCTTTATCAATGATATTTTTAGCTTTGTAAACAAATGTTACCTATACAACTACGCGGATGATAACACCTTAAGTTATTCTGACTCAAATGTAGAAAACTTAGTTCAAAATCTAGAGTCTGACAGCCAGGCACTGATACAATGGTTCTCTGATAATCACATGCAAGCAAATCCAGACACATTTCAAGCCATTGCACTAGGCAAGAAATCTAAGGACTATAATTTAACTTTTAACGTTAATGGCAGCAATATTCCCTGTGATGATGATGTTAAACTTTTAGGAGTAACAATTGATTTTAGACTTAAATTTGATATTCACATTTCCAATATAATCAAAAAGGCTTCTAGGCAACTGAATGTCCTTAAACGTATAGGCAAACATTTATGCAAACTTGGTAAATTAAACATTTACTACTCTTTTATCTTATCTAATTTTAATTATTGTCCCCTTACTTGGCACTTCTGTGGTGAAACACACACCAAGAAAATAGAGAAAATCCAAGAGAGAGCATTACGTTTTATTTATGATGACTATAAATCAAACTATGATGCATTACTTGTTAAGTCAAAACTACCTTCACTGAAACTTAGAAGAATGAGGACCACTGCTTTAGAAACTCACAAAATTATACATAAACAGGGACCTACATACCTTCATGACCTGGTTAATATTAAAACCCATTCTTTTAATTTTAGGTATAAAAATGTTGCCAACATTCCACAGGTAAGAACCACCAGTTATGGTAGCAATTCTTTCCGTTTCTATGCACCTAAACTTTGGAACTCACTCCCTGAACATTACAGAACTGAAGTAAACTACCAACATTTTAAAAGTCTAATTAATGCTTGGAACGGAGAGAGTTGCTCATGTTCTTTTTGCCGTTAAACCCTGCTTTGTGTTTGAGTTGCCGATCAAGCTTTTTGTGATTCCTAGTTTATGTTTGAACCCTGCTTTATGTTTGCTTTGCCAACCAAGCTTTTATATAATTTCTAGCTTATGTTTGAATTATGTAACGTGCTATCTTACTAGTCAATTGCTTGTGTGCATACTTGCTTTTAGTGTTATGTACTGGCTGTGTATTTTATGTGCTTTTGATCGAAGTAAGCTGTTTTTAAGATCTTAATTATGCATGTACTTTGTAATTTTTACCTCACATAATGTGCTCTAATTTTATTTCTCTATTTATTACCATTGTCTTCATAATTATAAAATGCAATTACAATTTGTCTTTCAGAATTAAATAATTGTCATTACTTGTCAATTATAACAAGTTTGATTATACATGTATGTGTATATTAATATGTTTTATGCATTGTTATTATATTGTTTAGGTAATGTCGGCTAAAAGCTATACATAGCTTATGTTGTCTCTTTGTACTGATTACCGACAATAAATAAATATTGATTCTGATTCTGATTCTGAAAGTCAAAAGTATTAGTCAGAAAAAAATAACTATGCACAACTAAAGCAATAAACATACAATATTATATATAGTATATACACGTATTTTAAGATTCAAGAAGCGGTTTCTTTTTAGATTAACAGTATTTCGAGTATATAGGAAATCCTGTCGTATGGGCGAGTAGCCAGGCATGTTGCGAGTACACAGAATAATTTAAAAAAAAAAAAAAAATGGAGAATCCGGGTATCGATCCCGGTACCTCTCACATGCTAAGCGAGCGCTCTACCACTTGAGCTAATTCCCCTACGATTGTTATCTTATAACTGATGACCTGAAATTATATAGCCACAGGCAAAGTATGCAAGTCATAACTTTATACATGATTACAACTGTGCAGTGTGTCTGCAGTGTGTCTGTTGTAAAAATATCCTCGGCCATTTAATCTATTTTGTCATTTAATTCTTTCTATATGGACTGATATGCGTTTTTTTCTTTCGATAGATAATGGACTTTGGTTCCTAAATTCCATCTATCCATAAACAGGATGCTACAACAATTTACACTTCATCTTTGGTCACTTTTGTCTTGACTCAAATAATAGATTTAATTCACACAATTCAACAATTTTGTTTTGTTCTTCTTGTCGAAATGATACTTCTCTTTCTATTATACACCATGCGGACATTATTTTTCAAGTACGTCACGCTATTCTTTTAACGACGTCATAACTTATCTAACGAAACGTCAGCGCTTGGACATTAACGCTTTTCCTTCCTTGCTTGCATTTGAGAAACCCCACAGGAAGTGCGAGGTAAAATGTCTGTAAAACCGGTTTAAGCCCTGTTGTCTTTCCCTTTTGCCGACTGGCCATTTCTAAGGCGGTAACTGGTGGTTTTCCTCTTTTTGATTAATGACTCATCACAGATTTATTTTAGCATTTAAATGTGGCTTACAGGTGAAATCCTTTTGTCTTGTGCCTTTTTTAAATTTTGGTAAACGTTGCAATGCTCATACGTCTCACGTTTCGAGGAAACATATGCATTTTCAATGTTTTACCTGGATTCTTCAAATTATTGTTCAGTTCAGTTGGATTTCAGAATTGTTTCAGTAATATCCTATTAACAATAAACCTTATGTCCCTAAAGTCTTGTCTTAGATGTTTTCGCATCCAATGTAAGCTTTTTATCAGTCAGACATGTTCTTTTAAATTAAGAAAGTAATAACTGTGAGTAATCTGGTAAAAGATCAATGATTAAGTCAGAAAGATAAATCCAGATTAGAAATTTAGACGCAGTTCCATACGTTGGATCACGTGTGGTACTTTAATATATGGTCAATTCCTGCAAAGGGCATATTGTTGTTTGGTTTAGCATTACAAGTATTCATATATTCATGTGTGTTTATTCATTTACACATTGTTCGCATTAAACAGGTCTATCATATTTAACTTTTTACAGAGGTAAAAAAATATTTTAAAGAAATAACACAGAATAAAAACATTCTTCTGAATAACACTCAGTATACAAAAACAATGCAAAAGCAAATGTTGTACTTTAATTGAACATATATTATATTACAGAGATTGAATGTGCGGTCACTTATATGATGAAAGTTGATAATTATATCTATAAGTCTAGTCTATCGTAATACATTAAGACGAAGTTGTGTCCCTTCTAGCTTTTGTAGTAAAAACTAATAATGATATTTTGACAACATTTCTTGGTTAATTGTGTTAATAGTTGTTGGCATGCGTGTATTATTTTTGTTTTGCATCTGTTTTGGAGGTTGATATAATAGAAAAATGTGGTAATAGAATGCAAAATTTTTAAAATAACGATGACCACGACGTGGCTCGAACTTGCAATCTTATGATTAGAAGAAAAAAGAATATATAATACACCAATTATCCATTGGGCCACATATCCCACGATCATTGTGTTGCAAATATACTTGTTTCATGAAAAAAAGACAGGTAGAAAATAATGTTAGAAAAAAAAACGAATCACAAAATTATGGATTTCTATGAAGATGAGTTGGAGCAAGGTTGGTATTATTAAACAGTTTTTCTTTTAAGCTTGCCTGTACTCCGAATCTTCCAAAGATTACTGTTGCAATCTCGCCACTGTATGGTCATTACAATGTTATAAATAGTGTGTAGATAATTGTTCCGTGGTGTAGTCGTTATCAAGCTTCACACGCAGAATGTGCTGAGTTCAAGCCTTGGCGGAACCTTGTATTTTTATATGTAATTTGTTATATATTAATTTGCGTCATAAGTTGGAAATAGAAAGCTGATCTCCTTGAAAGTTGATCATAAATTTATTCATCCATGTATTTGAATGTAGAATATTATGCATATATGTCGGTACCTCTGATATGAAAAACGCACCACGATGAATAAGGTAACATAATTGCTTCTTAAACTGGTAAAAACAAGTACAAAGTAAGATGCTAGTGTATCACTTGTATGACTTTGATATATCACTGTGACTTATTTCGGTAGTTATATAAATGTTACTCAGAAAAAATAACTATGCACAACTAAAGCAACAAACATACAGTATTATATATAGTATATACACGTATTTTAAGATTCAAAAAGCGGTTTCTTTTTAGATTAACAGTATTTCGAGTATATAGGAAATATTGCCGTATGTCGAGTAGCCAGGCATGTTGCGAGTACACAGAATATTTTTAAAAAAAAAATGGAGAATCCGGGTATCGATCCCGGTACCTCTCACATGCTAAGCGAGCGCTCTACCACTTGAGCTAATTCCCCTACGAGTGTTATCTTATAACTGATGACCTGAAATTATATAGCCACAGGCAAAGTAGGCAAGTCATAACTTTATACATGATTACAACTGTGCAGTGTGACTGCAGTGTGTCTGTTGTAAAAATATCCTCGGGCATTTAATCTATTTTGTCATTTATTTATTTCTATATGGACTGATGTGCGTTTTTTTCTTTCGATAGATAATGGACTTTGGTTCCTAAATTCCATCTATCCATAAACAGGATGCTACAACAATTTACACTTCATCTTTGGTCACTTTTGTCTTGACTCAAATAATAGATTTAATTCACACAATTCAACAATTTTGTTTTATTCTTCTTGTCGAAATGATACTTCTCTTTCTATTATACACCATGCGGACATTATTTTTCAAGTACGTCACGCTATTCTTTTAACAACGTCATAACTTATCTAACGAAACGTCAGCGCTTGGACATTAACGCTTTTCCTTTCCTTGCTTGCATTTGAGAAACCCCACAAGAAGTGCGAGGTAAAATGTCTGCAAAACCGGTTTAAGCCCTGTTGTCTTTCTCTTTTGCCGACTGGCCATTTCTAAGGCGGTAACTGGTGGTTTTGCTCTTTTTGATTAATGACTCATCACAGATTTATTTTAGCATTTAAATGTTGCGTACAGGTGAAATCTTTTTGTCTTGTGCCTTTTTCAAATTTCGGTATACGTTGCAATGCTCATACGTCTCATATTTCCTTTTTAATTAATTGTTCAGTCCTCGAGGAAACATATGCATTTTCAATGTTTTACCTGGATTCTTCAAATTATTGTTCAGTTCAGTTGGATTTCATAATTGTTTCAGTAATATCCTATTAACAATAAACCTTATGTCCCTAAAGTCTTGTCTTAGATGTTTTCGCATCCAATGTAAGCTTTTTATCAGTCAGACATGTTGTTTAAAATTAAGAAAGTAATAACTGTGAGTAATCTGGTAAAAGATCAATGATTAAGTCAGAAAGATAAATCCAGATTAGAAATTTAGACGCAGTTCCATACGTTGGATCACGTGTGGTACTTTAATATATGGTCAATTCCTGCAAAGGGCATATTGTTGTTTGGTTTAGCATTACAAGTATTCATATATTCATGTGTGTTTATTCATTTACACATTGTTCGCATTAAACAGGTCTATCATATCTACCTTTTTACAGAGGTAAAAAATATTTTAAAGAAATAACACAGAATAAAAACATTCTTCTGAATAACACTCAGTATACAAAAACAATGCAAAAGCAAATGTTGTACTTTAATTGAACATATATTATATTACAGAGATTGAATGTGCGGTCACTTATATGATGAAAGTTGATAATTATATCTATAAGTCTAGTCTATCGTAATACATTAAGACGAAGTTGTGTCCCTTCTAGCTTTTGTAGTAAAAAACTAATAATGATATTTTGACAACATTTCTTGGTTAATTGTGTTAATAGTTGTTGGCATGCGTGTATTATTTTTGCTTTGCATCTGTTTTGGAGGTTGATATAATAGAAAAATGTGGTAATAGAATGCAAAATTTTTAAAATAACGATGACCACGACGTGGCCGGAACTTGCAATCTTCTGATTCGAAGAAATAAGAATATATAATACACTAATTATCCATTTGACCACATATCCCACGATCATTGTGTTGCAATTATACCTGTTTCATGAAAAAAGACAAGTAGAAAATAATGTTAGAAAAAAAAACGAATCACAAAATTATGGATTTCTATGAAGATGAGTTGGAGCAAGGTTGGTATTATTAAACAGTTTTTCTTTTAAGCTTGCCTGTACCCCGAATCTTCCAAAGATTGCTGTTGTAATCTCGCCACTGTATGGTCATTACAATGTTATAAATAGTGTGTAAATAATTGTTCCGTGGTGTAGTCGTTATCAGGTTTCTCAGGAATGTCCTGAGTCCAAGCCTTGGCTGAACCTTGTATTTTTATATGTAATTTGTTATAAATTAATTTGCGTCATTAGTTGGAAATAGAAATCTGATCTCCGTGAAAGTTTTCATGAATTTATTCATCTATGTATTCGGATGTAGACTATTATCCATATATGTAGGTACCTCTGACATGAAAAGCGGACCCCGATGAATAAGGTAACATAATTGCATCTAAAAATTAATATAAACACGTACAAAGTAAGATGCTAGTGTATCACGTGCGTGACTTTGATATACCACTGTGACTTATTTCGGTAGTTATATAAATGTTACTTGAATTTTCTGGTTTTATTTAATATATGCTCATTTAATCAAATTTGAATTTAAATTCATTTAAATAGTTTCATTTAATTAGAAAAAATCCTCGGCGGAATATTTATATTGTTTTACGTTTTGTCTTAATTCTTTACATTGTAATTTTTATTCAATAGTACTGTAACATCAATACGTCAACCTTTTGTGTTATATATCAATAAGACATGTTTAACTGTGCCTGTATATCACAGAGATTGAGTGTCACTTATATTTTGCTGGCGCAAAGTACCTAAGATTAAAATGTACGATGAAAGTTGATCATTACATCTATTGGTCGATTCTGTGATAATACAGCAAGACGAAGATGTATCCCTTCTAGCTAGTGTAATAAAAACTGATGATGACATTTTTAGAAAAATTCTTGGTATTTTGGTTAATACTTGTTTGCATGTGTGTATTATTTTTTGTTGTGTGTGTGTATTTTTAGGGTCACATAGGAGTATAGATAGATTGAAGCAATGTCAATATTACAAAACTGATTTCTTTTAAGCTTGACGGCATCTAGAATCTGCCATAGATTAAGTTTTTGATCGCGTCACTTTATACCCAAGACAATGCCTCAAATAGGGTGTAGGTAATAGCAGCTAGGTTTCCTGGTGTAGTGGTTATGACGTCTGCTTGACACGCAGAAGGTCTAGAGTTCAATCCTCGGCGGAACCTTGTATTCTTTTACTTGCTGTTTTGTTATTTTTTTATTTGCGTCGTTACTTGGCAATAGAAAATTGATCTCCCTGTGGATTTAACATACGTTTATTCATCCATGTCCTTCGTTTTATAACAATATACATAAAGAACGATAACTCTGGCGTGCCTATCAATACATTAAGATCATTGCTTCTAAAAACTGATAAAACACTTTCGAAGTAAGTTTCACGTGTATCATTTGTGTGACTTTGATATATTATTGAGACTTATTTTGGAAGTTATAAAATATTACTTGAATTTAAATTAATATACATTTTTTCATTTAATTTTTTAAACATTAATCATTTTAATAAGAAATAACTGGTCACTTCGAAAGGGGAATTAGAAATCTTTTTGTTCGTTGTCAGACGCTGTAATTATTCGGTCACGCGGCCTATAAAATCGGTACATAACAGCTTGTAAGGTGTACAATGCCGCATTTTTGCTATTTATTATTGTTAAATTGCCAATGTTTACAAAGTATTTAAATACATTTTTTTAAGACCAATATATTTGTGTTGCATTTAATCGATGTAACAATTAAAAATGATTTGACATCATAAACACTGTATAGTAAAAATATTCGATTTATGAAGCAGTTTTATAGTTTGACCAACATTTATTGTCATGCAAATAAAATCAGGTGGGGTGGTGTTTTTTTCTAAATTTTGACAAATTTCTTGAAAATTGTTTCATATTTATTAGTCATTTTATTATATTTTGTTGTCTTTGTATGCTAAATATATTGAAATAAACCAATATTATTGTTTACGTTTTAGTAACCTTATAAAATGCGTACACCTGGAGCATTTCCCCGTAAAAATTTGGCAAATTCCATTAATAGTCGTATATAGATATCTAGCATGAATTATAGTGTAAATATGTGCAGCGATTTTATTTCACTGAATAAATAATAGTCTTATTATTAAAAAGAACATGATAACATTTTGAGGTAGATTGAATACTATGAGACAAGAGCTCGCAATCTTATTCAAAATCAGATGTAAAAAACATTAGATCACGCAGCCGATAGAGAAAACGTATTCATATAGATAAAATATCGCTAGGTTACAAGAGCTTATGTTATATAAACATCGAACTTGTTCTTTTTCTTTTTTATTCAAAAGTACGTTTGGTATCTTATATATCGAATCCCAATAACATTACTAAAGAATAATATTATTTATTTATTTAGAACCATTTCTACTGATACGTCTAATGTTGCATGTATTTCATAGTGGTTAAGTAAGCGATGAATGCAAAGGTAGTTGTCGTCTGATACTACAAAAAGAGAGTAAATAATAAGAACAACGTACGAGTATATGTCGGTTTCGTGGTGTAGTGGTTATCACGTCTGCTTAACACGCAGAAGCTCCCGAGTTCAATCCTCGTCGGAACCTAGTTTATTTTCTTCTTTTTACTCTGACTGATATCTATTAACTATTCTTTTTTCAGGTTAAAACATAACAAAATTCTCTGATAAATATCGTACTTACAATTAAATTACTGCTTCTAAGGTAAGTCCTGTGTTCTTTTTAATCTCATTGTGTGAACTTGTTTATGCCATATGAAGTTGCATTGTGTAACAGACAAAGCGTCTGACTCCGAATCAAAAGAATGCGAGATCAGGTATGATATAGATAAGTTTCTCAGATTAGTTATATTTGATTATGGTCCTTGACATTATTTATCTACACAACAGGGAAGATTTGGAAAAAAACTAAATGAAACTGAATGAGCTAAATGTCGGGGGTGGGGGGGGTAAACTTGGTATCCACAATGTGATTAAGATAAATGCATCGTTGTACATGTAAAAGTAGCAAGACTTTGTCTTTTTTATTAAAAATTATAAGCACAAGTAAGTGTTTTTTGCGTATGGTAAAGACGATTTTCGCAAATTTCGAGTATAAAAGATAGTAAAATTTGAGATTACTTCTACCATGTTTAATCCAAATTCAGACGGAATACACAGGGAGTTCCGCTAATAGAGACTTGGAATCTGGCGAAAAATCGTATAATATAATAATCATCAACGCAATTTTGCGACAGAATTATTGTTAGTCAATCATTTTTACTTGTAGAAAAGAACTGTTGAAAATGCTCTTTCCTTTTTTTGTGTTTGTGACATAATTGCTACAATAGTATGCGATTAACAAGACACATACTGTCCATAATGTCCTTTCTTTCACCTAATCAGACATGTTGATCAAAATTTAGGAAATTGTAACTATGAGCCGTCTGTAAAAAACTACTGTACAATTTTTAAGGCATGACAGATAAGTCCAGGTTGGAATGTAAGACGAAGTTGTGTCCCTTTTATAATGTGTGATCATATTTAGTGAAGGGTTATTATATTTGTGTTTTAAAAATGATTTGTAGAGAATAATTTACACATTGTTGACATCTATCCAAGAGTTGGTCTATATCAAATGCGTGTAACAATATATGACCTCTGACTTTGATAGATAAATGAAACTGATTTCAGTAGATATAAAAATGATGCTTGCATTTCTTGGTTTGATTAAACATATTGTTCAGTTTCAATAAACTATAGCAAAGAATTAACTGGTCACTGCGGAATGCATCTTCTTGTTCGTTGTCAGACGCTGTAACTTTTCAGTCATGCGACCGATTAAGTCGATAAATAACAACCTATATGGTTTTTAATGCCGCATCTTTGTTATTTGTATTGCTAATTTGTCACTAGTATAATTTACTAATAATAACGTTGGTGTTAGATAAATAATGGAGTGTAGTATATAACATGTACATGTATAAGAATACTTAAAAGTACCTCCTATAAATATCAGTTCCATTTTCTTATACAATTTTACCTTTGTCCAGCTGTTATATGTCATCACAAGCATCACATATATAATTAACATTAAACCATGTCAACAACATGTCGGTTCCGTGGTGTAGTGGTTATCACGTCTGCTTTACACGCAGAAGGTCCTGAGTTCAATCGTCGGCGGAACCTTTTGCATTATTTTGAGCAATCAGTCAAACAACCTTTACGTGTATGTGAAAGATGACAGATACTGCCGCGTTACAATATCCTTTATTGAAGGCTAAACCATAATTATACTGACAATTATTTCTACGCTAATATGCAATTTTAATTTCTTTCGATCGTGGATATGGTCCAATAAATATATTTAAACATTAAAAAATGTTGCGTTTTGTGGCAATATGTAACAATAATACCAATGTAATGTTGTCGAGCTATAAGTGATGTTACTGTCCAATTCTTCAGAAAAAATGATAACATTTCGCGGTAAATTGACCACTGTGAGACAAGGACTTGAAATCTTATAAGTCAAATATCTCTTCCATTATGTCACGCGGCCGACAGACAAACCATAGACATACTGGTAGTATATCGCTATGTTACAATACCACATGTTACATTGACAGGGAACTTGTTCTTTTATAAACAGATGAGGTGGCAAATGCGATTGGGAAAGTAATTACAGAATAATATTAATTTTTGTGTTGTTTCTTTTCATTTCTTAAAAAAAGTTGCGTATTTTATAATTTAAATGAAAAAAAAACAATTGCACTACTGACGCTTACATTTTTAGAGGAAACATTCTGTGCATTCAGAAACATTTCTGCTATTCATTCTACTGGTATTTTAAAGTATTTAAGTACGCGATGACTGCAAATGTAGCTATCAGCGAAATACCAAGCTAATACTACAAATAGAAAGTAGATACCTGCAGGTATAAGTATATCGGTTCCGTGGTGTAGTGGTTATCACGTCTGCTTAACACGCAGAAGGTCCTGAGTTCAATCCTCGGCGGAACCTTCAATTTTTTTACCTGTAAGTATTAATTACCCATTCATTACTTATCTAGTTATAGTATGTGAAAATCATGCAACAAAGAGGAAAAAAGAAACCAATAATAAACTTAATGCTTCCAAAGGCAAGACCTGTGGTTCCAACCTGAAATCTTGTTTACGGTATTTTTCATGCGTGGTGTAATGCAAAAAAGTGCCTGACTTCGAATCCGAAGACTGCGATATCGGATATCGTCGTGATTCGTTATTTAATTCTTATGATTTCTGTCACAAAGAGGAATCGTTCATTTGTTGCAATCGAACAAAAATGATATCAAACAGATATTACTTATAACAACAGTATAATTCAAAGGACATATTCCAGAATGCTCATTTGTATTGTATTTATTTAGATTTCATGAAAGAAACCAATGGCCACTGGTCATATTTATTCAGATCCACTAGACTTTAATGCATTACCGCTTGTCTATTGTAACTTTATTCTAACGAGTAAAAACTACATTCTTACCTAACTTGTGAGTAGATATTTGATAAATAGTTACTTTTGAAACTTTGAAATAACACTTACGATTGAATCATGCGCATATTAAGGAATCTCATTAATTGATATTTTATTTATTGACCTTTTCTAAATTTGTTATATTTCTTATATAAAGTATATGAACAACTTCGCACAAGGGAGATAATGAAAACAACTCCTCAATGACATTTCTCAACATATTTGCTATGTTCATTTTTCTGTTTTCTTCAAGTTGTAGTCGCATGTTTGTCTCATATTAAAATCCATTTTTGAAACATAAATTGTGTTAGAAATATTTGAGAATTAACCAAATCATAAAACAATGTTTGTATTTTGGAAAACAAGTGCGAGGGCAAGCAAAATCATTAAATATTTTAATAATCCCAACTCGTTTTAATAAACCCATATGGTTCACTATGCCGCATTTTTAATATTGTATAGCTATATTGTCACTAGCATAATTTACTAATAATAACTTTGATGTTCGATTAATTGTGGATTGAAGTATTTTAAAAGTACCTGCTATAAATATATTTCCAGCCTCATATAAGTTTTTACCTGTGTCCAGCTGTTGTACGTCGTTACAATTATGGATATAATTAACATTATACCATGTCAGCACGGTTCCGTGGTGTAGTGGTTATTAAGTCTGCTTTATACGCAGAAGGTCCTAAATTCAATCTTCGACGAAATCATATAGCATTGCTTTAAGTAATCAAACACTTTTAAGTTCAAGTGCAAGATGAGAGATACTGCCGAGTTATAATATGCTTTATGTTAGGCTAAATCATAGTTTAGTCGTATAAACAACTGACACATTGGTTCAATAGTTTGCTTAAAAACCTGGTTTCGTGTATTCTCTGTTTCCAGAAACTGTTTTCTTGGAGGTTAACAGTATTTTGAGTATAAAAGTTATGCCGCTGTATGGCCGGGTAGCGAAGCATGTCATTCGTAAATAGAATAATTTAAAGTAAAAAAAAAACATTGGAGAATCCGGGTATCGATTCCGGTAACTCTCACATGCTAAGCGAGCGCTCTACCACTTGAGCTAATTCTCCGTTGAGGGCACACATATTATAATGACTTAAAGTTACGAAGCTACATGCAAAGAAGGCAAGTCAAATTTCCTTATTCATGATCGCAACAAAATTACATGTGAAGTATGGCGATCGTGAAAAATATTACGTGTAAATAAATTATGTCGTCATTTACTTCCACCTATAAAGATTCTTGCGTATATTTTCTTTTGATGGACATTAGAGTTTGGTTTCTCACTTCCATTCACCCATGAACAGGATGCTTCAGCAATTTCAATTCTTCTCTGGTCAAATTTTCATTGTTTTAAAAAATAGATTTTATTTACACAATTAATTCAACAGATCTGTGTTTTTCTTAAAGAAATATTACTTCATTTCCTTCTAATTACCATGCGGACATTATTTTCCAATTAAGTCACTCCTTTCTTTTTAACGACGTCAGAACTTATAAGAAACAGTCAGCGCGTGCACATTTTTTTCATAGAACTCTTGTCATTTCATTTTTTCAAATTTTGTATTATATATTCTTATTGATATATTACTGAAACTAATTTCGGTTGATATGAAAACGTGCTTATATTTCCTGGTTTGATTAAACATATTGCTCAGTTTCATTTATTTATAACAAATAAATAACTGGTCAGTGCGGAATAAGTACTTGTAATCGTTTTGTTCCTTGCCAGACGCCGAAGCTATTCTGTCATTCTACCGATAAAGTCGATCAATAACAAACTGTCTGGTACAAAATGCCACATCTTTGATATTTGTATTGCCACATTGTCACTAATCTAATTTACTAGTTATAACAATGATGTTCGATAAATAGTGTATTGAAGTTTTATAACAAGTATAAGAAGACTTAAAAGTACCCTCTATAAAGAGTTTTTCTAGAATCATATACGTTTTTCCATGTGTCCATCTGTTGTATGTCTTCACAAGAATGAAAATAATTAGCATTAAACCATGTCAACAACATGTCGGTTCCGTGGTGTAGTGGTTATCACGTCTGCTTTACACGCAGAAGGTCCTGAGTTCAATCCTCGGCGGAACCTAATGTTTTTGCATTATTTTGACCAATCAGTCAAACACTTTTAAGTTCATGTGAAAGATAAGAGATACTGCCCAGTTACAAGTTCTTTCATGTAAGGTTTGTTTGTTTATTGGGTTTATCGTCCCACCAACAGTATTTCAGTTATCTGGAGACGGTGTTGACTTGAAGCAGATATAGTGCTGCCTTCACTGTGTATAGCATGCCGTGAACACCTGGCATGATACCACACCCAGTCACATTATTCTGACACCGGGCCAACCAGTCGTGGAACTTCCCTTATATTTGCTTGAGCGTTAGCAAGGGAGCTATACCACTACCATTTTTAACGACTTTGGCATGTCGCGGCCCGGGATCGAACCCGGGGCCTCCCGTACCTGGAGCCGTTTCATGTAAGGCTAAATCATAATTATAATTACAGTTATTTCATTTGTGTTAGACGTTTATTTAGTGATACAACGGACACAAAGGTAAAATAGTTTGCTTAAACCTAGGTTTCTTGTATTCTCTGTTTCGAGAAACTGTTTCCTTTGAGGTTAACAGCATTTCGAGTATAAAGGTAATGCTTTTGTATGGTCGAGTAGCTAAGCATGCAATATGTAAAGAAAATAATGTAAAGTAAAAAAAAAACATTGGAGTTATCGATCCAGGTACCTCTCACATGCTTAGCGAAGGCTCTATCACTTGAGCTAATCCCCCGTTGGGAGAAACAGGAATACCAATGACAAAATAAGGATGAATGTATGATGCATGTTACCTACCTGAGGCCGCGATGAGGGCAGTTATATTGATGACCTGAAGTTTCGTACATTGTATGTACAGGCAAAGTAGGCAAGTCGTACTTTCTTATGATCGTAACAATATTACCTGTGTTGTGTGGCAATCGTAAAAAAAATCACTATGTTAGTAAATTATGTCGTCGTTTACTTTTTCTATAAAGATTCTTACGTTTATATTCTTTTGATGGACATTAGAGTTGGTTTCTCACTTCCATCTGCCTATGAACAGGATGCTACAACAGTTTACAATACTTCTCTCGTTACATTTTTCTTGATTCAAATAATAGATTTATATTACATAATTATTTCAACAATTCTGTGATCTTCTTATAGAAATACTACTTCCTTTCCTTCTAAATACCATGCGGACAATATTTTTCAATAACGTCACTCCTATCATTTTAATGACGTCATAACTTATCTCATTAACCGTCAGAGCTTGCGCAATTTTTATTTAAATAGAACTCTTTTCTTTTCATTGCTTGCATTTGAAAAACACTCAGCAAGTGCTAGATTAAAGTCCTGTAAGACCGCTTTAAGACCCGTAGTCGGTCCGCTTTGCCGACTGACCGTTTCTAAGGCGGTAACTGCTCGGTTTGATTTTTTTCTTTAATGATTCATCGCAGATTTGTTCTTTTTTTTTATATTTGGCTAGCAGGTTAACACTTTTTTGTCTTGTGCCTTTTTAATTTTTTTATGTTTGTTGCAATCCATGTAGGACTTTGTCATATATATTCTTATTGATATATCACTAAAACCAATTTCGGTTGATATGAAAAGATGCTTGTATTTCCAGGTTTCATTGAACATATTGCTCAGTTTCATTTAATTATAACAAATAAATAACTGGTCAGTGTGGAATTGAAACTTGCAAGGGATTCCAAGGCGGTAACTGTCGGGTTTGCTCTTTTCGTTAAATGACTCATCACAAATTTGTTCTTACTTTTCGCTTGGCTTGCATGTGAAATACCTTTGTTCTGCGCCTTTTCGAAGTTTGGTATACGTTGCAATGCTAATATGACTTTGTCATATATTCTTATTCATGATCACAACAATGTTACTTGTGCAGTGTGGCGGTCGTCAAAAATATCCCCGTGCATGTAATCTATGTTGTCATTTAATTCATCCTATAAGGATTGTTACGTGTATTCCCTTTGATGGACATTGGACTTTGGTTCTTCAATTCCATCTTCACATGAACAGGATGCCACAACCATTTATCCGTCTCTGGTCATGTATGTTCATGATTCAGAAAGTTAATTTTATTTATAATCAACCATTTTTGTGTAGTTTTTGAAATCGAAATAATATCTTGTTCTTTTCTAAAAACTATGTGGACATTTTTTTCTTTCAATGACGTCACTACTTTCATCATAACAATATCAGCGCTTGAACATTTTGTATTCAAATAAATCGTCTTTCTTTTCATTGCTTGCATTTAAGAAACTCGTCAGGAAGTGAGAGGTTAGAGATCTTTAAAACCGGTTTAAGCACCCCATTCGGTCCATATTGCTGACTGACCGTTCCAAGGCGGTAACTGTCGGGTTTGCTCTTTTCGTTAAATGACTCATCACAACTTTGTTCTTACTTTTCGCTTTGCTTGCATGTGAAATACGTTTGTTCTGCGCCTTTTCAGAGGACTTTGTCATATATTATTATTGAATTCTTCTTTTTCTTTGCCAGACCCTGAAACTATTCAGTCATTCCACCGATATAGTCGTTCAGTAACAACCTATGTGGCTCACAATGTCGCATTTTTAATATTTGTATTGCCAAATTGTCACAAGCCTAATTTACTAATAATAACATTGATGTTCGATCAATAGTAGATTGAACGCTAATATGCAACTTTTAGTTTATTTCAATCGTCAACATGTTCTTTTTTTAACAATAAAATGTTGCGTTCTGTGGTAAGATGTAAAGATAATTACCAATGCAATGTGGTCGAGATATAACTGATGTTGCATTCCAATTCTTCAGACAAATGAAAACATTTCGCGGTATATTGACCAATATGAGACAAGGATTCGAAAGCCAAATATTTACTCGATTATGTCAACAGAGAAACTGTTAGCATATAGAAAGCATATCTCTATGTTACAATAGCACATGTTGCATTGACATGGAACTTATTCTTTTAAGAACAGATAAGGAGGAAAATGCGGTTGGAAAGTAATTACAGAATCAAATGTGTGTTGTTGTTGTTGTTGTTGTTGTTTCTTTTCATTCCTTAATAAAAAAATACTATTTTGTAATCCAAATGATAAAAATTACACTACTGACGCTTACCACATTGTGACATGTTTGTATTTTGGAAAACAAGTGCGCAGATAGGCCAAATCAGTAACTATTTGAACATCCCAACTAGTAATAAATCTTTTTAGTTATTCATTATATTCATTCGTGAGCTTGAGATTTATACAGAATATGCAGTCACCAAATGTGCAGCTGTGGAAGAAGTAAAAATGTTTATGGGCTGGTAGTGATATCACGATAACGTTTGGGACATCTTTCTGCAACTTTCGTTTGTAAGTTGTGTTTGACAAGATTAAACTCTTATTGTATGACTTGAAACATCGGAAAACATAACGACCTTTATGTAGTCATATGTACAATTACCAACTGACACAGTGGTAAAATAGTTTGCTTACAAACCTGGTTTCAGGCTCGATTTCCACTTTGAAAACGTTTTGAAATGTTAGTGACGCTTAAACGTATTTTCTTAGGCAAATAAAACAAGAACTTAAGTGCTAAGCTTTCTTCCTATGCCAATACGTAACTTTTAAGTTCTTTCAATCGTCGACATGTTTCAATAAATACGATATTGTGAGTAATTAAAAAATATTGGTTACTGTGGTAAAATGTAAGAAGAATTACCATCGTAATGTAGTCGAGCTATAATTGATGTTGCAGTCTAATTCCTTAGAAAAATAATGAAACCATTTCACGGGAGATTGACCACTGTGAGATAAGGACTCGAAATCATATAAGTTAAATATCTAATCCATTATGTCACGCGACCGACAAAGAAACCGTACGGTCATGGATAACAAAATGCGGTTGGAAAAGTAATTACAGAATAAACAGAGATTAATTATTTAAACAGTATTATTCAAAGGGCATATTCCAGAATTAATGTATGACCGCTTGTCGATTGTAAAGTAAATTTATTCTAACGAGTAAAAACTACATCCTTACTTAACTTGTGGGCAGATATTTGATATATAGTATCTTTTTAAACTTTTGAAAAAAAAACACTTAATATTCAATCAAGCGCATATAATGGAATAACATTAATTAAGATTTTATTTAGCCCTTTTTTAAATTTGCACAAGGGCATATTTTCCCCTGTTCTTTTTTCTGTTTTCTCTAACTTGTTGTCGCATGTTTGTCTAGTATTATATAAATTTTTGCTGTGTCCAGCTGTTTTATATCCTAAAAGTATTTATATAATTAACATTATACCATGTCAGCAACATGTCGGTTCCGTGGTGTAGGGGTTATCACCTCTGCTTTACAGGCAGATTTTTATCACAATTATTTCATTTGCGTTAGACGTTTATTTAGTCATACAACTGACACAACGGTAAAACAGTTTGCTTCAAAGCCTGGTTTCTAGTATTCTCTGTTTCGAGAAACGGTTTCCTTTGATGTTAAGAGCATTTCGAGTATGATGGTCATGCTGCTGTATGGACGGGTAGCCAAGCATGTCATATATAAATAGAATCATTTAAAGTAAAAAACATTGGAGAATCCGGGTATCGATCCCGGTACCTCTCACATGCTAAGCGAGCGCTGTACCACTTGAGCTAATTCCCCGATGAGGGCACACATATTATGATGACTTAAAGTTACAAAGATACGGGAAAAGTAGGCAAGTCATATTTCCTTATTCATGATCGCAACAATATTACCTGTGCAGTGTGGCGATCGTAGAAAATGTCCCCGTGTACGTAAATTATGTTGTCATTTACTTCCTCTTATAAAGATTTTTACATGTATTTTCTTTTCATGGACATTAGAGTTTGGTTTGTCACTTCCATCTACCCACGAACAGGATGCTACCACAATTTACAAGTTTTCCCTGGTCACATTTTTCTTTATTCAAATATTTTTTTATTACACAATTAATTCAACAATTCTGTGCTCTTCTTCTTATCGAACAACTACTTCTTTTTCTTCTAAATACCATGGGGACATTATTTTTTAATTACGTCACTTCTTTCTTTTTAACGACGTCATAACTCATCTAAGAAATCGTCAGCGCTTGTGCATTTTTTATTATATTTTTAATTACTTTTTTTTTATTTTTTTTTGGTTTAAATAGAAATCTTTTCCTTTCATTGCTTGCATTTGAGAAACCCTCAGGAAGTGCTAGATTAAAGCCCTGTAAGTTCGATGTAAGACTTTTGCCGACTGACCGTTTCTAAGGCGGTAAGTGCTGGGTTTACTCTTTTTCTTTAATGATTCATCACAGATTTGTTCTTACTTTTACATTTGGCTAGCAGGTTAACATTTTTTTGTCTTGTGCCTTTTCAAATTTTATATGAAATTTGTCATATATATTCTTTTTGGTATATCACTGAAACTAATTTCGGTTGATAGAAAAAACGTGCTTGTATTTCCTGGTTTGATTAAACATAATACTCAATTTCATTTAATTATAACAAATAAATAACTGGCCAGTGCGGAATTGGAACTTGCAATCTTCTTGTTCCTTGACAGACCCCGAAACCATTCTGTCCTTCCACCGATAAAGTAGATAAATAAAAACCTGTGTGGTTCACAATGCCGCATCTTTGATATTTGTATTGACAAATCGTTACTAGCCTAGTTTACTAATAATAACATTGATGTTCGATAAATAGTGGATTGACGTTTTATAACAAGCATAAGAAGACTTAAAAGTACGTTCTTTAAAGAGCTTTTCTAGATTCATATACTTATTACCTGTATCCAGCTGTTGTATGTCTTCACAAGTATGAATATAATTAACATTAAACCATGTCGGCAACATGTCGGTTCCGTGGTGTAGTGGTTATCACGTCTGTTTTACACGCAGACGGTCCTAAATTCAATCCTCTGCGGAACCTAATGTTTTTGCATTATTTTGACCGATCTCATGTGAAAGACATGTGATACTGCCGAGTTAAAATATCCTTTATAGAGGGCTAAATCATCATTTATATCACGGTCATTTCAGTTTTGTTATGTGTGACAAAAAATGTTGCGTACTGTGGTAAAATGTAAAGATAATGTGTTCGAGCTATAATTGATTTTGCAGTCCAACTCATCAGAAAAATGATAATATTTTGCCGTAGATTGACCAGTGTTATACAACGATTCGAAAGCAAAATATCTACTTGATTATGTCACGCGGCCGTCTGAGAAAGTGTTAGCATAGAGAAAGCATATCACTTTGTTACAATAGCACATGTTACATTGACAGGGAACTTTTCATTTATGAAAAGATTAGGTGGAACATGCGGTTGGAAAAGTAATAAAAGTACAGAATAAAATTTATGTTGTTGTTGTTTCTTTTCATTCCTAAATAAAAACGTGTCAAATGACAAAAATTACACTACTTATGCTTACATGACTAAGAAAAAACATTGTTTGCATTCAGGAGCATTTCACCTATTCAGTCTACTGGTATTTTACAGGGATTTAATACGCGATAACTGCAAAGGTAGCTGTCAAGGGATAAAGGGATCTAATACTACAAAAAGAATGTAGATACCTGCACGTATATGCATGTCGGTTCCGTGGTGTAGTGGTTATCACGTCTGCTTAACACGCAGAAGGTCCTGAGTTCAATCCTCGTCGGAACCTTGAATTATATTAAGTTCTGCTTTTTTTACTTTTTATTTGTGTCGATACTTGGCAATAGAAAATTAATCTCCATGAGGGTTTATCATAAATGTATTCATCACTGTCCTTCCTTTTTTACCAATATAGATAAAGGCCGATTACTCTGGCATGCTAATAGGACGCCCTATGAATACATTAAGATTATTGCTTCTAAAAACTGATAAACCACTTACAAAGTAAGTTGAATGTGTATCACTTGTGTGACTTCGATATATTATTGAGCCTTATATCGGCAGTTATAAAATAATACTTGAATTTAAATTAATTTACATTATGTCATTTACTCTGAATATTCATCATTTTAATAAGAAATAACTGGTCATTACGAAAGGGGAACTTGCAAACTTATGGTTCGTTGTCAGACGCTGTAATTATTCGGTCACGCGGCCTATAAAATCGGTACATGACAGTCTGTAAGGTGCACAATGCCACATTTTTGCTATTTATCATTGTTAAATTGACAATGTTTACCTGGAGCATATCCCCGTAAAGATTTTGGCATATTCTTTCAATAGTTGTATATAGTTATCTAGCATGAATTGTTGTGTAAATATGTGCAGCAATTTTATTTCACTGATTAAATAATAGTCTCATTTTTAAAAAGACCATGATAACATTTGTATTGTTAATTTGTCACTAGCATAATTTACTAATAATAACGTTGGTGTTTGATAAATAATGGAGTGTAGTATATAACATGTACATGTATAAGAATACTCAAAAGTACCTCCTATAATTATCAGTTCCATTTTCTTATACGATTTTACCTTTGTCCAGCTGTTGTATGTCATCACATCACATATATAATTAACATTAAACCATGTCAACAACATGTCGGTTCCGTGGTGTAGTCGTTATCACGTCTGCTTTACACGCAGAAGGTCCTGAGGTCAATCCTCGGCGGAACCTTTGCATTATTTTGAGCAATCAGTCAAACAACCTTTACGTTTATGTGAAACATGACAGATACTGCCGCGTTACAATATCGTTTATTGAAGGCTAAACCATAATTATACTGACAATTATTTCTACGCTAATATGCAATTTTAAGTTCTTTCGATTGTGGATATGGTTCAATAAATATATTTAAACATTAAAAAATGTTGCGTTTTGTGGCAATATGTAAAATTAATTACCAATGTAATGTTATCGAGCTATAATTGATGTTGCTGTCCAATTCTTCAGAAAAAAAGATAACATTTCGCGGTAAATTGACCACTGTGTGACAAGGACTTGAAATCTTATAAGTCAAATATCTCTTCCATTATGTCACGCGGTCGACAGACAAAACATAGGCATACTGATAGTATACCACTATGTTACAATACCACATGTTACATTGACAGGGAACTTGTTCTTTTATAAACAGATGAGGTGGTAAATGCGATTGGGAAAGTAATTACAGAATAATCTTAATGTTTGTGTTGTTTCTTTTCATTTCTTAAAAAACGTTGCGTATTTGGCCCTTTTGCCGACTGACCGTTCCAAGGCGGTAACTGATGGTTTTCCGTTTTGTGTGTTTGGTCTCGTCTCTGTGTTTTTGTCACATTTACATTTACCTTGTCTGCCTTGGTCTGCAGGTAGATAGAATTTAAATATCTGTGAAAATTTTGATAGGATCTTTTCTTATTTACCTATTTATAATTTAAATGGAAAAAAAAACAATTGCACTACTGACGCTTACATTTTTAAGAGGAAACATTGTGTGCATTCAGAAACATTTCTGCTATTCAGTCTACTGGTATTTTAAAGTATTTAAGTACCCGATGACTGCAATGTAGCTATCAGATAAAAACCGAGCTAATACTACAAATAGAAAGTAGATACCTGCAGGTATAAGTATATCGGTTCCGTGGTGTAGTGGTTATCACGTCTGCTTAACACGCAGAAGGTCCTGAGTTCAATCCTCGGCGGAACCTTTACTTTTTTCTTGTTAGTATTAATTATCTATTCATTTCTTATCTTGTTAAAGTATGACAAAATTATGTGAAACTTATGCAATAAAGAAAGATTAAGAAACCAATAATAAACTTAATGCTTCCAAAGGCAAGACCTGTGGTTCCAACCTAGAATCGTGTTTACGGTATTTTTCATGCGTGGTGTAATGCAAAAAAGTGCCTGACTTCGAATCAGAAGACTGCGATATCGGATATCGTTGTGATCCGTTATTTAATTCTTATGACTTCTGTCACAAAGAGGAATCGTACATTTGTTGCAATCGAACAAATAAAAATTATATAAAACAGATATTACTTATTACAACAGTATAATTCAAAGGACATATTCCAGAATGCTCATTTGTATTGTATTTATTTAGATTTCATGAAAAAAAACAATGGCCACTGATCATATTTATACAGATTCACTAGACTTTAATGTATTACCGCTTGTCTATTGTAAAGGAACTTTATTCTAAAGGGTGATAACTACATTCTTACCTAACTTGTGGGTAGATATTTGATAAATAGTTACTTTTGAATCTTTGAAATAACACTTACGATTGAATCATGCGCATATTAAGGAATCTCATTAATTGATATTTTATTTAGACCTTTTCTAAATTTGTTATATTTCTTATATAAAGTATATGAACAACTTCGCACAAGGGAGATAATAAAAACAACTCCTCAATGACATTTCACAGCATATTTGCTCTGTTCTTTTTATCTGTTTTCTTCAAGTTGTAGTCGCATGTTTGTCTCATATTAAAATCTATTTTTTGAAACATAAATTGTGGTAGAAATATTTGAGAATTAACCAAATCATGAAACAATGTTTGTATTTGGAAAACAAGTGCGAGGGCAAGCAAAATCATTAAATATTTTTACAATCCAAACTCGTTTTAATAAACCTATATGGTTCACTATGCCGCATTTTTAATATTGTATTGCTATATTGCCACTAGCATAATTTACTAATAATAACTTTGATGTTCGATAAATTGTGGATTGTCGTATTTTAAAAGTACCTGCTATAAATATATTTCCAGCCTCATATAAGTTTTTACCTGTGTCCAGCTGTTGTACGTCGTTACAATTATGTATGTAATTGACATTATACCATGTCAGCACGGTTCCGTGGTGTAGTGGTTATTACGTCTGCTTTACACGCAGAAGGTCCTAAATTCAATCTTCAACGGAATCATACAGCATTGCATTGCTTTGAGTAATCAAACACTTTTAAGTTTAAGTGCAAGATGAATGATACTGCCGAGTTATAATATGCTTTATGTTAGGCTAAATCATAGTTTAGTCGTATAAACAACTGAGACAGCGGTAAAATAGTTTGCTCAAAAACCTAGTTTCGTGTATTCTTTGTTTCCAGAAACTGTTTTCTTTGAGGTTAACAGTATTTTGAGTATAAAAGTAATGCCGCTGTATGGACGGGTAGCGAAGCATGTCATTCGTAAATAGAATAATTTTAAGTAAAAAAACATTGGAGAATCCGGGTATCGATCCCGGTACCTCTCACATGCTAAGCGAGCGCTCTACCACTTGAGCTAATTCCCCGTTGAGGGCACACATATTATGATGACTTGAAGTTACGAAGCTACATGCAAAGAAGGCAAGTCAAATTTCCTTATTCATGATCGCAACAATATTATCTGTGAAGTGTGGCGATCGTGAGAAATATCACGTGTAAATAAATTATGTCATCATTTACTTCCACCTATAAAGATTCTTGCGTATATTTTCTTTTGATCGACATTAGAGTTTGGTTTCTCACTTCCATTCACCCATGAACAGGATGCTTCAGCAATTTCAATTCTTCACTGGTCACATTTTCATTGTTTTAAAAAATAGATTTTATTTACACAATTAATTCAACAGATCTGTGTTTTTCTTGAAGAAATATTACTTCCTTTCCTTCTAATTATCATGCGGACATTATTTTCCAATTAAGTCACTCCTTTCTTTTTAACGACGTCAGAACTTATAAGAAACCGTCAGCGCGTGCACATTTTTTTTTCATAGAACTCTTCTCATTTCATTTTTTTCAAATTTTGCAATATATATTCTTATAGATAAAGCACTGAAACTTATTTAGGTTGTTATGAAATGGTGCTTGCATTTTCTGGTTTGATTAAACATTTTGCTCAGTTTCATTTAATTATAACAAATAAATAACTGGTCAGTGCGGAATTAGAACTTGCATTCGTCTTGTTCCTAGGCAGACGCCGAAGTTATTCTGTCATTCTACCGATAAAGTCGATCAATAACAAACTGTCTGGTACACAATGCAACATCTTTGATATTTGTATTGCCACATTGTCACTAACCTTATTTACAAGTAATAACAATGATGTTCGATAAGTAGTGTATTGAAGTTTTATAACAAGTATAAGAAGACTTAAAAGTACCTTCTATGAAGAGCTTTTCTAGATTCATATACGTTTGTTCATGTGTCCATCTTTTCTATGTCTTCACAAGTATAAATATAATTAACATTAAAACATGTCAACAACATGTCGGTTCCGTGGTGTAGTGGTTATCACGTCTGCTTTACACGCAGAAGGTCCTGAGTTCAAACCTCGGCGGAACCTAATGTTTTGCATTGTTTTGACCAATCAGTCAAACACTTTGTAAGTTCATGTGATAAATATGTGATACTGCCGAGTTACAATATCCTTTATGGAGGGCTAAATCATCATTTTTATCACAGTCACTTCATTTGTGTTATGAGTGACGATTCATTTAAAAAATGTTGCGTACTGTGGTAAAATGTAAAGATAATGTGGTCGAGGTATAATTGATTTTGCAGTCCAACTCTTCAGGAAAAATTATAACATTTCGCCGTAGATTGACCAGTGTTATACAACGATTCGAAAGCAAAATATCTACTTGATTATGTCACGCGGCCGTCTGAGAAAGTGTTAGCATAGAGAAAGCATATCACTTTGTTTCAATAGCACATGTTACATTGACAGGGAACTTTTTCATTTATGAAAAGATTAGGTGGAACATGCGGTTGGAAAAGTAATAAAAGTACAGAATAAAATTTATGTTGTTGTTGTTGTTTCTTTTCATTCCTAAATAAAAACGTGCCAAATGACAAAAATTACACTAATAATGCTTACATGACTAAGAAGAAACATTGTTTGCATTCAGAAGCATTTCTCCTATTCAGTCTACTGGTATTTTACAGGGATTAAGTACGCGATGACTGCAAAGGTAGCTGTCAAGGGGTAAAGGGATCAAATACTACAAATAGAATGTAGATACCTGCACATATATGCACGTCGGTTCCGTGGTGTAGTGGTTATCACGTCTGCTTTACACGCAGAAGGTCCTGAGTTCAATCCTCGGCGGAACCTTTTGCATTGTTTTGAGCAATCAGTCAAACAACTGTTACGTTTATGTGAAAGATGGAAGATACTGCAGCGTTACAATATCTTTTATGGAAGGCTAAATCATAATTATACTGACAATTATTTCTAGGCTAACAGGCAACTTTTAAGTTCTTTCGATCGTGGATATGTTCTAATAAATATATTTGAACATTAAACAATGTTGCGTTATGTGGTAACATGTAAAAATAATTACCAATGTAATGAAATTGATGTTGCTGTCCAATTGTTTAGGAAAA
Organism: Sinonovacula constricta; assembly: GCA_007844125.1. Lineage (NCBI taxonomy): Eukaryota > Metazoa > Mollusca > Bivalvia > Cardiida > Solecurtidae > Sinonovacula > Sinonovacula constricta. The sequence goes on along the minus strand of CM017556.1, from coordinate 49,161,700 downwards.
TGATAACATTTCGAGGTAGATTGACCACTGTGTGACAAGGACTTGAAATCTTATAAGTCAAACATCTCTTTATGTCACGCCGTCGACAGACAAACCATAGGCATACTGGTAGTATATCGCTATGTTACAATACCACATGTTACATTGACAGGAAACTTGTTCTTTAAAAACAGATGAGGTGGTAAATGCGATTGGGAAAGTAATTAAAAAAAGCATAATGTTTGTGTTGTTTATTTTCATTTCTTAAAAAAAAGTTGCATATTTTATAATTTAAATGAAAACAAAAACAATTGCACTACCGACGCTTACATTTTTAGAGAAAACATTCTGTGCATTCAGAAAAAATTCTGCTATTCATTCTACTGGTATTTTAAGTATTTCAGTACGCGATGATGAAAATGTAGCTATCAGCGAAAAACCGGGCTAATACTACAAAAAGAAAGTAGATACCTGCACGTATAAGTATATCGGTTCCGTGGTGTAGTGGTTATCACGTCTGCTTAACACGCAGAAGGTCCTGAGTTCAATCCTCGGCGGAACCTTTACTTTTTTTTTCTTGTAAGTATTAATTACCTATTCATTACTTATATGGTTATAGTATGTGAAAATTATGCAACAAAGAGGGGTAAAGAAACCAATAATAAGCTTAATGCTTCCAAAGGCAAGACCTGTGGTTCCAACCTGAAATCTTTTTACGGTATTTTTCATGCGTGATGTAATGCAAAAAAGTGCCTGACTTCGAATCAGAAGACTGCGATATCGGATATCGTCGTGATTCGTTATTTAATACTTATGATTTCTGTCACAAAGAGGAATCGTACATTTGCTGCAATCGAACAAATAAAAATTATATAAAGATCTTATTACAACAGTATAATTTCAAAGGACATATTCCAGAATGCTCATTTGTATTGTTTTTATTTAGATTTCATGTAAGAAACCAATGGCCACTGATCATATTTATTCAGATCCACTAGACTTTAATGCATTACCGCTTGTCTATTGTAACTTTATTCTAACGAGTAAAAACTACATTCTTACCTAACTTGTGAGTAGATATTTGATAAATAGTTACTTTTGAAACTTTGAAATAACACTTACGATTGAATCATGCGCATATTTAGGAATCTCATTAATTGATATTTTATTTAGACCTTTTCTAAATTTGTTATATTTCTTATATAAAGAATATGAACAACTTCGTACAAGAGAGATAATTAAAACAACTCCTCAATGACATTTCTCAACATATTTGCTCTGTTCTTTTTTCTGTTTTCTTTAAGTTGTAGTCGCATGTTTGTCTCATATTAAAATCTATTTTTTGAAACATAAATTGTGGTAGAAATATTTGAGAATTAACAAAATCATGAAACAATGTTTGTATTTTGGAAAACAAGTGCGAGGGCAAGCAAAATCATTAAATATTTTAACAATCCCAACTCGTTTTAATAAACCCATATGGTTCACTATGCCGCATTTTTAATATTGTATAGCTATATTGTCCCTAGCATAATTTACTAATAATAACTTTGGTGTTCGATAAATTGTGGATTGTCGTATTTTAAAAGTACCTGCTATAAATATATTTCCAGCCTCATATAAGTTTTTACCTGTGTCCAGCTGTTGTACGTCGTTACAATTATGGATATAATTAACATTATACCATGTCAGCACGGTTCCTTGGTGTAGTGGTTATTACGTCTGCTTTATACGCAGAAGGTCCTGAGTTCAATCTTCGACGGAATCATATAGCATTGCATTGCTTTGAGTAATCAAACACCTTTTAAGTTCATGTGCAAGATGAGAGATACTGCCGAGTTATAATATGCTTTATGTTAGGCTAAATCATGATTTAGTCGTATAAACAACTGGCACAGCGGTAAAATAGTTTGCTCACAAACCTAGTTTCGTGTATTCTCTGTTTCCAGAAACTGTTTTCTTTGATGTTAACAGTATTTTGAGTATAAAAGTAATGCCGCTGTATGGCCGGGTAGCGAAGCATGTCATTCGTAAATAGAATAATTTAAAGTAAAAAAACATTGGAGAATCCGGGTATCGATCCCGGTACCTCTCACATGCTAAGCGAGCGCTCTACCACTTGAGCTAATTCCCCGATGTATGCTGAATATATCAAAATAAACCAATTATATGATTTACCTTTTAGTTTCTTTATAAAATGCGTACACCTGGAGCATATCTCCGTAAAGAATTTGGCATATTATTTCAAAAGTTGTATATAGATATCTAGCACGAATTGTTGTGTAAATATGTGCAGCAATTTTATTTCACTGATTAAATAATAGTCTCATTATTAAAAAGAACATGATAATATTTGTATTGCTAATTTTTCACTAGCATAATTTACTAATAATAACGTTGATGTTTGATAAATAATGGAGTGTAGTATATAACATGTACATGTATAAGAATACTTAAAAGTACCTCCTATAATTATCAGTTCCATTTTCTTATACGATTTTACCTTTGTCCAGCTGTTGTATGTCATCACAAGCATCACATATATAATTAACATTAAACCATGTCAACAACATGTCGGTTCCGTGGTGTAGTGGTTATCACGTCTGCTTTACACACAGAAGGTCCTGGGTTCAATCCTCGGCGGAACCTTTTGCATTGTTTTGAGCAATCAGTCAAACAACCGTTACGTTTATGTGAAAGATGGAAGATACTGCAGCGTTACAATATCTTTTATGGAAGGCTAAATCATAATTATACTGACAATTATTTCTAGGCTAAATTGCAATTTTTAAGTTCTTTCGATCGTGGATATGTTCCAATAAATATATTTGAACATTAAACAATGTTGCGTTCTGTGGTAACATGTAAAAATAATTACCAATGTAATGAAATTGAGCTATAATTGATGTTGCTGTCCAATTGTTTAGGAAAATGATAACATTTCGAGGTAGTTTGATTACTGTGAGACAAGGACTTGAAATCTTATAAGTCAAATATCTCTTCCATTATGTCAAGCGGCCGACAGACAAACCATAGGTATACTGGTAGTATATCGCTATGTTACAATACCACATGTTACATTGACAGGAAACTTGTTCTTTTATAAACAGATGAGGTGGTAAATGCGATTGGGAAAGTAATTAAAGAAAAATCTTAATGTTTGTGTTGTTTCTTTTCATTTCTTAAAAAAAAGTTGCGTATTTTATAATTTTAATGAAAACAAAAAAAATTGCACTACTGACGCTTACATTTTAAGAGGAAAATATTGTGTGCATTCAGAAATATTTCTGCTATTCAGTCTACTGGTATTTTAAAGTATTTAAGTACGCGATGACTGCAAATGTAGCTTTCAGCGAAAAACCGAGCTAATACTACAAATAGAAAGTAGATACCTGCAGGTATAAGTATATCGGTTCCGTGGTGTAGTGGTTATCACGTCTGCTTAACACGCAGAAGGTCCTGAGTTCAATCCTCGGCGGATACCTGTAAGTATTAATTACTCATTCATTACTTATCTGGTTATAGTATGTGAAAATCATGCAACAAAGAGGAAAAAAGAAACCAATAATAAACTTAATGCCTCCAAAGGCAAGACCTGTGGTTCCAACCTGAAATCTTGTTTACGGTATTTTTCATGCGTGGTGTAATGCAAAAAAGTGCCTGACTTCGAATCAGAAGACTGCGATATCGGATATCGTCGTGATCCGTTATTTAAAACGTATGATTTCTGTCACAAAGAGGAATCGTTCATTTGTTGCAATCGAACAAATAAAAAATATATAAAACAGATATTACTTATTACAACAGTATAATTCAAAGGACATATTCCAGAATGCTCATTTGTATTGTATTTATTTAGATTTCATGAAAAAAAAAACAATGGCCACTGATCATATTTATACAGATCCACTAAACTTTAATGTATTACCGCTTGTCTATTGTAAAGGAACTTTATTCTAAAGGGTGATAACTACATTTTTACCTAACTTGTGAGTAGATATTTGATAAATAGTTACTTTTGAAACTTTGAAATAACACTTACGATTGAATCATGCGCATATTAAGGAATCTCATTAATTGATATTTTATTTAGACCTTTTCTAAATTTGTTATATTTCTTATATAAAGTATATGAACAACTTCGCACAAGGGAGATAATAAAAACAACTCCTCAATGACATTTCACAGCATATTTGCTCTGTTCTTTTTTTCTGTTTTCTTCAAGTTGTAGTCGCATGTTTGTCTCATATTAAAATCCATTTTTTGAAACATAAATTGTGGTAGAAATATTTGAGAATTAACCAAATCATGAAACAATGTTTGTATTTGGAAAACAAGTGCGAGGGCAAGCAAAATCATTAAATATTTTCACAATCCAAACTCGTTTTAATAAACCTATATGGTTCACTATGCCGCATTGTATTGCTATATTGCCACTAGCATAATTTACTAATAATAACTTTGATGTTCGATAAATTGTGGATTGTCGTATTTTAAAAGTACCTGCTATAAATATATTTCCAGCCTCATATAAGTTTTTACCTGTGTCCAGCTGTTGTACATCGTTACAATTATGTATGTAATTAACATTATATCATGTCAGCACGGTTCCGTGGTGTAGTGGTTATTACGTCTGCTTTACACGCAGAAGGTCCTGAGTTCAATCTTCGACGGAATTATATAGCATTGCATTGCTTTGAGTAATCAAACACTTTTAAGTTTAAGTGCAAGATGAGAGATACTGCCGAGTTATCATTTAATTCATTCTATAAGGATTGTTACGTGTATTTCCTTTGATGGACATTGGACTTTGGTTCTTAAATTCCATCTTCACATGAACAGGATGCTACAATCATTTATTTGTCTCTGGTCATGTTTGTTCATGATTCAGAAAGTACATTTTATTTGTGGTCAATCATTTTTGTGCTGTTTTTCAAATCGAAATAATACCATATTCCTTTTCAGAAATCTATGGGGACATTATTTTTCGATGACGTCACTACTTTCATCATAACGTATAGAAAATATCAGCGCATGGACATTTAGTTTTCAAATAGATCGTTTTTCTTTTCGTTACTTGCATTTGAGAAACTCGTCAGGAAGTGCGAGGTTAGAGCTCTGTAAAACCGGTTTAAGCACCCCAGTCGGTCCATATTGCCGACTGACCGTTCCAAGGCGGTAACTGTCGGGTTTGCTCTTTTCCTTAAATGACTCATCACAAATTTGTTCTTACTTTTCGCTTGGCTTGCATGTGAAATACCTTTGTTCTGTGCCTTTTCGGAGTTTGGTATATGGTGCAATACTCATAGGACTTTGTCATATATTCTTATAATATGCTTTATGTTAAGCTAAATCATAGTTTAGTCGTATAAACAACCGACACCTCGGTAAAATAGTTTGCTCAAAAACCTAGTTTCGTGTATTCTTTGTTTCCAGAAACTGTTTTCTTTGAGGTTAACAGTTTTTTTTAAAAGTAATGCCGCTGTATGGACGGGTAGCCAAGCATGTCATTCGTAAATAGAATAATTTAAAATAAAAAAACATTGGAGAATCCGGGTATCGATCCCGGTACCTCTCACATGCTAAGCGAGCGCTCTACCACTTGAGCTAATTCCCCGTTGAGGGCACACATATAATGATGACTTAATGTTACGAAGCTACATGCAAAGAAGGCAAGTCAAATTTCCTTATTCATGATCGCAACAATATTATCTGTGAAGTGTGGCGATCGTGAGAAATATCACGTGTAAATAAATTATGTCATCATTTACTTCCACCTATAAAGATTCTTGCGTATATTTTCTTTTGGTCGACATTAGAGTTTGGTTTCTCACTTCCATTCACCCATGAACAGGATGCTTCGGCAATTTCAATTCTTCACTGGTCACATTTTCATTGTTTTGAAAAATAGATTTTATTTACACAATTAATTCAACAGATCTGTGTTTTTCTTGAAGAAATATTACTTCCTTCTTCTAATTATCATGCGGACATTATTTTCCAATTAAGTCACTCCTTTCTTTTTAACGACGTCAGAACTTATAAGAAACCGTCAGCGCGTGCACATTTTTTTCATAGAACTCTTGTCTTCTCATTTCATTTTTTTCAAATTTTGTAATGTATATTCTTATTGATATATCACTGAAACTGATTTCGGTTGATATAAAAAGGTGCTTGTATTTCCTAGTTTGATTAAACATATTTCTCAGTTTCATTTAATTATAACAAATAAATAACTGGTCAGTGCGGAATTAGAACTTGCAATCGTCTTGATGCTTGCCAGACGCTTAAGCTATTCTGCCATTCTACCGATACAGTCGATCAATAACAAACTGTCTGCTACACAATGTCGCATCTTTGATATTTGTATTGCCACATTTTCACTAACCTAATTTACTAACAATGATGTTCGATAAATAGCGTATTGAAGGTTTATAACAAGTATAAGAAGACTTAAAAGTACCTTCTATAAAGAGCTTTTCTAGATTCATATACTTATTACCTGTGTCCATCTGTTGTATTTCTCCACAAGAATGAATATAATTAACATTAAAACATGTCAACAACATGTCGGTTCCGTGGTGTAGTAGTTATCACGTCTGCTTTACACGCAGAAGGTCCTGAGTTCAATCCTCAACGGAACCTAATGTTTTTGCATTGTTTTGACTAATCAGTCAAACACTTTTAAGTTCATGTGAAAGATAAGAGATACTGCCCAGTTACAATGTCTTTCATGTAAGGCTAAATTATAATTATGATTACAATTATTTCATTTGTGTTAGACATTTATTTAGTGGTACAACGGACACAAAGGTAAAATAGTTTGCTTAAACCTAGGTTTCTTGTATTCTCTGTCTCGAGAAACTGTTTTCTTTGAGGTTAACAGCATTTCGAGTATAAAGGTAATGCAGTCGAGTAGCTAAGCATGCAATATGTAAAGAAAATAATGTAAAGTAAAAAAAACATTGGAGGTATCGATCAAGGTATCTCTTACATGCTAAGCGAAGGCTCTACCACTTAAGCTAATCCCCCGTTTGGAGAAATAGGACTACCAGTTACAAAATAAGGATGAGTGTATGAGGCATGTTACCTACCTGAGGCCGCGATGAGGGCAGTTATATTGATGACCTGAAGTTTCGTATGTACAGGCAAAGTAGGCAAGTCGTATTTTCTTATGACGTAACAATATTACCTGTGCAGTGTGGTGATCGTACAAAATATCACCCTGTCAGTAAATTATGTCGTCGTTTACTTTTTTCTATAAAGATTCTTACGTTTATTTTCTTTTGATGGACATAAGAGTTGGTTTCTCACTTCCATCTGCCTATGAACAGGATGCTACAACAATTTACATTTCTTCTCTGGTCACATTTTTCTTGATTCAAATAATTAATATTAACAATAAAATGGAAGGTTCCGCCGAGGATTGAACTCAGGACCTTCTACGTGTTAAGCAGACGTAATAACGACTTCACCACGGAAACGACTTACGTATACCTTTTTTCTTTAAAACGTTGCGTATTTTAATTTAAATGACAAAAACAGTTGCACTACTGACGCTCACATTTTTAAGAGCAACTTCTGAGTAGATATTTGATATTGTTTGTTTATTGGATTTATCGTCCTACCAACTGTATTTCAGTTATCTGTAGACGGTGTCAACTTGAAGCAGATATCGTGCTGCCTCCACTGTGTATAGCATGCCGTGAACACCGCACAAGGGAGATAATAAAAACAAATCCTCAATGACATTTCTCAGCATATTTGCTCTGTTCTTTTTTCTGTTTTCTTCAAGTTGTAGTCGCATGTTTGTCTAATATTAAAGTTATTTTTTGAAACATTAATTTTGGTAGAAATATTTGAGAATTAACCAAATCATGAACTGTTTGTATTTTAGAAAAAAAAGTAATGATTCATCGCAGATGTGTTCTTACTTTTACATTTGGCTGCCACTTTTTTGTCTTGTGCCTTTTCAAGTTTTTTGTTTGTTGCACTCCTAGTAGGACTTGTCATATATATCCTTATTGCTATTTATCACCTGATTCACATTGTTTTCCATTCAATATACCCATGTAATATTTTTTGCATTACATTAGTGTAATACAGCTTTTCTTGCAATTTGATTGGCTAGCAGCCTCGCGTTACTATTTGGTATTCATCCGCCGAGTTTGTAAACAAACTGGAAGACAATGACAATTCGTTTTTTGTCGGTTTAAATGTCAAGATTAATTATTAGTATAAATAAACTTGCCACCATCATGAAGCGTATAACTAAGGCTTTTGGACTTGAATCCGAAAGACGTCTGACCAACCACAGCACCCGGAAACTTTTAGTTCAAAAACTGTCCGAAAATAACATCCCGGCAAATCAGATTATGCAGATAACAGGACACCGCAACATTCAACCAATTAATTACTGCCCCCATATTAGCGATAATCAACACAAAATGATATCGAACATCCTCACAAAGTCTAACTGTTTTTACCAGCATGTGAATCAAGACATGAATGTCCACAACGCGATGGTAACTTCAATGAATTCCGCCACAAAGAACTAAAACATAACCGTCCACGGTGGCTTTAACAGCATCTTCGCACGAAACCTTTTCATGGTGGAACTTTCAATGTTAACATTCAGCTGCCTATGACACAATCAAATGTAAATTCTACTGACGAGTCTGCAAGTCCACAACATAACAAACGAAAGAGAATTATCTCCACTTCGACACTGGCAGCAATGAGAATTAAATTTGAATAGGGACCTTCACACTAACCGCTGTGTAAATTTTGTGGGTCACGCACTTTCACGTGTTTACTGATTATTATTATAAGTTATTCAGTTGAAATAGTCGATAAAACATATGACAATGATATGTTATTTTTATTATATGTTGATGTTAAATACGCATTAAACGTTTGTCAAAAGGTTGTTTTAACTCTAAATTAAAGACAATAAAATGGAACTATTTTGTGTAGCGCAACAATGAACTCAAACGGTCTTTGATGTTGTGTTTGGTTAAATGACGTCACAATATCGTTCTAATTTTTGAACCGGCATGTAGATCTACACGGGTATTTGTTTCTAGTAAAAGAGGACGAAAATCATGTGATAAAAAGAATCTGACACTCGTTGTTATTTAAGACAAACTTTCGTTAAATGACTCATCACAAATTTGTTCTTACTATTCGCTTGGCTTGCATGTGAAATACCTTTGTTCTGCGCCTTTTCGAAGTTTGGTATATGTTGCATTGCTCAGAGGACTTTGTCATATATTCTTATTGAAATCTTCTTGTTCTTTGCCAGACCCTGAAACTATTCTGTCATTCCACCGATATAGTCGTTCAGTAACAACCTATGTGGCTCACAATGCCGCATCTTTAATATTTGTACTGCCAAATTGTCACAAGCCTTATTTACTAATTATTACATTAATGTTTAATCAATAGTAGATTGAACGCTAATATGCAACTTTTAGGTTATTTCAATCGTCGCCATGTTCTTTTTAACAATAAAAATGTTGCGTACTGTGGTAAGATGTAAATATAATTACCAATGCAATGTGGTCGAGGTATTACTGATGTTGCATTCCAATTCTTTAGAAAAATGAAAAAATTTCGCGGTATATTGACCAATGTGAGACAAGGATTCGAAAGCCAAATATTTACTCGATTATGTCAACAGAGAAACCGTTAGCATATAGAAAGCACATGTTGCATTGATATGGAACTTATTCTTTTATGAACAGATAAGGAGGAAAATGCGGTTGGAAAGTAATTACAGAATCAAATGTGTGTTGCTGTTGTTGTTATTGTTGTTTCTTTTCATTCCTAAATAAAAAAGTTCACTATTTTGTATTCCAAATGATAAAAATTACACTACTGACGCTTACCACATTGTGACATGTTTGTATTTTGGAAAACATGTGCGCAGATAGGCCAAAGCAGTAACTATTTGAACATCCCAACTAGTTGCAATAAATCTTTTTAGTTATTCATAATATACATTCGTGAGCTTGAGATTCATACAGAATATGCAGTCACCAAATGTGCAGCTGTGGAAGAAGTAAAAATGTTTATGGGCTGGTAGTGATATCACGATAACGTTTGGGACATCTTTCTGCAACTTTCGTTTGTAAGTTGTGTTTGACAAGATTAAACTCTTATTGTATGACTTGAAACATCGGAAAACATAACGACCTTTATGTAGTCATATGTACAATTACCAACTGACACAGTGGTAAAATAGTTTGCTTACAAACCTGGTTTCAGGCTCGATTTCCACTTTGAAAACGTTTTGAAATGTTAGTGACGCTTAAACGTATTTTCTTAGGCAATTAAAGCAAGAACTTAAGTGCTAAGCTTTCTTCCTATGCCAATACGTAACTTTTAATTTCATCAATCGTCGACATGTTTCAATAAATACGATATTGTGAATAATTAAAAAATATTGGTTACTGTGGTAAAATGTAAGAAGAATTACCATCGTAATGTAGTCGAGCTTTAATTGATGTTGCAGTCCAATTCCTCAGAAAAATAATGAAACCATTTCACGGGAGATTGACCACTGTGAGATAAGGACTCGAAATCATATAATTTAAATATCTACTCCATTATGTCACGCGACCGACAAAGAAACCGTACGGTCATGGATAACAAAATGCGGTTGGAAAAGTAATTACAGAATAAACAGAGATTAATTATTTAAACAGTATTATTCAAAGGGCATATTCCAGAATTAATGTATGACCGCTTGTCGATTGTAAAGTAACTTTATTCTAACGAGTAAAAACTACATCCTTACTTAACTTGTGGGCAGATATTTGATATATAGTATCTTTTTAAACTTTTGAAAAAAAAAACACTTAAGATTCAATCAAGCGCATTTAATGGAATAACATTAATAAAGATTTTATTTAGCCCTTTTTAAATTTGCACAAGGTCATATTTGCCCTGTTCTTTTTTCTGTTTTCTCGCATGTTTGTCTAGTATTAAAATCATTTTCTTTGAAACAGAAATGGTGGTAGAAATATTTGAGTATTAACCACATCAGGAAATGTTCGTATTTTGGACAACAAGTGCGCAGACAGTCAAAATCAGTAACTATTTTAACAATCCAAACTCGTTTCAATAGACCTATATGGTTCACTATGCCGCATTTTTATATTATATTGCTATATTGTTTCTAGCATAATTTACTAATAATAACATTGATGTTCGGTAAATAGTGGATTGTCGTATATTAAAAGTACCTCCTATAAAATATATTTCCAGCTTTATATAAGTTTTTGCTTTGTCCATCTGTTGTATATCCTAAAAGTATTTATATAATTAACATGATACCATGTCAGCAACATGTCGGTTCCGTGGTGTAGTGGTTATCACGTCTGCTTTACACGCAGATTTTTATCACAATTATTTCATTTGCGTTAGACGTTTATTTAGTCATACAACTGACACAACGGTAAAACAGTTTGCTTCAAAGCTTAGTTTCTAGTATTCTCTGTTTCGAGAAACGGTTTCTTTGGATGTTAAGAGCATTTCGAGCTTGATGGTCATGCTGCTGTATGGACGGGTAGCCAAGCATGTCATATATAAATAGAATCATTTAAAGTACAAAACATTGGAGAATCCGGGTATCGATCCCGGTAACTCTCACATGCTAAACGAGCGCTCTACCAATTGAGCTAATTCCCCGATGAGGGCACACATATTATGATGACTTGAAGTTACGAAGATACGGGCAAAGTAGGCAAATCAAATTTCCGTATTCGTGATCGCAGCAATATTACCTGTGCAGTGTGGCGATCGTAACAAATGTCCCCGAGGACGTAAATTATGTCGTCATTTACTTCCTCTTATAAAGATTTTTACATGTATTTTCTTTTGATGGACATTAGAATTTGGTTTCTCACTTCCATCTCCCCACGAACAGGATGCTACCACAATTTTCAAGTCTTCCCTGGTCACATTTTTCTTGATTCAAAAAATAGATTTTATGTACACAATTAATTCAACAATTCTGTGTTCTTCTTCTTATCGAAAAACTACTTCTTTTTCTTCTATATAAGATGGGGACATTATTTTTTAATTACGTCACTTCTTTCTTTTTAACGACGTCATAACTCATCTAAGAAATCTTCAGCGCTTGCGCATTTTTTTATTATTTTTTTTTTATTTTTATTTTTTTTTTTTATTTTTTTTTTTTTTTTTTTTGGTTTAAACAGAACTCTTTTCCTTTCATTGCTTGCATTTGAGGAACCCTCAGGAAGTGCTAAATTTAAGCTCTGTAAGTTCGATGTAAGACTTTTTCCGACTGACCGTTTCTAAGGCGGTAAGTGCTGGGTTTACTCTTTTTCTTTAATGTTTCATCACAGATTTGTCCTTACTTTTACATTTGGCTAGCAGGTTAACACTTTTTTGTCTTGTGCTTTTCAAATTTTTGTATGTGTTGCAATCCTCATAGAAATTTGTCATATATATTCTTATTGGTATATCACTGAAACTAATTTCGGTTGATAGAAAATAGGTGCTTGTATTTCCTGGTTTGATTAAACATAATACTCAGTTTCATTTAATTATAACAAATAAATAACTGGCCAGTGCGGAATTGGAACTTACAATCTTCTTGTTCCTTGGCAGACCCCGAAACTATTCTGTCATTCCACCGATAAAGTAGATTAATAACAACCTGTGTGGTTCACAATGCCGCATCTTTGATATATGTATCGACAAATTGTCACTAGCATAGTTTACTAATAATAACAACGATTTTCGATGAATAGTGTATTGAAGTTTTATAACAAGTATAAGAAGACTCAAAAGTACCTTCTATAAAGAGCTTTTCTAGATTCATATACGTTTTTTCCATGTGTCCATCTGTTGTATGTCTCCACAAGTATAAATATAATTAACATTAAAACATGTTAACATGTCGGTTCCGTGGTGTAGTGGTTATCACGTCTGCTTTACACGCAGAAGGTCCTGAGTTCAATCCTCGGCGGAACCTAATGTTTTGCATTGTTTTGACCAATCAGTCAAACGCTTTGTAAGTTCATGTGAAAGATATGTGATACTGCCGAGTTACAATATCCTTTATGGAGGGCTAAATCATCATTTTTATCACAGTCACTTCATTTGTGTTATGAGTGACGATTCTTTTAAAAAATGTTGCGTACTGTGGTAAAATGTAAATTTTGCAGTCCAACTCTTCAGAAAAATGATAACATTTCGCCGTAGATTGACCAGTGTTATCAGCGATTCGAAAGCAAAATATCTACTTGATTATGTCACGCGGCCATCTGTGAAAGTGTTAGCATAGAGAAAGCATATCACTTTGTTTCAATAGCACTTGTTACATTGACAGGGAAGTTTTTCATTTATGAAAAAGATTAGGTGGAAAATGCGGTTGGAAAAGTAATAAAAGTACAAAATAAAATTTATGTTGTTGTTGTTTCTTTTCATTCCTAAGTAAAAACGTGCCAAATGACAAAAATTACACTAATTATGCTTACATGACTAAGAAGAAACATAGTTTGCATTCAGAAGCATTTCTCCTATTCAGTCTACTTGTATTTTACAGGGATTAAGTACGCGATGACTGCAAAGGTAGCTGTCAAGGGATAAAGGGATCAAATACTACAAATAGAATGTAGATACCTGCACGTATATGCACTGTTCTGTGGTGTACTGGTTATAACGTCTGCTTCACACGCAGAAGGTCCTGAGTTCAATCCTCGGCGGAACCTTGAATATTTTTAAGTTCTGTTGTTTTGTTGTTGTTTTTTCATTTGTGTCGATACTTGGCAATAGAAAATTAATCTCCATGAGGGTTTATCATAAATTTATTCATCCCTGTCCTTCCTTTTATACAAATATAGATAAAGACCGTTACTCTGGCATGCTAATAGGACGCCCTATGAATACATTAAGATTATTGCTTCTTAAAACTGATAAAACACTTACAAAGTAAGTTGCATGTGTATCACTTGTGTGACTTTGATATATTATTGAGACTTATTTCGGCAGTTATAAAATAATACTTGAATTTAAATTAATTTACATTATGTCATTTAATCTAAATATTCATCATTTTAATAAGAAATAACTGGTCATAACGAAAGGGGAACTTGCAATCTTCTTGTACGCTAGACTCTGTAATTATTCGGTCACGCGGCCTATAAAATCGGTACATGACAGCCTGCAAGGTGCACAATGCCACATCTTTGCTATTTATCATTGTTAAATTGACAATGTTTACAAAGTATTTAAATAGACAATAACAATATTACTAACAACATTTTAAAACAATATATTTTAATGTGTTGCATATAATCGATTTAACAATTAAATATGATTAGACATCATATACATTAAATTTGGCAGTCCGATAACTCGGTTGCGTCCCCTGATTTCAAAGGGAGGCTACTCGCCGCTGAGCCTCTGGGGACTAAGTAAAAAAAAGGCGGACAAAGACAAAGAAATCAACGAAGCTTGTGTAAATAACTAAGAATTTGACCATTTCAAGCTAACAGATTTGAAAAGTACCTGGCGAATCGTCATTTGAATGAATTCGGAAGAAAATGTCAGCTAATCGAGCGAACTATCGGCGCTCACAAGCTAGATATTACTGGCAATTATGAATGGAAAAGGAGAGACCAACGCAAGAGGAATTGGTAACACTTAGCCCTCCCTTAACTGGTAACAGGTCGCCCTTGATCGGTAACATGTCGCCCTTGATCGGTAACATATCGCCATCGGATATAAGTGTAAACGTCAAGAAAAAATGTATACTTGTTAACTTATTTATAATTATTACGACACCATTATCATCAATTTGTATTTGTTTCCATCGGCTTCATATAAGAATATATGCGTTAAATGAAGGGGAAAAAATGATGTCAAGTAAAGTATATACTTGATATAATTTGTTATATAGTGTATAATATATATAATAATTTATAAGATATGCATACAAACACAATTAGTTTGTTGCCGTTTTCGTCGACTTCTTCATACTGCATTGTGATAAAGCTAGCGTACGCTGCGAGATTGAATCACACAGTGACCAGTCTATTAATTGCAAGCACTTATATACGTCTATGACGGCAAACATCAGTTAAGATCACAGTGACTAATTATCAATCAAGATAAGTGCTAACACTATCATCACAATAATGACTGTAGGCAAACATCCATTAACGATCACACACTGACCATTTTATTTATTTTAATCTTTATATACGTTTATGTCGGTAAACATTAATTAAGATCTCACTGACTAATTAGCAATCAAGATTAATGCTATCATCATAATAATGACTATAGGCAAACATCAATTAAAGTTCACGCTTTTTAGTGCAATTATAAAATAACTGCATACTCATGTCATCTTGAGTATGACAACCTTATTAAAGTATTGGCATCAAAATATATATGCAACTAAGTAACATTAAAATTATTGCAACAGCGGAATGGTATTTAAATATAAAATATGAAATAAATAAACCACGTTCACAGTATAATTATTATATTTTAGGATGTAACATTGCATTTAAATCAAGGAACAGTGACAGTTCGTATATTGTACTGGGGGGAACAGATTTTTCTTTGGTTAAAACAATTTTAAAGTATAAAAAATAAACATATAATAATTAACGATGCTTATAATACGATGTTAATAATAATAAAGAATAAGAAGACAAAGGAAGCATAAATTTAATGTGAATGGTGACGAAATAATTAAAAATAAATTTACAAGTTTACATTTTATTTACTTAATTTCTTAAGATTTAAGGGCGAAGGGTGGTGTATACACTTATATCAGAAGTGCTCATAATGTATATGAAGACGAAGAAAACAGAAACAATGTGAATGGTTATAAATACATTAACAAATTTACTATTTTTTGCTTGATGTATACACTTATATCCGAAGGCGATAGGTTATAAAGCAAAGGCGAACCATTACCTATCTAGGGCGAGCTGCTACCGATCAAGGGCCAACTGTTACCCGTTAAGGAAGGGGGAAGTGTTATAATACCATCCAAATGCGTCGCAGTCGTTGGTTTTGAGGAAATCGATGTAATGAAACAGTTCTGTTTTCAACCACCTTCCCGCTATAAACAATTTAACATATGCAGCAATATTTCGGCGATTTCCATTTCGGGGTTGTTTCTTTCTTTAATTAACTTTCCATGTCACTCTATGTTAATGTTATACACGCTGATAAAAGTTCTACTTATAACCCAGAAGTTTTAATCAGCGCGAGTGCGCATGCGCATTCGGAGAGTACTCAAGGGCAGACAACTTATTTATCGGACTGCCCACGTAAAAATATTCGATTTTCGAAACAGGATGATAGTTTGACCAACATTTATTGTCATCCAAATAAAATCAGTTGGGTTTTGATTTTTCTAAATTTTGACAAATTTCTTTAAAATTGTTTCATATTTTTCATCGTTTTGTCGTATTTTGTTGTTCTATGTATGCTGAATGTATCAAAATAAACCAATAATATGGTTAACGTTTAAGTTTCTTTATAAAATGCGTACACCTGGAGCATATCCCTGTAAAGAATTTGGCATATTATTTCAAAAGTTGTATATAGATATCTAGCACGAATTGTTGTGTAAATATGTGCAGCAATTTTATTTCACTGATTAAATAATAGTCTCATTATTAAAAAGAACATGATAACATTTGTATTGCTAATTTGTCACTAGCATAATTTACTAATAATAATGTTGGTGTTTGATAAATAATGGAGTGTAGTATATAACATGTACATGTATAAGAATACTTGAAAGTACCTCCAAAAATATCAGTTCCATTTTCTTATACGATTTTACCTTTGTCCAGCTGTTGTATATCATCACAAGCATCACATATATAATTAACATTAAACCATGTCAACAACATGTCGGTTCCGTGGTGTAGTGGTTATCACGTCTGCTTTACACGCAGGTCCTGAGTTCAATCCTCGGCGGAACCTTTTGCATTGTTTTGAGCAATCCGTCAAACAACCGTTACGTTTATGTGAAAGATGGAAGATACTGCAGCGTTACAATATCTTTTAAAGAAGGCTAAATCATAATTATACTGACAATTATTTCTAGGCTAAATTGCAACTTTTAAATTCTTTCGATCGTGGATATGTTCCAATAAATATATTTGAACATTAAACAATGTTGCGTTCTGTGGTAACATGTAAAAATAATTACCAATGTAATATTGATGTTGCTGTCCAATTGTTTAGGAAAATGATAACATTTCGAGGTAGATTGATTACTGTGAGACAAGGACTTGAAATCTTATAAGTCAAATATCTCTTCCATTATGTCACGCGGCCGACAGACAAACCATAGGAATACTGGTAGTATATCGCTATGTTACAATACCACATGTTACATTGACAGGCATCTTGTTCTTTATAAACAGATGAGGTGGTAAATGCGATTGGGAAAGTAATTACAGAATAATCTTAATGTTTGTGTTGTTTCTTTTCATTTCTTAAAAAAAGTTGCGTATTTTATATTTAAATGAAAAAAAAAAAAACACTTGAACTACTGACGCTTACATTTTTAGAGGAAACATTGTGTGCATTCAGAAACATTTCTGCTATTCAGTCTACTGTTATTTAAAGTATTTAAGTACGCGAATTTGCGTATTTTGGCACTTTTGCCGACTGACAGTTCCAAGGCGGTAACTGATGGTTTTTCTTTTTGTTTGTTATGTCTCGTCTCTGTGTTTTTGTCACATTTACATTTACCTTGTCTGCCTTGGTCTGCAGGTAGATAAGATTTAAATATCTGTAAAAGTTTTGATAGGATCTTTTCTTATTTACCTATTTATAATTTAAATGAAAAAAAAAAACAATTGCACTACTGACGCTTACATTTCTAAGAGGAAACATTCTGTGCATTCAGAAGCATTTCTGCTATTCAGTCTACTGGTATTTTAAAGTATTTTAGTACCCGATGACTGCAATGTAGCTATCAGATAAAAAGCGGGCTTATACTACAAATAGAAAGTAGATACCTGCACGTATAAGTATATCGGTTCCGTGGTGTAGTGGTTATCACGTCTGCTTTACACGCAGAAGGTCCTGAGTTCAATCTTCGACGGAATCATATAGCATTGCATTGCTTTGAGTAATCAAACACCTTTTAAGTTCATGTGCAAGATGAGAGATACTGCCGAGTTATAATATGCCTTATGTTAGGCTAAATCATGGTTTAGTCGTATAAACAACTGACACAGCGGTAAAATAGTTTGCTCACAAACCTAGTTTCGTGTATTCTCTGTTTCCAGAAACTGTTTTCTTTGAGGTTAACAGTATTTTGAGTATAAAGTAATGCCGCTGTATGGCCGGGTAGCGAAGCATGTCATTCGTAAATAGAATAATTTAAAGTAAAAAAAACATTGGAGAATCCGGGTATCGATCCCGGTACCTCTCACATGCTAAGCGAGCGCTCTGCCACTTGAGCTAATTCGCCGATGAAGGCTAATATGTTATGACTTGAAGTTACGAAGATACGGGCAAAGTAGGCAAGTCAAATTTCCTTTTTCGTGATCGCAACAATGTGCAGTGTGGCGATCGTAACAAATGTCCCCGTGTACGTAAATTATGATGTCATTTACTTCCTCTAATAAAGATTTTTACGTGTATTTTCTTTTGATGGACATTAGAGTTTGGTTTCTCACTTCCATCTACCCACGAACAGGAGGCTACCACAATTTACAAGTCTTCCCTGGTCACATTTTTCTTGATTCAAATTAATTACACAATTAATTCAACAATTCTGTGTTCTTCTTCTTATCGAAAAACTACTTCTTTTTCTTATAAATACCATGGGGACATTATTTTTTAATTACGTCACTTCTTTCATTTTAACGACGTCATAACTCATCTAAGAAATCGTCAGCGCTTGCGCATTTTTTTATTTTTATTTTTTATTTTATTTATTTTTTTTTTTTTTTTTTGGTTTAAATAGAACTCTTTTCCTTTCATTGCTTGCATTTGAGAAACCCTCAGGAAGTGCTAGATTAAAGCTCTGTAAGTTCGATGTAAGACTTTTGCCGACTGACCGTTTCTAAGGCGGTAAGTGCTGGGTTTACTCTTTTTCTTTAATAATTCATCACAGATTTGTTCTTACTTTTACATTTGGCTAGCAGGTTAAAACATTTTTGTCTTGTGCCTTTTTCAAACTTTTGTATGTGTTGCAATCCTCATTGGACTTTTATCATAAATATTCTTATTGATATATCGCTAAAACTAATTTCGGTTGATGTGAAAAGTTGCTTGTATTTCCTGGTTTGATTAAAAATATTGTTCAGTTTCATTTAATTATAACAAATAAATAACTGGTCAGTGCAGATTTGGAACTTGCAATCTTCTTGTTCCTTGCCAGACCCCGAAACTATTCTGTCATTCAACCGATAAAGTCTATTAAAAACAACCTGTGTGGTTAACAATGCCGCATCTTTGATATTTGTATTGACAAATTGTCACTAGCCTAATTTACAAATAATAGCATTGATGTTCGATAAATAGGGGATTGAAGTTCTTAAAGTAGAAGATTTCAATGATAGAAACCTGTTTCTTTCTTCTAAACTGTTACAGCAAGGCTTTCGTTTTCATAAATAAAGAAAGGCGTTTTCAAAATTCTTTCACCGCAATGATTTTATTGCTTCTAAGTATAATAGCAGTATGAAAACACTTATGCAGAAAGGCATAAGCCATCCTGCATTTTATGGAAATGATTTATACAAGTTAAAGAAGATCAAGGGTCTCAATAACTTTTCTGACCACTTTACAAAACTTATCAGAAAATGTATTGCAGACGGTTACAACCCGGCAATCCTTCGATGTACGGCATTGCTTGCAATTGACCTTTTACAGTCAAGAACTTGCATTGCTTTTAAATTACACGATGACCGGACAGGTCGTTGAGACTATATGAAACAGTGACTTAAAGCCATAATTGGACAGTCACTGTTGGATTTCTTGTCTCTTCATCTCTCCAGTCGTGCCCTATATAGGTGGAACAACTTGAGCAGTCTCCGTACCCTTTACGTGAGATTGCACAGTAGGTTTAACATCGGGATTTTTTGAAGCTTTATCATATATAATATGTCAACTGCGGATAAATCCTCGGCGTTTATGATATGTTTTTAAACGTATTAACTCTAAACAATACTACGTTTTATTTTGTTGATTTTCTAAAATTCTATTATTTCTTCCGTATTTTTTACATTTCACTTTTGACAAATTTGGCATATGACATCAAGGCATTTATGACGTCATTATATTGTTCTTATAATATATCAGCGCTTGTACTGCTTCATTTAATTTGAAACTACTCTCTCATTTGGATTTTTTTGGTTGCAGAGGCTTTTATCTACTGTACATACTGCACATATGTTGTTTTATTACTAGTTACCATGTATGTACATAAGTTCATTATATCTGTTTTAACTCCCGAAGCAGGTGCTTACTGTTACATGTAGTTGTTTCACTTTGACGGGATATTTTTATTTACACTGTTTGTTTGATAGAAAAACCTTCAGTGCGAGGTTGGAGCGCTCCACAAACCAGGTTTAAGCACACCAGTTGGCCCTTTTGCCGACTGACCGTTCCAAGGCGGTAACTGATGTTTTTTCTTTTTGTGTGTTATGTCTCGTCTCTGTGTTTTTGTCACATTTACATTTACCTTGTTTGCCTTGGTCTGCAGGTAGATAAAATTTAAATATCTGTGAAAATTTTGATAGGACCTTTTCTTATTTATCTATTTATAACAGGTATAAGAAGATTTAAAAGTACCTTCTATTAAGATTTCTAGATTCATGTACTTATTACCTGTGTCCAGCTGTTGTATGTCTTCACAAGTATGAATATAATTAACATTAAAATATGTCAACAACATGTCGGTTTCGTGGTGTAGTGGTTATCACGTCTGCTTTACACGCAGAAGGTCCTGAGTTCAATCCTCGGCGGAACCTAATGTTTTTGCATTGTTTTGTCCAATCAAACACTTTTTAAGTTCATGTGAAAAATAGGAGATACTGCCTGAGTTACTGAGTTACAATACTCTTTATGTAAGGCTAAATCATAATTATAATTAGAGTTATTTCATTTGCGTTAGACGTTCATTTGGTCATACAACTGACACAACGGTAAAACAGTTTGCTTCAAAGCCTGGTTTCTAGTATTCTCTGTTTCGAGTAACGGTTTCCTTTGAGGTTAACAGTATTTCGAGTATAAATGAGTATTAAAATGAAGTTGTGTGGCCGAGTGGCTAAGCATGTATTACGCAAACAGAATAATTTAAAGTAAAAACATTGGATAAACCGGGTATCGATCCCGGTACCTCTCACATGCTAAGCGAGCGCTCTACCACTTGAGCTAATACATCGATGAGGGCAGAGTTAAATTGATGACCTAAAGTTACGTTTGTAAGGCAAAGTAGGCAAGTCATAATTCCTTATTCATGATCGCAACAATAATACCTGTTCAGTGTGGCAATCGTGAACAATATCACCCTGTACGTAAATTATGTCGTCATTTACTTCTTCCTATAACGATTCTTACGTGTTTTTTTTTTTTTTTTGATGTACATTAGAGTTTGGTTTCTCACTTCTATCTACCCATGAACAGGATGCTACAACAATTTACATTTCTTCTCTGGTCACATTTTTCTTAATTCATACACTATGTTACAATACCACAGGGTATATTGACAGGGAACTTTCTTTTATACACAGATGAGGTGGAAAACTCGGTTGGAAAAGTAATTACAGAATAAACGTAATGTTCTTCTTGTTCTTCTTTTCGTTGAGTATTTTACATTCCGAATGAGAGACAACAATTACACTACTGACGCTTACATTTTATGATGAAGCATTGTTTGCATTCAGAAGCATTTCTCCTGTTTATTCAGCTGGTATTTTATAGTGATTAAGTACGCGATGACTGCAAATGTAGCTGTTGGCGAATAAACCGAGCTAATACTACAAATAGTAAATACCAGAACCTACATGCAAGTCGGTTCCGTGGTGTAGTGGTTATCACGTCTGCTTAACACGCAGAAGGTCCTGAGTTCAATCCTCGGCGGAACCTATCTTTTTTTATTCTAAGTATTAATTATGTATTCATTTGTTAATCTAATTAAAGCACAACACAATGTTATCACCATGTTTTCCATCCAATATACCCATGTAATATTTTTTGTAATACACTAGTGTAACACAGCTTTTCTTGCAATTTGATTGGCTAGCAGTTTTGGTGACTATTTGGTATTCATCCGCCGAGTTTGTAAACAAACTGGAAGACAATGACAGCTCTTTTTTTCGTAGGTTCAAATGTCACGATCCATTATTGGTATAAATAAACTTACCACCATCATGAAGCGTATAGCTAAGGCTTCTGGACTTGCATCTGAAAGACGTCTGACTTACCAAAGCACCCGGAAACATTTAGTTCAAAAACTGTCCGAAAAAAAACATCCCGGCAAATTATATTATGCAGATAACAGGACACTGCAACATTCAACCAATTAATAACTGCCCCCATGTTAGCGATAATCAACACAAAATGATATCGAACATCCTCACATAGTCTAACTGTTCTCACCAGCATGTGAATCAAGACACGAATGTTCATAACGCGATTTTAACTTCAATGAATTCCGCCACAAAGAACTCAAACATAACCGTTCACGGTGGCTTTAACAGCATCTTCGCAGAAAACGTTGTGTGAGTGTGTGTGTGGGGGGGGGGGGGGGGGGTGGCTGTGGGGGGTGCGCGCGCGTGTGTGTGTGTGTGTGTTTGGAACTTTTAATATTAACATTCAGCCTCCTATGACAAAATCAAATATAAATTCTACAGACGTGTCTGCAAGTCCACCACATAAGAAATGAAAAGGAATTCTCTAAAGTCGACACTGACAGTGATGAGAATTAAATTTGAATAGTGACCTTCAAACTAACCGTTTTGTAAACTTTCTGGGTCACACACTTTCACGTGTTTACTGTTTATTGTTATAGGTTAATTATTATTTATGTATTATTTATTTATTATTAATTATTTATTATTATTTATTATTATTTTGCTGAAATAGTCGATAGAACATATGGCAATGATATGTTATTTTTAGTGTATATAAATGTTAAATACGCATTAAAAGTTGTCAAAAGGTTGTTTTTACTCTTAATTAAAGACAATAAAAATGGAACTGTTTTGTATAGCGCAACAATGAACTCAAACGGTCTTTGATGCGTTGTTTGGTTAAATGACGTCACAATATCGTTCTAATTTTTGAACATTTGGAAAGTCAAAAAATGTTTAAGCATAAAACATACAGTATTAAAATATAATATATGCATTCTCAGTTTCTAGAAACTGTTTTCTTTGAGATTTACAGTATTTCGAGTATAAAGGTAATGTCGCTGTTTTTGTCGAGTAGTCAATCATGTCATAAGTAAGCGGAATAATTTAAAATAAAAAAAACATTGGAGAATCCGGGTATCGATCCCGGTACCTCTCACATGCTAAGCGAGCGCTCTACCACTTGAGCTAATTCCGCTATGAGAACACATTTATAACTGAAGCTACGTAGCTACAGGCAAAATAGGCAAGTCATATTTCCTTATTTATTTAATTATTTATTTATTTGGGTTTTACGGAACACCAACACTTAACAGGTCATACGGCGCCGAATACAAAGTTAAATGTGAATAGAGCGTAATCAGGTTAAAACCAAACTACGGATGTAAAATATAAAAAAGAAAATATAAAAACTATCAGGTAAAAAAATAAATTATAATTGAAAACAGGTCAACACATAAAACGGTTTAAAAAGTATGACGATTGGTTAATAAACAGTTTTAAAAATTATAACTTATTAAGAATACCAATCTCGTTCAAGAAGCAAACAAGTTTAGAATCCGACACTGTCCTAAATAGTTCGAACATGTTATGGACATTAAAATACTTCGACCGTATGTGGTCTGTGTCGATACACTGTAATAAAATATGGCTGACTGTCAGTGGTTCCTGGCAAGGAACACATACAGGCTGAACTTCTCTTTACATGATCGCAAAATCTGTTACCTGTGCAGTGTTGTGATCATAAAAAATATCACCGTGTACGTAAACTATGTTGTCATTTACTTTTTCCTAAAAGGACTGTTCTGAGATTTGGTTTCTCAATTCCATCTACCCATAAACAGGATGCTACAACTATTTACACTTCTTCTCTGGTCACATTTTTGTTGCTTTAAATAATAGATTTACTTTTCATAATTAATTCAATTATTGTTTGTTCTTATAGAAATATTACTTCCCTTTCTTCCCAATACCATGCGGACAATAATTTTCAATTACGTTACTCCTTTTTTTAAAGACGTCATAACTTATCTAAGAAAACGTCAGCGCTTGCACATTTTTATTCAAATAGAACCCTTTTCCTTTCATTGCTTGCATTTAAGAAACCCCACATGAAGTGCTAGATTAAAGCTTTGTAAAACGGTTTAAGCCCCGTAGTCGGTCTCTTTTGTCAACTGACCGTTTCTAAGGCGGTAACTGTCGGGTTTGCTCTTTTTGTTTAATGACTGATCACAGATTTGTTCTTACTTTTACATTTGGCTTGCAGATTAATACTGTTTTCTTGTGCTTTTTCAAATTTTGATATATGTTGCAATGCTCAGTCATATTTCCTTTTTAATTGTTCAGTCTCGACGGAACATTTACATTTGTAAAGTTTTATCTGTATTCTTAACATTGTTCAGTTGGATTCATTAAGAATTGTTTCAATAATATCCGATTAACAATAAACATAATGCCCCTAAAGTCTTGTCTTACATGTTTTCGTTTTCAATGTACACGTTTTATCAATCAGCCATGTTGATTAAAATTTAGAAAGTAATAACATTGAGTAGTATGTGAAAACTACAATGATAAAGTCAAGAAAGATAAATCCAGGTTAGAAAGTTAGACACAGTTGTATCCCTTGGATCAGTGGAATAATATATATGGCCAATTCCTGCAAAAAGCGTATTGTTGTATGGTTTAGCATTTAAATATTCGTATAGTTATGTGTGTTTATACATTTACACATCGTTCGCAATAATCATATCATATCTACTTTTACAGAGGTGAAAATATGTTAAAGAAATAACACAGAATGAAAACATTCTATTAGGTTTAACACAAAGTATACAAAAACAGTGCAAAAGCAAATGATTTACTTTGATTGTAACTGTTTATCATAGAGATAGAGTGTGCGCTCACTTAATATGCCTCTGTCGCTTGAGTAAACAAGTTTAAACTATATGATAATAGTTGATCATGATAACTATAGGTCGATTGTATGATAATACAGTAAGATGAAGTTGTATCTCTTCTAGTTTGTGTAATAGAAAACTTAATGTGGTATTTTGAAAACATTCGAAGAAACAAGAATATACGACCAACGCCTTATCCATCAAGCCACACGTCTGTTGAAAGTTGAAAAGAATGTTAGAAAAATGAATCACATAACAATAGCTTTCTGTAAAACGTTAAGTATATTTCAGAGATATATTGGAGCACTGTCGGTTTTATAAAACTGTATTCCTTTAAGCTTGCCTGAATCCTGAATCTTCCATAGATTATATGTTTGGTCTCGTCACTAGATAGTAGCACAGAGAATACTTAAAATAAAGTGTAGATATGTAATGCAACTAGCTAGGTTCCGTGGTGTAGTGGTTATCACGTCTGCTTCACACGCAGAAGGTCCTGAGTTCAATCCTCGGCGGAACCTTCTACTTTTTATATGTTGTTTTATTTATTTTTATTTGTGTCATTAGTAAACAAGAAACTGGATTTCCACGAAGGTTTATCATAAATTTATTCACCATGTGTTCGGTCGTATGTCGGTTGTATGTCATCACAAGTATGTATATAATAAACATTAAACCATTTCAGCAGCATGTCGGTTCCGTGGTTCACAACTGTTTTACGCTCAGAATGTTCTGAGTTCAATCCTCGGCGGAAATGTAAAGATAATGTGGTCGAGCTCTAACTGATGTTGCAGTCCAACTCATCAGAAAAATGATAACATTTCGCCGTAGATTGGCCACTGTTATACAAGGATTCGAAAGCAAAATGTCTACTCGATTATGTCACGCGGCCGACAGAGAAAATGTTAGCATAGAGAAAGCATATCACTATGTTACAATAGCACATGTTATATTGACAGGGAACTTTTTCTTTTATGAAAAGATAAGGTGGAAAATGCGGTTGGAAAAGTAATTACAGAATATATAAAAGAATAAGAATATAAAAACGTTCACTATTTTGCATTCCAATTGACAAAAATACACTACTGACGCTTACTTGTTTAAGAGGAAACATTATTTGCATTCAGTTGCATTTCTCCTATTCAGTCTACTGGTATTTTACAGGGGTTAAGTACGCGATTACAGCAAATGTAGCTATCAGGGGATAGACGAAGCTTATACTATAAATAGATACTACTCATATGTAAGTCGGTTCCGTGGTGTAGTGGTTATCACGTCTGCTTAACACGCAGAAGGTCCTGAGTTCAATCTTCCGCGGAACATATCTTTTTTTATTCTAAGTATTAATTATGTATTCATTTGTTTATCTAATTAAAGCATAACACAATGTTATCACATGATTCACCATGTCTTCCATCCAATATACCCATGTAATATTTTTTTGTAATACACTAGTGTAACACAGCTTTTCTTGCAATTTGATTGGCTAGCAGCTTCGGTGACTATTTGGTATTCATCCGCCGAGTTTGTAAACAAACTGGAAGACAATGACAGCTCTTTTTTCGTCGGTTCAAATGTCACGATCCATTATTGGTATAAATAAACTTACCACCATCATGAAGCGTATAGCTAAGTCTTCTGGACGTGCATCTGAAAGACGTTTGACTTACCAAAGCACCCGGAAACATTAAGTTCAAAAACTGTCCGAAAAAAACACATTTATTTCATACAAACATTTATTAAACTCGTCAGATGCTCGTTTAATATCATTTTGCCTGAACATTTAATAAATGTTTGTATTAAATAACAACTCATGTCAGATTCTCTATATATAAAAATTTCCTCAATAATATATAAATTACGAAACCAAATCAATAAAATCAATGCTTCCAAAGGTTTGAAGTTTTGGAAAAAAAACTTAAATCTGAAGCATGCACATAAAATACAATCTTAATAATTGAGATAAGAATTAATTAAAAAGGGTTGAGAGTTTGTTGTTTCTTGTTGTGGTTCGTTGTTGTTGTTGTTGTTTAATTTATTTTGTTTCTGACAAAAGGATTAGAATTTACCATTCCCCAAGGGAGAAGAGTAAAACATCTTCACAATTAATTTTTTCAGCATATTTGCTCTGTTCTATTTTTCTGGTTTCCTAATGTGCAGTCACTTAATGTGTAGTCACTAAATGTGCAGTCACTAAATGTGCAGTCACTTAATGTGTAGTCACTTAATGTGTAGTCACTTAATGTGCAGTCACTTAATATGTAGTCACTAAATGTGTAGTCACTAAATGTGTTGTCACTAAATGTGCAGTCACTTAATGTGTAGTCACTTAATGAGCAGTCACTTAATGTGCAGTCTCGTAATATGCAGTCACTTAATGTGCAGTCACTAAATTTGTAGTCACTTAATATGCAGTCACTTTATGTGCAGTCACCTTATATGCAGTCACTTAATGTACAGTCACTTAATGTGCAGTCACCTAATATGCAGTCACTTAATGTGCAGTCACTTAATGCGCAGTCACCTAATGTGCAGTCTCTGATTGTGCAGTCACTTAGTGTGCAGTCACTTAATGTGTAGTCACTAAATGTGCAGTCCCTTAATGTGCATTCACTTAATGTGCAGTCACTTGATGTGTAGTCACTTAATGTGCAGTCACTTAATGTGTAGTCACTTAATGTGCAGTCACTTGATGTGTAGTCACTTAATGTGCATTCACCTAATGTGCAGTCACTTAATGTGCATTCACCTAATGTGCAGTCACTTAATGTGCAGTCACTTGATGTGTAGTCACTTAATGTGCAGTCAATTAATGTGTAGTCACTTAATGTGCAGTCACTTGATGTGTAGTCACTAAATGTGCATTCACCTAATGTGTAGTCACTTAATGTGCATTCACCTAATGTGCAGTCACTTAATGTGCAGTCACTTGATGTGTAGTCACTTAATGTGCAGTCACTTGATGTGTAGTCACTTAATGTGCAGTCACTTAATGTGTAGTCACTTAATGTGCAGTCACTTGATGTGTAGTCACTTAATGTGCAGTCACTTGATGTGTAGTCACTTAATGTGCATTCACCTAATGTGTAGTCACTTAATGTGCATTCACCTAATGTGAAGTCACTTAATGTGAAGTCACTTAATGTGCAGTCACTTAATGTGCAGCTGTCGGAGAAGTGAAATGTTTATACAAAAATGGAGACTGGATAAAAGTCGGTTACTTCCAGAAGTATTTTGTGTAGTGATTATCCCGATGGAATCTATATATTTAATTTTTGATCAGTACTTAATTCATAGTTTCCAGGTTGAAATATCAAAAATTATTGTTATAAATGGAGAAAATGTTGTATCTACGAAAATCAGATCCTGAATTTCTATTTGATGGGTCATTATTACAACCATAATAGCATAGATGTTTTCTCATCAAGACTGAAGTTTTACATTTGGAAAGTCAAAAATGTTTAAGCATAAAACATACAGTATTGAAATATAATATATGCATTCTCAGTTTCTAGAAACTGTTTTCTTTGAGATTTACAGTATTTCGAGTATAAAGGTAATGTTGCTGTTTTTGTCGAGTAGTCAATCATGTCATAAGTAAGCAGAATAATTTAAAATAAAAAAAACATTGGAGAATCCGGGTATCGATCCCGGTACCTCTCACATGCTAAGCGAGCGCTCTACCACTTGAGCTAATTCCCCTATGAGAACACATTTTTAACTTAAGCTACGTAGCAACAGGCAAAATAGGCAAGTCATATTTCCTTATACACGATCGCAAAATCTGTTACCTGTGCAGTGTTGTGATCATAAAAAATATCACCGTGTACGCAAACTATGTTGTCATTTACTTTTTCCTAATAGGACTCTTCTTATATTTGGTTTCTCAATTCTATCTACCCACGAACAGGATTCTACAACCATTTACACTTCTTCTCTGGTCATATTTTTGTTGCTTTAAATAATAGATTTACTTTTCATAATTAATTCAATTATTGTTTGTTCTTATAGAAATATTACATCTCTTTCTTCCCAATACCATGCGGACAATTATTTTCAATTACGTTACTCCTTTCTTTTAACGACGTCATAACTTATCTAAGAAAACGTCAGCGCTTGCACATTTTTATTCAAATAGAACCCATTTCCTTTCATTGCTTGCATTTGAGAAACCCCACATGAAGTGCTAGATTAAAGCTTTGTAAAACGGTTTAAGCCCCGTAGTCGGTCTATTTTGTCGACTGACCGTTTCTAAGGCGGTAACTGCAGGGTTTGCTCTTTTTGTTTAATGACTGATCACAGATTTGTTCTTACTTTTACATTTGGCTTGCAGATTAATACTGTTTTCTTGTGTTTTTTCAAATTTTGATATATGTTGCAATGCTCATAGTCATATTTCCTTATTAATTGTTCAGTCTCGACGGAACATTTACATTTGTAAAGTTTTATCTGTATTCTTCACATTGAAATGTTTCAATAATATCCGATTAACAATAAACATAATGCCCCTAAAGTCTTGTCTTACATGTTTTCGCTTTCAATGTACGCGTTTTATCAATCAGCCATGTTGATCAAAATTTAGGAAGTAATAACGTTGAGTAGTCTGTGGAAACTACAATGATTAAGTCAAGAAAGATAAATCCAGGTTAGAAAGTTAGACACAGTTGTATCCCTTGGATCAGTGGAATAATATATATGGCCAATTCCTGCAAAGGTATTGTTGTATGGTTTAGCATTAAAATATTCATATATTCATGTGTGTTTATACATTTACACATCGTTCGCAATAAACATATCATTTCTACTTTTCACAAAGGTGAAAATATGTTAAAGAAATAGCACAGAATGAAAACATTATATTATGTTTAACACAAAGTATACAAAAACAGTGCAAAAGCAAATGTTTTACTTTGATTGTACCTGTATATCATAGAGATGGAGTGTGTGGTCACTTAATATGCCTATTTCGCTGGAGTAAACAAGTTTATACTATACGATAATAGTTGATCATGATATCTATAGGTCGATTGTATGATAATACAGAAAGATGAAGTTGTATCTCTTATAGTTTGTGTAATAAAAACTAAATGTGGTATTTTGAAAACATATCTTGTGTGTTTCGGTTAATAGAAGTTGACCTGTGTTTATTATTTTTGTTTCGTATTGGATTTTCACGTTAATATGTAGTTATGGAATGTCGAAATATCAAAATAACAATGACCACGACGTGGCTCGAACTTGCAATCTTCTGATTCGAAGAAATTAGAATATACGATCAATGCCTTATCCATCAGGCCACACGTCTGTTGAAAAGAATGTTAGAAATATGAATCCCAAAACAAGAGCTTTCTGTAAAACGTTAAGTATATTTCCGAGATATATTGGAGCACTGTCGGTTTTATAAAACTGTATTCCTTTAAGCTTGCCTATATCCTGAATCTTCCATAGATTATATGTTTGGTCTCGTCACTAGATAGTAGCACAGACAATACTTAAAATAAAGTGTAAGTATGTAATGTAAGTAGCTAGGTTCCGTGGTGTAGTGGTTATCACGTCTGCTTCACACGCAGAAGGTACCGAGTTCAATCCTCGGCGGAACCTTCTACTTTTTATATGTTGTTTTATTTATTTTTATTTGTGTCATTAGTAAACAAGAAACTGGATTTCCACGAAGGTTTATCATAAATTTATTCACCATGTGTTCGGTCGTATGTCGGTTGTATGTCATTACAAGTATGTATATAATTAACATTAAACCATTTCAGCAGCATGTCAGTTCCGTGGTTCACGACTGTTTTACGCTCAGAAGGTTCTGAGTTCAATCCTCGGCGGAAATGTAAAGATAATGTGGTCGAGCTCTAACAGATGTTGCAATCCAACTCTTCAGCAAAATGATAACATTTCGCCGTAGATTGGCCACTGTTATACAAGGATTCGAAAGCAAAATGTCTACTCGATTATGTCACGCGGCCGACAGAGAAAATGTTAGAATAGAGAAAGCATATCACTATGTTACAATAGCACATGTTATATTGACAGGGAACTTTTTCTTTTATGAAAAGATAAGGTGAAAAATGCGGTTGGAAAAGTAATTACAGAATCAAATGTGTGTTGTTGTTGTTGTTGTTTCTTTTCATTCCTTAATAAAAACGTTCACTATTTTGCATTCCCAATGACAAAAATACACTACTGACGCTTACATGTTAAAGAGGAAACATTGTTTGCATTCAGTTGCATTTCTCCTATTCATTCTACTGGTATTTTACAGGGTTTAAGTACGTGATTACAGCAAATGTAGCTATCAGGGGATAGACGAAGCTTATACTACAAATAGATACTACTCATATGTAAGTCGGTTCCGTGGTGTAGTGGTTATCACGTCTGCTTAACACGCAGAAGGTCCTGAGTTCAATCCTCGGCGGAACCTTCCTTTTTACTGTTATTATTAATTATGTATTGATTTGTTTATCTGGTTAAAGCGTAACAAATTATCTAAAACTTCCGTAATAATAAGTAAATTACGAAAGAATATGATAATTTTACCACAATTTATTATCCTGCATATAAGATCAGTTGTTTATATCAATTTTGACAAATTTCGTGAAAACTAGTTCTTTTTTTTTTTTTCTTTTTTGTTATATTTCGTAGTTCTATGTATGTTGAGTATACTCGTAGAGAATATACTTGTCCATGATTAGACACATTCAACTTCTAGTTGTATATTGGGTATCTTATTATGCATTGTCGTGAAAATATGAGCTGCAATTTCTTTCACTGAATAAATAATAATTTTAGCAAATGCGACTAACAATTTTGGTATAATTGGGGAAATTAACATAGTATTAGACATTTTCCCCTACACTTACAGGTTTCTGTGTTACTGAGTCACATGCATTAAGGAAAACAGCGTGTCCCAGGTTTCTTTTTCTTATTTACCTATTTATAATCACTGCAAACAATAAGTAAGGCAGGACAATGTATTACAACAAAATATTGCTAATTTATAGTATAATCAACTTAAGAAAAGTAAAACCAAAATACACGTCTACGTGTTTGGGTATGTAAGAACTATGAACTATGCTATTACAAAGACAAATGTGTACATTAAAATGTACGTTACATAAGCTGTATGTCGAATTGTTCATACCGAGCTCTGTTTAAAAGCTCTCGCAAATTAATTTATTCCCCAATCGAAGCTGTTGTGACATAATTGTACGTCGAACAGGTACGCGTCCGAGTACTACTCACCTTCCTTCTTACTAATGCGCAAACGGGATGCGCCGCGCAAACTATCATGATCGTCTTAAACATAATGAATGTTGCAGAGTAAAGCGAAATGTACTTTTCATATGTTGTTTTGTTTATTTTTTATTTGTGTAGTAAGTTGGCAATAGAAACTGGATCTCCGTGAAGGTTTCAGTCAATATAAATAATTTCATTATTTTCATGTGAAACTGTAACCCAATTTTATAACAATCTCGCAAAAACAAATAAATTACGAAACCATACAAACTACATGTGTTCTGTTTTAATCCCACCCTGTAAACCTGTTTATGCTATATGATGTTGCATCATCTAATGGATAAATTGTGTGACTTCGAATCAGAACATTGAGACATGTGATATCGTGATACCTTTTAGATAATTATAATTTCTTTCATGAAAAAGGAATCATACATTTGTTCAATCAAAACATAAACTATTTAAAAAAAACTGATTTAAGCAGTTTGTCTCAAATGTCATATCCACTACTTCGCATTATTTTATTGTATTGATTTTTTCAGATATGCAAACGGCACAGGCTCATTTCAAGCTATTCGACGTCTACAAATAACACAAGGCAGCTTAAACCAAATTTACCTCTTCCACGACATTTTCAGCATTTTTGTTCTGTTCTTTTTTTTTTCTTTCTATTAAAGTTGTAGTGGCATGCAATGTCAATATTAAAATCATTTTATTTGAAAAAGAAAATGGGATATAACTAATTTAGTAACCAGGTTAACATTATAAATAGAGAGTTAAAAATAGTCCCTTACTTCCTACACCTGTGATATAATTTCTAACACTCAGAAAGTACTAAGTTCAATCCTCGACGGAACTTTATATTATATATTTGATCAGTATGTTAACTCATAGTTTCCATGCTGAAACATCAACTGTTACTACAAATATATTAATCTTGCATTAACTTGAAAAAAAATGTACAATCGACGAAGGTTAATTCATTAATCTCCTTTTGCTGTTAATCAGGAAGACTGCATTTAAACATTTCTGGGAAAATAGCAGTTTGTTTAGACTACACAACAGTTATAGACTCCAACTAATCATGTTCTCATTCGGAGTCAGTTGAATTTATGTAGCCGATAATGTATTGGGTTACAATGATATATATATTTTTCGCCACACTCAACCATTGTATTTGGTTATCGTCTTTGACGTTATTCTGGAAAAGAGGAAAAATCTCAGAATTTAATAACATACAAAACATAATTTCGATCTTTTTAGTTTGTTAAAGGTGGCATGCGGTGATGGGATTACGGTAAAAGCACTGAAAGTACGTGTAAAGTGTATGTTAACAAATTTTCAATTAAAAGGCAGATGCATTTTGTAAAAAAAAAAAACACTAAACTTTTCGTCATTTACTAATCGATGTTTACACTCAATAGAGATTTATGCCAAATAAAGACCTTTTTAAAATAACCACACGTTGTTTGCAATTTGTTCGATGTTATTTCTGTCACAAAGTTTTAAATATCACTTGCAACCTTAATTACCTTCAGTATGAAACAAACTACCTACAATACCTAAGCATAAAAGATAAACTTCTAAAATTGTCATCTCCACGTTCTTTTCAAGAAACAGTTTACTTTGAGCTAAGCAATATTTGCATTTTTATATAACATTGCCACGTTATATGCCGCTGTATCGACGAGTAGCTAAGCATGGTGTAAGTAAACAAAATAATTTAAAGTTAAAAAATCTTTGGAGAATCCGGGTATCGATCCCGGTACCTCTCAGCGAGCGCTCTACCACTTGAGCTGATTCCCTTCGTGCAAAATACAGTGATGACGCAAACCATCGTAGCTTAAGACAAAGTAGACAACGGTTAATTGATAAATCATCGGCGGAACATTTACATTTTTAATAGTTTATCTTTTATTCAGTGCACTGTAGGATTTGTTGAATTGCTACAATGATATCCGAATAACAATAAAGATAGACCCCCACCACCACCACCCACCCCACCCCACCCCACCTAAAAGTTCTTTTCATGTTTTCGCATAATCTTAGCGTTGCATTAATCACGCAAGTAGTTCAAAATTTAGAAAAGTTATTACTATTCAGTTAAAACTGTTGAAGTCAAGAAAGATAAATCTAGGTAATAACTTAAGACGCAGTTGTATCCCTTGCATCATGTTTCATTATAATTACGGTCCATTTCAGTTAAGAGCTAAACGCGTGTTTTGTTTTAAAATAAAACAGTTGATGTATGTTACATTGACACGAATGATACGTATTTATTTGTTTACAAAATACCCATTGTTGACATTAAACAACTTTATTATATTGACCTTATTTTATTATTTATAAACAAAGGAGATAAGTTAAAAAGACATAGAACAGGATTTTGAAAGAAATACATATACTCTACATATAAAATACAAAGCATTCCTTTTATCAAGAGGGGTGTGGGTGTTAAGAAAAAAATCCTTACTTTTTATTTTTAAAAGGAAAAACATTGTGGTTAAATAAGAACAACATTAAATCATTGTATATTGAATAATTCAAAGTATACCAATACAATGCAAAAGCATATCTATGAGAAATATTTTGTTTGTTTAAGGACACGTTGTTCCTTCCTTGTACCTTTATTTCACAGAGACTAAGTATTGATTGTTTCCATCGACACTGATAAGACACTGGGCAGAAGCTAATGCAGGCCGAAATCGGGAAATATGTGCTGTATTTAACTCGCCACTGTGTTTTTATTTTTCAGTCTTTTTAACTGAATTTTATATAAAATTTAACAGCTTTTATAAAGTATTTTAAATATCAAAACTATATTTTGATAGTTTAAAAGGTTAAAGAAATACAACCGAAAATGATACACTGTTCAATTTGTTTTAAGTATGAGCCGATAGTTTTATTTATGTCAGTGTATTAATTCTGTGTGCATTTATCAATTGTAAAAATATTCTATTCTTAAAATATGAATTTCAAGAGCTTTCCAATGGTGTATAGCTTTTAATTTTCGGACCACAAATGAAGAAATTACAAGAAAATAAAATTTACCCTTCTATACAATTCATATGAAAATCCCTTGAAGTTACCCACAAAGATGGCTGCCAAGGCAAGGGTTTTTCACTGATGTGGAAACTATCTTTTTAAGTACACGGTGGCGCCTGCCGCTGAAATATACAAACTTAAACTAGATGTGGGAAATATTTCATAATATCTTTATATTGATTCAATGACAACAACGTAAGTAGCTGCAGTGTCGTTTGCAGCTTGTCTAGTTAATAACAGCGTATAGTATGATAACCTTTGTGGGATAATGACTATTTTATATACGTTTGTGTTGATGATTTACTTTTCTGCGGATTTTTCCGGTTAATATAGGAGCAAAATGCGGAATAAAAAATATACTGACCACGACGAGACTCGAACTCGCAATCTTCTGATTCGAAGTCAGACGCCTTATCCATTAGGCCACGCGGCCGATAATTAAACCTGTTACTATGGCACAGGTAAGTTCGCTGATGTTTTCACAAATTATATCAAAACATAACTTGAAGAAAAAATCGAAAGAAATGAACTAGAAATTATTTGTTTAATGCTTTCTGTTAAACGTTACTCTTCTAAATGGACAAGAACACTGAACAATCATTGTGGTAGTAGTAGTGGTGGTAGTAGTAGTAGTAGTAAGTAGTAGTAGAAGTAGTAGTAGTAGAAATAGTAGTAGTAGTGGTGGTGGTAGTGTTAGTAGTAGTAGTAGTGGTGGTAGTATTAGTGGTGGTAATAGTAGTAGTAAGTAGTAGTAGAAGTAGTAGTAGTAAAAGTAGTAGTAGTAGTGGTGGTGGTAGTGTTAGTAGTAGTAGAAGTGGTGGGGTTGGAAGAAGTAGTAGTAGTCGTGGTGGTGATAGTAGTAGTGGTGGTAGTAGTAGTGGTGGTAGTAGTAGTAGTGGTGGTAGTAGTAGTGGTGGTAGTAGTAGTAGTAATAGTAGTAGTAGTAGTAGTAGTAGTAATAGTAGTAGCAGTAGTAGTAGTAGTAGTAGTAGTAGTAGTAGTAATAGAAGTAGCAGTAGAAGTTCTAATAGTAAAAGTGATAGTAGTAGTAGTGGTTGTAGCAGAAGTAGTGGTGGTAGTGGTGGAAGTAGTAGTCCTGGTGGTAGTAGTAGCTGTAGTAGTAGTAGTAGTAGTAGTAGAAGTAGTAGTAGTAGAAGAAGAAGAAGAAGTAGTTGTAGTAGTAGTAGAAGTAGTAGTAGTAGTAGAAGAAGAAGAAGAAGAAGTAGTTGTAGTAGTACTTATGGTAATAGTGGTGGTAGTGGTAGTCGTAGTAGTAGTAGTGTGTTGGTGGTAGCAGTAAAAGTAGTAGTAGTAGTAGTAGTAGTAGTGGTGGTGGTAGTAGTAGTAGTAGTAGTAGTAGTAGTAGTAGTAGTAGTAGTAGTAGTAGTAGTAGTAGTAGTAGTAGTAGTAGTAGTAGTAGTAGTAGTAGTAGTAGTAGTAGATTCAAGCTCTGTAAAACGGTTTATGTCCCGTAGTCGGTCTCTTTTGTCGACTGACCGTTTCTAGGGCGGTAACTGCTGGGTTTGTTCTTTTCGTTTAATGACTGATCACAGATGTGTTCTTACTTTTACATTTGGCTTGCAGATCAATATTGTTTTCTTGTGCTTTTTAAAATTTTGATATATGTTGCAATGCTCATAGTCATATTTCCTTTTTTATTGTTCAGTCTCGACGGAACATTTACATTTGTAAAGTTTTATCTGTATTCTTCACATTGTTCAGTTGGATTCATTAAGAATTGTTTCAATAATATGCGATTAACAATAAACATAATGCCCCTAAGGTCTTGTCTTACATGTTTTCGCGTTCAATGTACACGTTTTATCAATCAGCCATGTTGATTAAAATTTAGGAAGTAATAACGTTGAGTAGTCTGTGAAAACTACAATGATTAAGTCAAGAAATATAAATCTAGATTAGAAAGTTAGACGCAGTTGTTTCCCTTGGATCAGTGGAATAATATATATGGCCAATTCCTGCAAAAAGCGTATTGTTGTATGGTTTAGCATTAAAATATTCATATATTCATGTGTGTCTATACATTTACACATCGTTCGCAATAAACATATCATTTCTACTTTTCACAAAGGTGAAAATATGTCAAAGAAATAGCACAGAATGAAAACATTCTATTATGTTTAACACAAAGTATACAAAAACAGTGCAAAAGCAAATGTTTTACTTTGATTGTACCTGTATATCATAGAGATGGAGTGTGTGGTCACTTAATATGCCTCTGTCGCTGGAGTAAACAAGTTTAAACTATACGATAATAGTTGATCATGATATCTATAGGTCGATTGTATAATAATACAGTAAGATGAAGTTGTATCTCTTCTAGTTTTTGTAATAAAAAACTTAATGTGGTATTTTGAAAACATAGCTTGTGTATTTCGGTTAATAGAAGTTGACTTGTGTTTATTATTTTTGTTTCGTATTGGATTTTCACGTTAATATGTTGTTATGGAATGCCGAAATATCAAAATAACAATGACCACGATGTGGCTCGAACTTGCAATCTTCTGATTCGAAGAAATAAGAATATACGACCAACGCCTCATCCATCAGGCCACACGTCTGTTGAAAAGAATGTTAGAAAAATGAATCACAAAACAATAGCTTTCTGTAAAACGTTAAGTATATTTCAGAGATATATTGGAGCACTGTCGGTTTTATAAAACTGTATTCCTTTAAGCTTGCCTGTATCCTTAATCTTCCATAGATTATATGTTTGGTCTCGTCACTAGATAGTAGCACAGACAATACTTATAATAAAGTGTAGATATGTAATGCAACTAGCTAGGTTCCGTGGTGTAGTGGTTATCACGTCTGCTTCACAAGCAGAAGGTCCTGAGTTCAATCCTCGGCGGAACCTTCTACTTTTTATATGTTGTTTTATTTATTTTTATTTGTGTCATTAGTAAGCAAGAAACTGGATTTCCACGAAGGTTTATCATAAATTTATTCACCATGTGTTCGGTCGTATGTCGGTTGTATGTCATCACAAGTATGTATATAATAAACATTAAACCATTTCAGCAGCATGTCGGTTCCGTGGTTCACAACTGTTTTACGCTCAGAATGTTCTGAGTTCAATCCTCGGCGGAAATGTAAAGATAATGTGGTGAGCTCTAACTGATGTTGCAGTCCAACTCATCAGAAAAATGATAACATTTCGCCGTAGATTGGCCACTGTTATACAAGGATTCGAAAGCAAAATGTCTACTCGATTATGTCACGCGGCCGACAGAGAAAATGTTAGCATAGAGAAAGCATATCACTATGTTACAATAGCACATGTTATATTGACAGGGAACTTTTTCTTTTATGAAAAGATAAGGTGGAAAATGCGGTTGGAAAAGTAATTACAGAATATATAAAAGAATAAGAATATAAAAACGTTCACTATTTTGCATTCCAAATGACAAAAATACACTACTGACGCTTACTTGTTTAAGAGGAAACATCGTTTGCATTCAGTTGCATTTCTCCTATTCAGTCTACTGGTATTTTACAGGGGTTAAGTACGCGATTACAGCAAATGTAGCTATCAGGGGATAGACGAAGCTTATACTATAAATAGATACTACTCATATGTAAGTCGGTTCCGTGGTGTAGTGGTTATCACGTCTGCTTAACACGCAGAAGGTCCTGAGTTCAATCCTCGGCGGAACCTATCTTTTTTTATTCTAAGTATTAATTATGTATTCATTTGTTTATCTAATTAAAGCATAACACAATGTTATCACATGATTCACCATGTCTTCCATCCAATATACCCATGTAATATTTTTTTGTAATACACTAGTGTAACACAGCTTTTCTTGCAATTTGATTGGCTGGCAGCTTCGGTGACTATTTGGTATTCATCCGCCGAGTTTGTAAACAAACTGGAAGACAATGACAGCTCTTTTTTTCGTCGGTTCAAATGTCACGATCCATTATTGGTATAAATAAACTTACCACCATCATGAAGCGTATAGCTAAGGCTTCTGGACGTGCATCTGAAAGACGTCTCACTTACCAAAGCAACCGGAAACATTTAGTTCAAAAACTGTCCGAAAAAAACACATTTATTTCATACAAACATTTATTAAACTCGTCAGATGCTCGTTTAATATCATTTTGCCTGAACATTTAATAAATGTTTGTATTAAATAACAACTCATGTCAGATTCTCTATATATAAAAATTTCCTCAATAATATATATATTACGAAACCAAATCAATAAAATCAATGCTTCCAAAGATTTGAAGTTTTTGGAAAAAAAAACTTAAATCTGAAGCATGCACATGAAATACAATCTTAATAATTGAGATAAGAATTAATTAAAAAGGGTTGAGAGTTTGTTTTTTCTTGTTGTGGTTTGTTGTTGTTGTTGTTGTTGTTGTTGTTGTTGTTGTTTTAATTTATTTTGTTTCTGACATAAGGATTTGAATTTACCATCCCCCAAGGGAGAAGACTAAAACATCTTCACAATTAAATTTTTCAGCATATTTGCTTTGTACTCTTTTTTATTGTTTTTCTTGAAGTTGTATTCGAATGTTTTGTCAATAATGAAAGTATTTTCTTTGAAACAGACATTAACGTAGAAATATTTGAGAATAAACCACACAATGAAATGGGTTGTTTTTTAAACATGTGCACAGACCGGTAATATCATTAACTATTTGTACAATTTCAACTCCTTAAATAAACCTTTCTACTGATTCATTAAATACGGTCCTGAGCTTCATATAGAATGTGCAGTCACTTAATGTGTAGTCACTTAATGTCCAGTCACTTAATGTGCAGTCACTTAATGTGCAGTCACTTGATGTGCAGTCACTTGATGTGCTGTCACTTTATGTGCAGTCACTTAATGTTCAGTCACTTAATGTGCAGTCACTTGATGTGCAGTCACTTTATGTGCAGTCACTTAATGTTCAGTCACTTAATGTGCAGTCACTTAATGTGCAGTCACTTGATGTGCAGTCACTTGATGTGCAATCACTTTATGTGCAGTCACTTAATGTTCAGTCACTTAATGTGCAGTCACTTAATGTGTAGTCACTTGATGTGCAGCCACTTGTTGTGCAGTCACTTGATGTGCAGTCACTTAATGTTCAGTCACTTAATGTGCCGTCACTTAATGTGTAGTCACTTGATGTTCAGCCACTTGTTGTGCAGTCACTTAATGTGCAGTCACTTACTGTGCAGTCACTGAATGTGTATGCATTTATTTCGCAGTCACTTAATGTGCAGTCACTTAATATGTAGTTACTTGATATGTAGACACTTAATGCGCAGTCACTTAATGTGTAGTCACTTGATATGCAGTCACTTAATGTGCAGTCACTTAATGTGCAGGCACTTAGTGTGCAGTCACTTAATGCGCAGTCACCTAATGTGCAGGCTCTGATTGTGCAGTCACTTAATATGCAGTCACTAAATGTGTAGTCACTTAATATGCAGTCACTTAATGTGCAGTCACCTAATGTGCAGTCACTTACTGTGCAGTCACTTAATGTGCAGTCTCTTAATACGCAGTCACTTAATGTGCAGTTACTTAATGTGCAGTCACGTAATATGCACTCACTTAATGTGCAGTCATTAAATTCGTAGTCACTTAATATGCAGTCACTTTATGTGCAGTCACCTAATATGCAGTCACTTAATGTACAGTCACTTAATGTGCAGTCACCTAATATGCAGTCACTTAATGTGCAGTCACTTAATGTGCAGTCACTTAATACGCAGTCACTTAATGTGCAGTCACTTAATATGCAGTCACTTACTGTGCAGTCACTTAATGCGCAGTCACCTAATGTGCAGTCTCTGATTGTGCAGTCACTTAATATGCAGTCACTTAATGTGCAGTCACTTAATATGTAGTTACTTAATGTGCAGTCACTTAATGTGCAGTCACTTAATGTGCAGTCACTTAATATGCAGTCACTTAATGTGCAGTCACTTAATATGCAGTCACTTAATGTGCAGTCACTTAATGTGCAGTCACTTAATACGCAGTCACTTAATGTGCAGTCACTTAATATGCAGTCACTTACTGTGCAGTCACTTAATGCGCAGTCACCTAATGTGCAGTCTCTGATTGTGCAGTCACTTAATGTGCAGTCACTAAATGTTCATTCACTTAATATGCAGTCACCTAATGTGAAGTCACTAAATGTGAAGTCACTAAATGTGCAGTCACTTAATGTGCAGCTGTCGGAGAAGTGAAATGTGTATACAAAAATGGATAGTGGATAAAAGTCGGTTACATCCCGAAGAATTTTGTGTAGTTATTATCCCGATGGAACCTATATATTTACTTTTTGATCAGTTCTTTATTCATATTTTCCAGGTTGAAATATCAAAAATTATTGTTATAAATGGAGAAAATGTTGTATCTACGAAAATCAGATCCTGAATTCCTATTTGATGGGTCATTATTACAACCATAATAGCATAGATGTTTTCTCATCAAGACTGAAGTTTTACATTTACAAACTCAAAAATGTTTAAGCATAAAACATACAGTATTAAAATATAATATATGTATTCTCAGTTTCTGGAAACTGCTTTCTTTGAAATGAACAGTATTTCGAGTATAAAGGTAATGTCGCTGGTTTTTGTCGAGTAGTCAATCATGTCATAAGTAAGCAGAATAATTTAAAATAAAAAAACATTGGAGAATCCGGGTAACGATCCCGGTACCTCTCACATGCTAAGCGAGCTAATTCCCCTATGAGAACACATTTATAACTGAAGCTACGTAGCAACATGCAAAATAGGCAAGTCATATTTCCTTATACATGATCGTAAAATCTGTTACCTGTGCAGTGTTGTGATCATAAAAAATATCACCCTGTACGCAAACTATGTTGTCATTTACTTTTTCCTAATAGGACTGTTCTTAGATTTGGTTTCTCAATTCTATCTACCCATGAACAGGATGCTACAACTATTTACACTTCTTCTCTGGTCACATTTTTGTTGCTTTAAATAATATATTTTATTTTCATAATTAATTCAATTATTGTTTGTTCTTATAGAAATATTCTCTTTCTTCCCAATACCATGAGGACAATTATTTTCAATTACGTTACTCCTTTCTTTTAACGACGTCATAACTTATCTAAGAAAACGTCAGCGCTTGCACATTTTTATTCAAATAGAACCCTTTTTTCTTTCATTGCTTGCATTTGAGAAACCCCACATGAAGTGCTAGATTCAAGCTCTGTAAAACGGTTTAAGCCCCGTTGTCGGTCCTTTTTGTCGACTGACCGTTTCTAAGGCGGTAACTGCTGGGTTTGTTCTTTTTGTTTAATGACTGATCACAGATTTGTTCTTAATTTTACATTTGGCTTGCAGATTAATACTGTTTTCTTGTGCTTTTTCAAATTTTGATATATGTTGCAATGCTCATAGTCATATTTCCTTATTTATTGTTCAGTCTCGACGGAACATTTACATTTGTAAAGTTTTATCTGTATTCTTCATATTGTTTAGTTGGATTCATTAAGAATTGTTTCAATAATATCCGATTAACAATAAACATAATGCCCCTAAAGTCTTGTCTTACATGTTTTCGCGTTCAATGTACGCGTTTTATCAATCAGCCATGTTGATTAAAATTTAGAAAGTAATAACGTTGAGTAGTTTGTGAAAACTACAATGAAAGTCATGAAAGATAAATCCAGGTTAGAAAGTTAGACGCAGTTGTCTCGCTTGGATCAATGGAATAATATATATGGCCAATTCCTGCAAAAGTCATATTTTTGTATGGTTTAGCATTAAAATATTCATATATTCATGTGTGTTTATACATTTACAAATCGTTTGCAATAAACTAGACTATCATATCTACTTTTCACAAAGGTGAAATTGTGTTAAAGAAATAACACAGAATGAAA
Source organism: Sinonovacula constricta (assembly GCA_007844125.1). Lineage (NCBI taxonomy): Eukaryota > Metazoa > Mollusca > Bivalvia > Cardiida > Solecurtidae > Sinonovacula > Sinonovacula constricta. The sequence goes on along the minus strand of CM017556.1, from coordinate 49,118,262 downwards.
ACAATCTATTATGTTTAACACAAAGTTTACAAAAACAGTACAAATATTTTGTACCTGTATATCATAGAGATGGAGTGTGCGGTCACTTAATATGTCTCTGTCGCTGGAGTAAACAAGTTTAAACTATACGATAATAGTTGATCATGATAACTATAGGTCGATTGTATGATAATACAATAAGATGAAGTTGTATCTCTTCTAGTTTGTGTAATAAAAAACTTAATGTGGTATTTTGAAAACATATCTTGTGTATTTTGGTTAATAGAAGTTGACCTGTGTTTATTATTTTTGTTTCGTGTTGGATTTTCACGTTAATATGTAGTTATGGAATGCCGAAATATCAAAATAACAATGACCACGACGTGGCTCGAACTTGCAATCTTCTGATTCGAAGAAATAAGAATATACGACCAATTCCTTATTCATCAAGCCACACGTCTGTTGAAAAGAATGTTAGAAATATGAATCACAAAACAATAGCTTTCTGTAAAACGTTAAGTATATTTCAGAGATATATTTGAGCACTGTCGGTTTTATAAAACTGTATTCCTTTAAGCTTGCCTGTATCCTGAATCTTCCATAGATTATATGTTTGGTCTCGTCACTAGATAGTAGCACAGAGAATACTTAAAATAAAGTGTAGATATGTAAAGCAAGTAGCTAGGTTCCGTGGTGTAGTGGTTATCACGTCTGCTTCACACGCAGAAGGTCCTGAGTTCAATCCTCGGCGGAACCTTCTACTTTTTATATGTTGTTTTATTTATTTTTATTTGTGTCATTAGTAAGCAAGAAACTGGATTTCCACGAAGGTTAATCATAAATTTATTCACCATGTGTTCGGTCGTATGTCTGTTGTATGTCATCACAAGTATGTATATAGTTAACATTAAACCATTTCAGCAGCATGTCGGTTCTGTGGTTTACGACTGTTTTACGCTCAGCAGGTTCTGAGTACAATCCTCGGCGGAAATGTAAATATAATGTGGTCGAGCTATAACTGAAGTTGCAGTCCAACTCTTGAGAAAAATGATAACATTTCGCCGTAGATTGGCCAGTGTTATACAAGGATTCGAAAGCAAAATGTCTACTCGATTATGTCACGCGGCCGACAGAGAAAGTGTTAACATGGAGGAAACATATCACTATGTTACAATAGCACATGTAACATTGACAGGGAATTTTTCTTTTATGAACAGATAAGGTGGAAAATGCGGTTGGAAAAGTAATTACAGAATAAAATTTATGTTGTTGTTGTTGTTTCTTTTCATTCCTTAATAAAAACGTTCACTATTTTGTATTCCAAATGACACTACTGACGTTTACTTGTTTAAGAGAAAACATTGTTTGCATTCAGTTGCATTTCTCCTATTCAGTCTACTGGTATTTTACAGGGGTTAAGTACGCGATGACTGCATATGTAGTTGTCAGGGCATAAACGGAGTTTATACTACAAATAGATACTAGTCATATGGAAGTCGGTTCCGTGGTGTAGTGGTTATCACGTCTGCTTAACACGCAGAAGGTCCTGAGTTCAATCCTCGGCGGAACCTTCCTTTTTTTACTGTTAATATTAATTATGTATTCATTTGTTTATCTGGTTAAAACCTTACAAATTATCTAAAACTTCCGTAATAATAAGTAAATTACGAAATCAAAATTGTTGCTTCCTAAGGCAATACCCGTGTTCTGTTATAATCTCAACCTGTAATCTTGTTTATGGTATTTTACTATTCGTGATCTAAAGGAAAAAGTGTCTGACTTAGAATCAGAAGTCTGCGAAATCGGATATTGTCGTGGTAAGTTATTTAATTCTTTCGATTTCTCCTACAAAATTGAATCCTACATTTGTTGCAATTGAAGAAATAAAATTTTATAAAAAGAGATTACTAGTTAACGAAGTATAACTCATATATCATCTGCCAGAATGCTCGTTAGTATTCTATGGTGTTTTTTTTTTTCATGAAAGATACAAATACAAATGACCACTCTTCAGGTTTTTTGAGATCCACTAGACTTTCTTTTATTCCCTTTTTTCGAATAAAATGTGAGTTTCCTATATTAAGAAATTGATTCTTACCTCCCTTGTGGGTAGGGAGTTGGAATGGAATTGGAATCTGCCTGCATTTTTGCCGATACTGTGCAGCGACATTTCTATCATTATAGCACAGGGGCACTTATGATGTGCACAGGGACTGAACCCGGCCGGTCCATTATGCTGACACCGACGGGTCAGGCGTAATGCTGTCCACTCAGCCCCAAACGTTAGGAGGGAAGCCACTACTACCAACTTAAAAGTCTTTGGTTTGACCCGGCCGGGGTTTGACCCCACGACCTCCAGATCCGCAAGCTGACGCTCTACCACCTGAGCTATTGCGGCCGGTCGTAGGTATTTAGTATATAATTATTAAGACAAACACTTTTGAAACTTTTGAAAAAAACATTTAAGACTAAATCATGCACATGAAATGATATATTGATAAATAAGAATTAATAAAAACAAAGGATTGCGCATTGTTCTTGCTTATTCATTTATTATATTTCCTTTATAAATTATATGAAAATACCTTTCCATAAGGAAGATAACTAAAACATCTTAACAATGACATTTCTCAACATATTTGCTAGGTTCTTTTTTTCTGTTTTTCTGTAGTTGTAGTCGCATGTTTTGTCAATATCAAAATTATTTTTTTTGACACAAACATTTGGGGGAGAAATATATTAGAAAAGAAAACATAATGAAGTGGTTGTCTTTTTCCAGGTTTCCAAGAATTATTACAATTACCTTGCAAAATTTAAAAATATTGACAATCGACGAAAGTCAAAATATGAATCTTTGTTGGATAATTTAGTTCAAAACTGAAGTTTCACATTTCATTGGAGAATCCGGGTATCGATCCCGGTACCTCTCACATGCTAAGCGAGCGCTCTACCACTTGAGCTAATTCCCCTACCAGTACTCATTGTTAACTGATGACCTGAAGTTACAGGCACAGGCAGAGTAGGCTTAAGTAAATTGTTTAAAGCTCGGCGGAACATTTATATTGTTAATGTTTTATCACTATCCTTTACATTGTTCAGCTGAACTATTTGGGAATTGCTGCAACAATATTCGAATTATCATAAACACACTGCCTTTAAAGTCCTTTCTTCTATGATTTCGCTTTCTAGAATCTTGGCGTTTCATCATTCAGACACGTAGTTCATTTCATAGCATATTTGCCCTGTTATCTTTGTTATCTGTGCAACGACATTTATATCATTATAGCACAGGGGCAATTATAAGGTGCCCAGGGACTGAACCCGGCTGTTCCATTATACTGACACTGACGAGCCATGCGTAATGCTGTCATCTTTGCCCCGAGCGTTAAAAGGGAAGCCACTACTACCAACTTTAAAGCCTTTGCTTTGACCGGCCGGGGTTTCGTAAATTGAATCACCCATGTCTTCAGCTGTAAAATAATTTTCATAAATCGTGGAGCCTCAGACAGGCAAAGCGGATCCTCGATATGTACAAGAACATCATTATTTAAACTGATTAAAACACTTACAAAAATGCTAGTGTTTATGTGACTTTGATATAATTAGATATTAGATATAAAATGTTGCTTGCAGTTTTTGGTTTAATAAAACATGTTGTTCAGTTTCATTTAACTATACCAAAGAATTAAATGATCACTGCGGAATTGGAATTTGCAATCTTCTTGTTTGTTGAATGACGCGGTAACTATTCGGTCATGCGACAGATAAAGTCGATACATAACAACCTATATGGTTCATTATGCAGCATCTTTGATATTTGTATTCCTAAATTGTCATTAGCATAATTGTTACTAAAAATACCTTTGATGTTTGATAGATAGTGAATTGCAGTTTATAACATGTACAAGTATAAGAATATTTAAAAGTATCTTCTATTAATGTCTTTTCCAGATTCGTTTTTACCTGCGTCCAGCTGTTGTTCGTCATCACAGGTATGCATATAATTAACATTAAAGCATACCAGCAGCATGTCGGTTCCGTGGTGTAGTGGTTATCACGTCTGCTTTACACGCAGAAGGTCCTGAGTTCAATCCTCGGCGGAACCTTATAGTTTTGCATTGTTTTGAGTAATCTAACACTTTTTATGTTCTTGTCAAAGAGAAGAGATACCGCCGCGTTACCATATCCTTTATGGTCAAACCTTTTTTTAATCATATGTACAATATACAACTGATACATCGGTAAAACAGTTTGCTTAAAAACCTGGTTTCCACTCAGCAATCATTTTTAAATATTAATGAGGCTAAAACGCATTTTCTTATAAAATTAAAGCAAGCACTTTAGTGCTAAGCTTTATTTCTATGCTTCCAAGTTCTGTCAATCGTGGACATGTTGCAATAGATATATTGTGAACATTAAAATATACTTCATATTGTGGCAAAATTAAAGAATAATTGGAAAAGTTATTATAGAATAAACGTAATGTTCTTGTTGTTCTTCTTTTCGTTGAGTATTTTATATTCGGCAGGCAACAATTACACAGCTGAAGCTTAAATTTTGAGAGGAAACATTATTTGAATTTAGAAGCATTTCTCCTATTTAGTCTGCTGGTATTTTACAAGGATTAAGTACGCGATGACAGCAAATGTAGCTGTCAGGGGATAAACATAGCTTATACTACAAAAGGAAGTAGATACCTGCACTTATATGCAAGTAAATAAGAAAAGGTCCTATCAAAATTTTCACAGATATTTAAATTTTATCTACCTGCAGACCAAGGCAGACAAGGTAAATGTAAATGTGACAAAAAACACAGAGACGAGACATAACACACAAAAAGAAAAACCATCAGTTACCGCCTTGGAACGGTCAGTCGGCAAAATGGCCAACTGGGGTGCTTAAACCTGGTTTGTGGAGCGCTCCAACCTCGCACTTCCTGACGGTTTTTCTATCAAACAAACAGTGTAAATAAAAGTATCCCGTCAAAGTGACACAACTAACAATAAGCACCTGCATCGGGAGTTAAAACAGATATAATGAACATATGTACAGTATTTACAGTAGATAAAAGCCTCGGCAACCAAAAAATTCCAAATGAGAGAGTAGTTTAAAATAAAATAAAGCAGTACAAGCGCTGATATATTATAAGAACCATATAACGACGTCATAAATGCCATGACGTCATATGCCAAAAGTGTCAAAAGTGAAATGTAAACAATATGGAAGAAACAATAGAATTTTAGAAAGTCTGTTCAGTGGTGTAGTGGTTATCACGTCTGCTTAACACGCAGCAGGTCCTGAAGTTATTCCTCGGCGGAGTCTATCATTTTTATTATAAGTATAAATTATTTATTCATTTGTTTATCTAATTAAAGCATAGCACAATTATATAAAAAAATTCCGCGATAATATATAAAGTACGAAACCAAATCAATAAAATTAATGCTTTCAAAGGTTTGAAGTTTTGAAAAAAAAACTTAACTCTGAAGCAGGCACATAAAATGAAATCTTAATAATTGAGATAAGTATTAATAAAAAAGGGTTTGAGGGTTTGTTGTTTCTTGTTGTTGTTTTGTTGTTGTTGTTGTTGTTTTGTTTTTAAAATTACCATCCCACAAGGGAGAAGACTAAAACATCTTCACAATTAAATTTTTCAACATATTTGCTCTGTACTCTTTTTTATTGTTTTTCTTGAAGTTGTATTCGAATGTTTTGTCAATAATAAAAGTATTTTCTTTGAAATAGACATTACCGTAGAAATATTTGAGAATAAACCACACAATGAAATGAGTTTTTGTTTTTGTTTTTGTTTTGTTTTTTTTAAAAAACAATATGTGCACAGACAGGTAAAATCATTAACTTTTTGAACAATTTTAACTCGTTAAATAAACCTTTCTATTGATTTATTATATACTGTCCTGAGCTTAATATAGAATATGCAGTCACTTAATGTGCAGTCACTTAATGTCCAGTCACTTAATGTGCAGCTGTTGGAAAAGTTAAATGTTTATACAAAAATGGAGAGTGGATAAAAGTCGGTTACATCCCGAAGTATTTTGTGTAGTTATTATCCCGATGGAACCTAAATATTTCATTTTTGATCAGTACTTTATTCATCTTTTTCCAGGTTGAAATATCAAAAATTATTATTATAAATGGAAAAAATGTTGTATCTACGAAAATCAGATCCTGAATTCCTATTTGATGGGTCATTATTACAATCATAATAGCATAGATGTTTTCTCATCAAGACTGAAGTTTTACATTTGGAAAGTCAAAAAATGTTTAAGCATAAAACATACAGTATTAAAATATAATATATGTATTCTCAGTTTCTGGAAACTGCTTTCTTTGAGATTAACAGTATTTCGAGTATAAAGGTAATGTCGCTGGTTTTTGTCGAGTAGTCAATCATGTCATAAGTAAGCAGAATAATTTAAAATAAAAAACATTGGAGAATCCGGGTATCGATCCCGGTACCTCTCACATGCTAAGCGAGCGCTCTACCACTTGAGCTAATGCCCCTATGGAAACACATTTATAACTGAAGCTAGGTAGGTACAGGCAAAATAGGCAAGTCTTATTTCCTTATACATGATCGCAAAATCTGTTACCTGAGCAGTGTTGTGATCATAAAAAATATCACCGTGTACGCAAACTATGTTGTCATTTACATTTTTCCAAGAAGGACTGTTCTTAGATTTGGTTTCTCAATTCTATCTACCCATGAACAGGATGCTACAAGTATCTACACTTCTTCTCTGGTCTCATTTTTGTTGCTTTAAATAAAAGATTTATTTTTCATAATTAATTCAATTATTGTTTGTTCTTATAGAAATATTACATCTCTTTCTTCCCAATACCATGCGGACAATTATTTTCAATTACTTTACTCCTTTCTTTTAACGACGTCATAACTTATCTAAGAAAACGTCAGCGCTTGCACATTTTTATTTAAATAGAACCCTTTTCCTTTCATTGCTTGCATTTGAGAAACCCCACATGAAGTGCTAGATTAAAGCTTTGTAAAACGGTTTAAGCCCCGCAGTCGGTCTCTTTTGTCGACTGACTGTTTCTAAGGCGATAACTGCTGGGTTTGCTCTTTTTGTTTAATGACTGATCACAGATTTGTTCTTACTTTTACATTGGGCTTGCAGATTAATACTGTTTTCTTGTGCCTTTTCAAATTTTGATATATGTTGCAATGCTCAGTCATATTTCCTTATAAATTGTCCCGTCTCGACGGAACATTTACATTTGTAATGTTTTATCTGTATTCTTCACATTGTTTAGTTGGGTTCATTAAGAAATGTTTCAATAATATCCGATTAACAATAAACATAATGCACCTAAAGTCTTGTCTTACATGTTTTCGCTTTCAATGTACGCGTTTTATCAATCAGCCATGTTGATCAAAATTTAGGAAGTAATAACGTAGAGTAGTTTGTGAAAACTACAATGATTAAGTCAAGAAAGATAAATCCAGGTTAGAAAGTTAGACACAGTTGTATCCCTTGGATCAGTGGAATTATATATATGGCCAATTCCTGCAAAGGGCGTATTGTTGTATGGTTTAGCATTAAAATATTCATATTTTCATGTGTGTTTATACATTTACACATCGTTCGCAATAAACATATCATATCTACTTTTACAGAGGTGAAAATATGTTAAAGAAATAGCACAGAATAAAAACATTCTATTATGTTTAACACAAAGTATACAAAAACAGTGCAAAAGCAAATGTTTTACTTGGATTGTACCTGTATATCATAGAGATGGAGTGTGTGGTCACTTAATATGCCTCTGTCGCTGGAGAAAACAAGTTTTAACTATACGATAATAGTTGATTATGATAACTATAGGTCGATTGTATGATAGATAATACAATAAGATGAAGTTGTATCTCTTCTAGTTTGTTTAATAAAAACTAAATGCGGTATTTTGAAAACATATCTTGTGTGTTTCGGTTAATAGAAGTTGACCTGTGTTTATTATTTTTGTTTCGTATTGGATTTTCACGTTAATATGTGCTTATGGAATGCCGAAATATCAAAATAACAATGACCACTACGTGGCTCGAACTTGCACTCTTCTGATTCGAAGAAATTAGAATATACGACCAACGTCTTATTCATCACGCCACACGTCTGTTGAAAGTTGAAAAAAATGTCAGAAAAATGAATCACATAACAATAGCTTTCTGTAAAACGTTTTAAATTTTTGTGTCTGGGTCATTCAATTGTTGCCACATTGATTTTGTTCAACGTTGCATTTTCTGAAATATATATAAATATACTAGTATAACGCTTTCTGATCTTGTGTTTAGTTTCGGCAAGGTCACTCTATAGCGTTCTACCACTGATCATATGCGTGCTTATATATGTTATTTATACTTTACACGTAGGTTATATGCATTTGTACTACATGTATATAGTCTTTGTTTGTTCACGCGTTTGAAATTTGATTATACATGTATTGATTCTCTTGCTGGGTATATTTGTATTATTACATCAGCCTTTTTTATCTGTCTGTTTTGTCAGAATGTTTGTCTGTAGGGATGACTGTCTGTGGGTCTGTTGGTGTGTCTGTTTGATTGTCTGTCTGTATTTCTGTCTATCACTCTGTTTCTTGGTCTGTCTGTGTGTCTGTATTTCTGTCTGTCACTCTGATTGTCTGTCTGTCCGCGTGTTTTTCATTGAGTTTATCAATCATTGCACCTTTTCTTCTCAGGACTTTTTCTGCTGTTTTTTCATGTGCCCTTATATTCAACCGCATTATATAAAAGATTGTATCGCCTATTTATTGCGCATTTGTGCGACTGTTTTATTGATCTTTTTAAGTGTTACCCTATTTCTTGTCTTCATAGGTTGTTCTCTCTGTAATTTCTTAAATACTTACATGCATAAACTTGTTTTTCATTTGTTTGTCTGAGTAAAGTTGCATGTTTTGTTCAGTTTGTAAACTTATATGTATATATTTCTTGTATCTTCTTAAGTGGAGGAATAAAGATATATATACTTGCCTGTATCCTGAACCTTCCATAGATTATATGTTTGGTCTCGTCACTAGATAGTAGCACAGACAATACTTAAAATAAAGTGTAGATATTTAATGCAATTAGCTAGGTTCCGTGGTGTAGTGGTTATCACGTCTGCTTCACACGCAGAAGGTCCTGTGTTCAATCCTCGGCGGAACCTTCTACTTTTAATATGCTGTTTTGTTTATTTTTATTTGTGTCGTTAGTAAGCAAGAAACTGAATTTCCACGAAGGTTTATCATAAATTTATTTTCGGTCATAAAAAAATATCTATAAATCCCAGAACGTCAGATTAGCAAAGCGATTACTCGATATGTACAATAATATAATTGTGTGACTTTGATATATCAATGCAATTTATTTCGGTAGATATAAAAGTTGCTTGCAGTTTTTGGTTTATTTAAACATATTGTTCAGTTTCATTTAGACGCCGTAGCTATTCGGTCATGCGACCGGCAAAGTCGATACATAACAACATATATGGTTCACTATGCCACATCTTTAATATTTGTATTGGTAAATTGTCACTAGCATAATTTACTAACAATACATTTGATGTTCGATAGATAATGGATTGTAGTTTATAACATGTACATGTATAAAACGACTTGAAAGTACCTCCTATTAAGATATCTCCAGCTTCATATACGTTTTTATATGCGTCCAGCTGTTGTACGTCATCACAAGTATGTACATAATTAACATTAAACCATTTCAGCAGCATGTCGGTTCCATGGTTAACGACTGTTTTACACGCAGAAGGTTCTGAATTCAATCCTCAGTGGAGATGTAAAGATACTGTGGTCAAGCTATAACTGATGTTGCAGTCCAACTCTTCAGAAAAATGATAACATTTCGCCGTTGATTGGCCACTGTTATACAAGGATTCGAAAGCAAAAGAACTACTAGATTATGTCACGCGGCCTACAGAGAAAGTGTTAGCATAGAGAAAGCATATCACTATGTTACAATAGCACATGTAACATTGACAGGGAATTTTTTTCTTTTATGAAAAGATAAGGTGGAAAATGCGGTTGGAAAAGTAATTACAGAATATATAAAAGAATAAGAATATAAAAACGTTCACTTTTTTGCATTCCAAATGACAAAAATACACTATTGACGCTTACATGTTTAAGAGGAAACATTGTTTGCATTCAGTTGCATTTCTCCTATTCAGTCTACTGGTATTTTACAGTGGTTAAGTACGCGATTACAGCAAATGTAGCTATCAGGGGATAGACGAAGCTTATACTACAAATAGATACTACACATATGTAACTCGGTTCCGTGGTGTAGTGGTTATTACGTCTGCTTAACACGCAGAAGGTCCTGAGTTCAATCCTCGGCGGAACCTTCCTTTTTTATTGTTAATATTAATTATGTATTCATTTGTTCATCTGGTTACAGCATAACAAATTATCTAAAACTTCCGTCATAATAAGTAAATTACGAAACCAAAATTGTTGCCTCTCTTCTAATTCCGACCTGTAATCTTGTTTATGATATTTTACTATTCGTGATCTAAAAGAAAAAGTGTCTGACTTAGAATCAGAAGACTGCGAAATCGGATATTGTCGTGGTAAGTTATTTCATTCTTTTGATTTCTCCTACAAAATTGAATCCTACCTTTGTTTCAATTGAAGAAATAAAATTGTATAAAAAGAGATTACAAGTTAACGAAGTATAACTCATATATCATCTGCCAGAATGCTCGTTAGTATTGTATGGGTTTTTTTCTTTTCATAAAAGATACAAATGACCACTCTTCAGGTTTATTGAGATCCACTAGACTTTCTTTTATTCCCTTTTTTCGAATAAAATGTGAGTTTCCTATATTAAAAAATCGATTCTTACCTCCCTTGTGGGTAGGTAGTTGGAATGGAATTGGAATCTGCCTGCATTTTTGCCGATACTGTGCAGCGACATTTCTATCATTATAGCACAGGGGCACTTATGAGGTGCACAGGGACTGAACCCGGCCGGTCCATTATACTGACACCGACGAGTCAGGCGTAATGCTGTCCACTCAGCCCCAAACGTTAGGAGGGAAGCCACTACTAGCAACTTAAAAGTCTTTGGTTTGACCCGGCCGGGTGTGACCCCACGACCTCCAGATCCGCAAGCCGACGCTCTACCACCTGAGCTATTGCGGCCGGTCGTAGGTTTTTAGTATATAATTATTAAGACAAACACTGTTTGAAACTTTTGAAAAAAAACACATTTAAGACTGAATCATGCATATGAAACGTTATATTAATAAATAAGAATTAATAAAAAAAAGGATTGCGCATTGTTCTTGCTTATTCATTTATTATATTTCCTTTATAAATTATATGAAAATACCTTCCCACAAGGAAGATAACTAAAACATCTTAACAATGACATTTCTCAGCATATTTGCTAGGTTCTCTTTTTCTGTTTTTCTTGTAGTTGTAGTCGCATGTTTTGTCAATATCAAAATTATTTTATTTGACACAAACATTTGGGGGAGAAATATTTTAGAATAGACCACATATTGAAGTGGTTGTCCCTTTCCAGGTTTCCAAGAATTATTACAATTACCTTGCAAAATGTAAAAAATAACAATCGACGAAAGTCAAGTTATGAATCTTTGTTGGGTAGTTTTTAGTTCAAGACTGAAGTTTCACATTTGGGAAGTAAGCCAACATCTGTCTTTTGACTATACAGTAGTTCAAGATACATACCAGAAACCCTCTAATGGTAGGTCGGTTGCATGTATTAGGCCACGCGGCTGGTAATGTATTAGGTTACAATGGTACAGACCATATTCACAACACGCAACCATTATATTTGGTTATCGTCTTTGACACAATTTATCTGCAAAAAAGTGAAAGATTTTCAAACATTAATTACAGAAAAAACCTAAAGTCGATCTTTTATTTAGTTCGTGCACCGTTTTATATGCAAGGCATCTTTTTGGGGTCATTGTCTTTTTGTTCTTTTTGGAATAAGAAGTAAAAGCAGATAAGAAGTTTTTATTACATTTTAATGAAATGCTAGAGTAATTAAAATTACACGATTTCAATTTTCATCATTTTCTAAACTATGTTCAGACGCAATATGTATTTCTGATAAATATAACCTTAGAATCTGGTGGAAAACTTTATTTTTCAAAGACATAAATTTGCAACTAAATTACTGCTAGTAAAGTACTGTTTGCAAGTTTTTACTCATAGAAAATCAATGTAAGTATCCTTACTTCATCCTTACTTTATCCGAATCCATGTTTTGGATTTTGCCTTCATACTTGTTACTGTGAAAGAAGGGTGAAAGAAAATTCAAAACTTAACCATAAAACATGAGGTATAAAGTAAAAAATATATATAATAATTGGAGAATCCGGGTATCGATCCCGGTACCTCTCACATGCTAAGCGAGCGCTCTACCACTTGAGCTAATTCCCCTACCAGTACTCATGGTTAACTGATGACCTGAAGTTACAGGCACAGGCAGAGTAGGCTTAATTAAAATTGTTCAAACCTCGGCGGAACATTTATATTGTTAATATTTTATCAATATCCTTTACATTGTTCAGCTGAACTATTTGGGAATTGCTGTAACAATATTCGAATTATCATAAACACACTGCCTCTAAAGTCCTTTCTTCTATGATTTCGCTTTCTAGAAACTTGGCGTTTCATCAATTAGACACGTAGTTCATTTCATAGCATATTTGCCCTGTTATCTTTGTTATCTGTGCAACGACATTTCTATCATTATAGCACAGGGGCAATTGTAAGGTGCCCAGGGACTGAAACCCGGCCGTTCCATTATACTGACACTGACGAGCCATGCGTAATGCTGTCATCTTTGCCCCGAGCGTTAAAAGGGAAGCCACTACTACCAACTTTAAAGCCTTTGCTTTGACCGGCCGGGGTTTCGTAAATTGAATCACCCATGTCTTCAGCTGTAAAATAATTTTCATAAATCGTGGAGCCTCAGACAGGCAAAGCGGATCCTCGATATGTACAAGAACATCATTATTTAAACTGATTAAAACACTTACAAAAATGCTAGTGTTTATGTGACTTTGATATAATTAGATATTAGATATAAAATGTTGCTTGCAGTTTTTGGTTTAATAAAACATGTTGTTCAGTTTCATTTAACTATACCAAAGAATTAAATGATCACTGCGGAATTGGAATTTGCAATCTTCTTGTTTGTTGAATGACGCGGTAACTATTCGGTCATGCGACAGATAAAGTCGATACATAACAACCTATATGGTTCATTATGCAGCATCTTTGATATTTGTATTCCTAAATTGTCATTAGCATAATTGTTACTAAAAATACCTTTGATGTTTGATAGATAGTGAATTGCAGTTTATAACATGTACAAGTATAAGAATATTTAAAAGTATCTTCTATTAATGTCTTTTCCAGATTCGTTTTTACCTGCGTCCAGCTGTTGTTCGTCATCACAGGTATGCATATAATTAACATTAAAGCATACCAGCAGCATGTCGGTTCCGTGGTGTAGTGGTTATCACGTCTGCTTTACACGCAGAAGGTCCTGAGTTCAATCCTCGGCGGAACCTTATAGTTTTGCATTGTTTTGAGTAATCTAACACTTTTTATGTTCTTGTCAAAGAGAAGAGATACCGCCGCGTTACCATATCCTTTATGGTCAAACCTTTTTTTAATCATATGTACAATATACAACTGATACATCGGTAAAACAGTTTGCTTAAAAACCTGGTTTCCACTCAGCAATCATTTTTTTAAATATTAATGAGGCTTAAACGCATTTTCTTATAAAGTTAAAGCAAGCACTTTGGTGCTAAGCTTTCTTTCTATGCTACCAAGTTCTGTCAATCGTGGACATGTTGCAATAGATATATTGTGAACATTAAAATATACTTCATATTGTGGCAAAATTAAAGAATAATTGGAAAAGTAATTATAGAATTAACGTAATGTTCTTGTTGTTCTTCTTTTCGTTGAGTACTTTATATTCCGAATGGCAGGCAACAATTACACAACTGACGCTTAAATTTTGAGAGGAAACATTATTTGAATTTAGAAGCATTTCTCCTATTTAGTCTGCTGGTATTTTACAAGGATTAAGTACGCGATGACAGCAAATGTAGCTGCCAGGGGATAAACATAGCTTATACTACAAAAGAATGTAGATACCTGCACGTATATGCAAGTCGGTTCCGTGGTGTAGTGGTTATCACGTCTGCTTAACACGCAGCAGGTCCTGAGTTCAATCCTCGGCGGAACCTATCATTTTTATTATAAGTATAAATTATTTATTCATTTCTTTATCTAATTAAAGCATAGCACAATTATATAAAAAATTCCGCGATAATATATAAAGTACGAAACCCAATCAATAAAATTAATGCTTTCAAAGGTTTGAAGTTTTGAAAAAAAAACTTAACTCTGAAGCAGGCACATAAAACGAAATCTTAATAATTGAGATAAGTATTAATAAAAAAGGGTTTGAGGGTTTGTTGTTTCTTGTTGTTGTTTTGTTGTTGTTGTTGTTTTGTTTTTAAAATTACCATCCCCCAAGGGAGAAGACTAAAACATCTTCACAATTAAATTTTTCAGCATATTTGCTCTATACTCTTATTTATTGTTTTTCTTGATGAGTTGTATTCGAATGTTTTGTCAATAATAAAAGTATTTTCTTTGAAACAGACATTAACGTAGAAATATTTGAAAATAAACCACACAATGAAATGTTTTTTTTTTTTTTTTGTTGTTATTTTTAAAAAAAAAAACATGTGCACAGACAGGTAAAATCTTTAACTTTTTGAACAATTTCAACTCGTTAAATAAACCTTTCTATTGATTCATTATATACCGTCCTGAGCTTAATATAGAATGTGCAGTCACTTAATGTGCAGCTGTTGGAAAAGTTAAATGTTTATACAAAAATGGAGAGTGGATAAAAGTCGGTTACATCCCGAAGTATTTTGTGTAGAGATTATCCCGATGGAACCTATATATTTCATTTTTGATCAGTACTTTATTCATATTTTCCAGGTTGAAATATTAAAAATTATTGTTATAAATGGAGAAAATGTTGTATCTACGAATATCAGATCCTGAATTCCTATTTGATGGGTCATTATTACAACCATTATAACATAGATGTTTTCTCATCAAGACTGAAGTTTTACATTTGGAAAGTCAAAAAATGTTTAAGCATAAAACATACAGTATTAAAATATACATGCATTCTCAGTTTCTAGAAACTGTTTCCTTTGAGATTAACAGTATTTCGAGTATAAAGGTAATGTTGCTGTTTTTGTCGAGTTGTCAATCATGTCATAAGTAAGCAGAATAATTTAAAATAAAAAAAACATTGGAGAATCCGGGTATCGATCCCGGTACCTCTCACATGCTAAGCGAGCGCTCTACCACTTGAGCTAATTCCCCTATGAGAACACATTTATAACTGAAGCTACGTAGCAACAGGCAAAATAGGCAAGTCATATTTCCTTATCCATGATCGCAAAACTTGTTACCTGTGCAGTGTTGTGATCATAAAAAATATCACCGTGTACGCAAACTATGTTGTCATTTACATTTTTCCAAGAAGGACTGTTCTTAGATTTGGTTTCTCAATTCTATCTACCCATGAACCGGATGCTACAACTATTTACACTTCTTCTCTGGTCACATTTTTGTTGCTTTAAATAATAGATTTACTTTTCATAATTAATTCAATTATTGTTTGTTCTTATAGAAATATTACTTCTCTTTCTTCCCAATACCATGCGGACAATTATTTTCAATTACGTTATTCCTTTCTTTTAACGACGTCATAACTTATCTAAGAAAACGTCAGCGCTTGCACATTTTTATTCAAATAGAACCCTTTTCCTTTCATTGCTTGCATTTGAGAAACCCCACATGAAGTGCTAGATTAAAGCTCTGTCAAACGGTTTAAGCCCCGTAGTCGGTCTCTTTTGTCGACTGACCATTTCTAAGGCGGTAACTGCTGGGTTTGCTCTTTTCGTTTAATGACTGATCACAGTTTTGTTCTTACTTTTACATTTGGCTTGCAGATTAATACTGTTTTCTTGTGCTTTTTCAAATTTTGATATATGTTGCAATGCTCATAGTCATATTTCCTTATTAATTGTTCAGTCTCGACGGAACATTTACATTTGTAAAGTTTTATCTATATTCTTCACATTGTTCAGTTGGATTCATTAAGAATTGTTTCAATAATATCCGATTAACAATAAATATAATGCACCTAAAGTCTTGTCTTACATGTTTTCGCTTTCAATGTACGCGTTTTATCAATCAGCCATGTTGATTAAAATTTAGGAAGTAATAACGTTGAGTAGTTTGTGAAAACTACAATAATTAAGTCAAGAAAGATAAATCTAGGTTAGAAAGTTAGACACAGTTGTCTCCCTTGGATCAGTGGAATAATATATATATATGGCCAATTCCTGCAAAAAGTGTATTGTTGTATGGTTTAGCATTAAAATATTCATATATTCATGTGTGTTTATACATTTAGACATCGTTCGCAATAAACATATCATATCTACTTTTCACAAAGGTGAAAATATGTTAAAGAAATAGCACAGAATGAAAAGATTCTATTATGTTTAACACAAAGTATACAAAAACAGTGCAAAAGCAAATGTTTTACTTGGATTGTACCTGTATATCATAGAGATGGAGTGTGCGGTCACTTAATATGCCTCTGTCGCTGGAGTAAACAAGTTTAAACTATACGATAATAGTTGATCTTGATATCTATAGGTCGATTGTATGATAATACAGTAAGATGAAGTTGTATCTTTTCTAGTTTGTGTAATAAAAACTAAATGTGGTATTTTAAAAACATATCTTGTGTGTTTTGGTTAATAGAAGTTGACTTGTGTTTATTATTTTTGTTTCGTATTGGATTTTCACGTTAATATGTAGTTATGGAATGCCGAAATATCAAAATAACAATGACAATGACGTGGCTCGAACTTTCAATCTTCTGATTCGAAGAAATAAGAATATATGACCAACGCCTTATCCATCACGCCATACGTCTGTTGAAAGTTGAAAAGAATGTTAGAAAAATGAATCACAAAACAATAGCTTTCTGTAAAACGTTAAGTATATTTCAGAGATATATTAAAGCACTGTCGGTTTTATATAACTGCATTCCTTTAAGCTTGCCTGTATCCTGAATCTTCCATAGATTATATGTTTGGTCTCGTCACTAGATAGTATCACAGACAATACTTAAAATAAAGTGTAGATATGTAATGCAAGTAGCTAGGTTCCGTGGTGTAGTGGTTATCACGTCTGCTTCACACGCAGAAGGTCCTGAGTTCAATCCTCGGCGGAACCTTCTACTTTTTATATGTTGTTTTATTTATTTTTATTGGTGTCATTAGTAAGCAAGAAACTGGATTTCCACGAAGGTTTATCATAAATTTATTCACCATGTTTTCGGTCGTATGTCGGTTGTATGTCATCACAAGTATGTATATAATAAACATTAAACCATTTCAGCAGCATGTCGGTTCCGTGGTTCACAACTGTTTTACGCTCAGAATGTTCTGAGTTCA
This sequence comes from Sinonovacula constricta, assembly GCA_007844125.1. Classification (NCBI taxonomy): domain Eukaryota; kingdom Metazoa; phylum Mollusca; class Bivalvia; order Cardiida; family Solecurtidae; genus Sinonovacula; species Sinonovacula constricta. The sequence goes on along the minus strand of CM017556.1, from coordinate 49,100,668 downwards.
ATCCTCGGCGGAAATGTAAAGATAATGTGGTCGAGCTCTAACAGATGTTGCAGTCCAACTCTTTAGAAAAATGATAACATTTCGCCGTAGATTGGCCACTGTTATACAAGGATTCGAAAGCAAAATGTCTACTAGATTATGTCACGCGGCCGACAGAGAAAGTGTTAGCATAGAGAAAGCATATCACTATGTTACAATAGCACATGTAACATTGACAGGGAATTTTTCATTTATGAACAGAAAAGGTGGAAAATGCGGTTGGAAAAGTAATTACAGAATAAAATTTATGTTGTTGTTGTTGTTGTTGTTTCTTTTCATTCCTTAATAAAAACGTTCACTATTTTGTATTCCAAATGGCACTACTGACGTTTACATGTTTAAGAGGAAACATTGTTTGCATTCAGTTGCATTTCTCCTATTCAGACTACTGGTATTTTACAGGGGTTAAGTACACGATGCCAGCAAATGTAGCTACATGTATCAGGGGATAGACGAAGCTTATACTATAAATAGATACTAGACATATGTAAGTCGGTTCCGTGGTGTAGTGGTTATCACGTCTGCTTAACACGCAGAAGGTCCTGAGTTCAATCCTCGGCGGAACCTTCCTTTTTACTGTTATTATGTATTGATGTGTTTATCTGGTTAAAGCATAACAAATTATCTAAAACTTCCGTAATAATAAGTAAATTGCGAAAGAATATGATAATTTTACCACAATTTATTATCCTGCATATAAGATCAGTTGTTTATATCAATTTTGACAAATTTCGTGAAAACTAGTTCTTTTTTTTTTCTTTTTGTTATATTTCGTAGTTCTATGTATGTTGAGTATACTCGTAGAGAATATACTTGTAAATGATTGGACAAATACAACTTCTAGTTGTATATTGGGTATCTAGTATGCATTGTCGTGTAAATATCAGCTGCAATTTCTTTCACTGAATATATAATAATATTAGCAAATGCGACTAACAATTTTGGTATAATTGGGGAAATTAACATAGTAATAGACAGTTTCCCCTACACTTACAGGTTTCTGTGTTACTGAGTCACATGCATTAAGGAAAACAGCGTGTCCCAGGTTTTATAATCACTGCAAACAATAAGTAAGACAGGACAATGTATTACAACAAAATATTGCTAATTTATAGTATAATCAACTTGAGAAAAGTAAAATCAAAATACACGTCTACGTGTTTGGGTATGTAAGAACTATGAACTATGCTATTACAAAGACAAATGTGTACATTAAAATGTACGTTACATAAGCTGTATGTCGAATTGTTCATACCGTGCTCTGTTTAAAAGCTCTCACAAATTTATTTATTCCCCAATCGAAGCTGTTGTGACATAAGTTTACATCGAACTGGTACGCGTCCGAGTACTAATCACCTTCCTTCTTACTAATGCGCAAACGGGATGCGCCGCGCAAACTATCGTGATCGTCTTTAACATAATGAATGTTGCAGAGTATAGCGAAATGTACTTTTCATATGTTGTTTTGTTTATTTTTTATTTGTGTAGTAAGTTGGCAATAGAAACTGAATTTCCGTGAAGGTTTCAGTCAATATAAATAATTTCATTATTTTCATGTGAAACTGTAACCAAATTTTATAATAATCTCGCAATAACAAATAAATTACGAAACCATACAAACTACATGTGTTCTGTTTTAATCCCACCCTGTAAACCTGTTTATGCTATATGATGTTGCATCATCTAATGGATAAATTGTGTGACTTCGAATCAGAACATTGAGACATGTGATATTGTGATACCTTTTTTAGATAATTATAATTTCTTTTATGAAAAAGGAATCATACATTTGCTCAATCAAAACATAAACTATTTAAAAGAACTAATTTGAGCAGTTTGCCATATCCAATACTTCGCATTATTTTATTGTATTGATTTTTTTAGGTTCAGTTCAAGCTATTGGACGTTTATAAAAAACACGAGGCAGCTTAACCCAAATTTACCTCTTCCACGACATTTTCAGCATTTTTGTTCTGTTCTTTTTTCTCTTTCTCTTGAAGTTGCAGTGGCATGCTATGTCAATATTTAAATTATTTTATTTGAAAAAAAATGGGATATAATTAATTTAAATTTAAACTAATAATGAAGTGGCTGTATTTTGACAAACAATTGTTCAGACAAGTAAATAAGTAAAAATTCGTTTCAATAAACTCATCAATTGATAAATTATACATTACTGTTCATCAGATAGAGTTTTTTAGCTACTCAATAAGCAGCTGCTGATTGAGTAACCAGATTAACATTATAATTAGAGAGTTGAAAATAGTCCCTTACTTCCTACACCTGTGATATAATATCTAACACTCCAGAACGTACTGAGTTCAATACTCTACGGAACTTTATATTTTATATTTGATCACTATGTTAACTCATAGTTTCCATGCTGAAACATCAACAGTTACAACAAATATATTCATCTTGCATTAACTTGAAAAAATGTACATCGACAAAAATTAGTTCATGTATCTCCTTTTGCAGTTAATCAGGAAGACTGCATTTTAAACATTTCTGGAAGTCGAATATAGCAGCTTGTAAAGACTGCACAACAGTTCTAGACTGGAACTAGGCATGTTCTTATTCGGAGTCAGTTGAATTTATTGAGCCATGTAGTTGATTATGTATTGGGTTAAAATGATATATATAATTTTAGCAAAACTCGACCATTATATTTGGTTATCGTCTTTAACGTAATTCTGGAAAAGAGGAAAAATCTCAGAATTTAATAACATACAAATCATAATGTCGATCTTTTTTTAGTTTGTTAAAGGTGGCATGCGGTGATGTGATTATGGTAAAAGCACTGAAAATACGTGTAAAGTGTATTTTAACTTTTTTAATTAAAAGGTAGATGCATTTTGTAAATAAGCACTCAACTTTTCATCATTTACTAATCGCTGTTTCAATAGAGATTTCCGCCAAATAAAGACCTTTTTAAAATAACCACACGTTGTTTGCAATTTCTTCGATGTTATTTCAGTCACAATGTTTTGGATATCACATTGAACCTTAATTACTTTTAGTATGAAACAAAATACCTACAATACCTAAGCATAAAAGATAAACTTCTAAAATGTAATATCCACGTTACCACTCTACCACTTGAGCTGATTCCCTTCGTGCGAAATATAGTGAAAACCCAAACTAACGTAGCTTAAGACAAAGTAGACAACGATAAATTGATAAATCCTCTGCGGAACATTTACAGTTTTAATAGTTTATCTTTTATTCAGTGCACTGTTGGATTCGTAGAATTGCTACAATAATATCCGAATAATAATAAAGATAAACCACCCCCACCCCGACCCCACCTAAAAGTTCTTTTCATGTTTTCGCATAATCTTAGCGTTGCATTAATCATGCAAGTTCAAAATTTAGAAAAGTTATTACTATTCAGTTAAAACTGTTGAAGTCAAGAAAGATAAATCTAGGTAATAGCGTAAGACGCAGTTGTATCCCTTGCATCAGGTTTCACAATAATTATGGTCGATTCAGTAAAGAGCTAAACGCGTGTTTTGTTTTAAGATAAAACAGTTCATGTGTGTTACATTGACACGTGTGACACGTATTTATTTGTTTATAAAATACCCATTGTTGACATTAAACAAACTTTATTATGTTGACCTTATTTTATTATTTATAAACAAAGGAGATAAGTTAAAAAGTCATAGGACAGGATTTTGAAAGAAATACATATACTCTACATATAAAATACAAAGCATATCTTTTATCAAGAATTTTCAGAGGGGTGTGGGTGTTAAGAAAAAAAATCCTTACTTTTTATTTTTTAAAGGAGAAACATTGTGGATAAATTACAACAACATTAAATCATTGTGTATTGAATAATTCAAAGTATACAAATACAATGCAAAAGCATATCTATGAGAAATATTTTGTTTGTTTAAGGACAAGTTGTTCCTTCCTTGTACCTTTATTTCACAGAGACTAAGTATAGATAGTTTCCATCGACACTGATAAGACAGTTTCAGGCAGCCATCTTTGTGGGCAGAAGCTAATGCAGGCCGAAATCGGAAAATATGTGCTGTATTTAACTCGCCACTGTGTTTTTATTTTTCAGTCTATTTTACTGAATTTTATATAAAATTTAACAGATTTTATAAAGTATTTTAAATATCAAAACTATATTTGATATGATAGTTTTAAAGGTTAAAGAAATACAACCGAAAATGATACACTGTTCAATTTGTTTTAAGTATGAGCCAATAGTTTTATTTATGTCTGTGTATTAATTCTGTGTGCATTTATCAATTGTAAAAATATTGTATTCTTAAAATATGAATTTCAAGAGCTTTCCAATGGTGTAAAGCTTTTAATTTTCGGACCACAAATGAAGAAATTACAAGAAAATAAAATTTACCCTTCTATACAATTCATATGAACCCTTTGAAGTTACCCACAAAGATGGCTGCCAAGATAAGGGATTTTCACTGATGTGGAAACTATCTACTTAAGTACACGGTGACGCCTGCCGCTGAAATATACAAACTTAAACTAGATGTGGGAAATATTTCATAATATCTTTATATTGATTTAATGACAACAACGTAAGTCGCTGCAATGTCGTTTGCAGCTTGTCTAGTTAATAACTGCGTAAAGTATAATGACCTTTGTGGGATAATGACTATTTTATATACGTTTGTGTTGATGATTTACTTTTCTGCGGATTTTTGCGGTTAAAATAAGAGCAAAATGCGGAATACAAAATATAATGACCACGACGAGACTCGAACTCGCAATCTTCTGATTCGAAGTCAGACGCCTTATCCATTAGGCCACGCGGCCGATAATTAAACTTGTTACTATGGCACATGTGAGCTTGCTGATGTTTTCACAAATTATATCAAAACATAACTTGAAGAAAAAATCGAAAGAAATGAACTAAAAATTAATATTTTAATGCTTTCTGTTAAACGTTACTCTTCTAAATGGACAAGAACACTGAACAATCATTGTGGTAGTAGTAGTGGTGGTGGTAGTAGCAGTGGTGGTAGTAGTTGTAGTAAGTAGTAGTAGAAGTAGTAGTAGTAGAAATAGTAGTAGTAGTGGTGGTGGTAGTGTTAGTAGTAGTAGTAGTGGTGGTAGTATTAGTGGTGGTAATAGTAGAAGTAAGTAGTAGTAGAAGTAGTAGTAGTAAAAGTAGTAGTGGTGGTGGTAGTGTTAGTAGTAGTAGAAGTGGTGGGGTTGGAAGAAGTAGTAGTAGTCGTGGTGGTGATAGTAATAGTGGTGGTAGTAGTAGTGGTGGTAGTAGTAGTAGTGGTGGTAGTAGTAGTGGTGGTAGTAGTAGTAGTGGTGGTAGTAGTAGTAGTAGTAGTAGTAGTAGTAGTAGTAGTAGTAGTAGTAGTAGTAGTAATAGTAGTAGCAGTAGTAGTAGTAGTAGTAGTAGTAGTAGTAGTAGTAGTAGTAGTAGTAGTAGTAGTAGTAATAGTAGTAGCAGTAGTAGTAGTAGTAGTAGTAGTAGTAGTAGTAGTAGTAGTAGTAGTAGTAATAGAAGTAGCAGTAGAAGTTCTAATAGTAAAAGTGGTAGTAGTAGTAGTGGTTGTAGCAGAAGTAGTGGTGGTAGTGGTGGAAGTAGTAGTCCTGGTGGTAGTAGTAGCTGTAGTAGTAGTAGTAGTAGTAGTAGTAGTAGTAGTAGTAGTAGTAGTAGTAGAAGAAGAAGTAGTAGTAGTAGAAGAAGAAGAAGTAGTTGTAGTAGTAGTAGAAGTAGTAGTAGTAGTAGTAGCAGTAGTAGTAGTAGTAGTAGTAGTAGTAGTAGTAGTAGTAGAAGTAGTAGTATTAGAAGAAGAAGAAGAAGAAGTAGTTGTAGTAGTAGTAGAAGTAGTAGTAGTAGTAGAAGAAGAAGAAGAAGTAGTTGTAGTAGTACTTATGGTAATAGTGGTGGTAGTGGTAGTCGTAGTAGTAGTAGTGTGTTGGTGGTAGCAGTAAAAGTAGTAGTAGTAGTAGTAGTGGTGGTGGTAGTAGTAGTAGTAGTAGTAGTAGTAGTAGTAGTAGTAGTAGTAGTAGTAGTAGTAGTAGTAGTAGTAGTAGTAGTAGATTCAAGGTTTGTAAAACGGTTTATGTCCCGTAGTCGGTCTCTTTTGTCGACTGGCCGTTTCTAAGCCGGTAACTGCTGGGTTTGTTCTTTTCGTTTAATGACTGATCACAGATTTGTTCTTACTTTTACATTTGGCTTGCAGATTAATATTGTTTTCTTGTGCTTTTTCAAATTTTGATATATGTTGCAATGCTCATAGTCATATTTCCTTTTTAATTGTTCAGTCTCGACGGAACATTTACATTTGTAAAGTTTTATCTGTATTCTTCACATTGTTCAGTTGGATTCATTAAGAATTGTTTCAATAATATCCGATTAACAATAAACATAATACCCCTAAGGTCTTGTCTTACATGTTTTCGCGTTCAATGTACACGTTTTATCAATCAGCCATGTTGATTAAAATTTAGGAAGTAATAACGTTGAGTAGTCTGTGAAAACTACAATGATTAAGTCAAGAAATATAAATCTAGATTAGAAAGTTAGACGCAGTTGTTTCCCTTGGATCAGTGGACTAATATATATGGCCAATTCCTGCAAAAAGCGTATTGTTGTATGGTTTAGCATTAAAATATTCATATATTCATGTGTGTCTATACATTTACACATCGTTCGCAATAAACATATCATTTCTACTTTTCACAAAGGTGAAAATATGTTAAAGAAATAGCACAGAATGAAAACATTCTATTATGTTTAACACAAAGTATACAAAAACAGTGCAAAAGCAAATGTTTTACTTTGATTGTACCTGTATATCATAGAGATGGAGTGTGCGGTCACTTAAAATGCCTCTGTCGCTGGAGTAAACAAGTTTAAACTATACGATAATAGTTGATCATGATATCTATAGGTCGATTGTATGATAATACCGTAAGATGAAGTTGTATCTCTTCTAGTTTTTGTAATAAAAAACTTAATGTGGTATTTTAAAAACATATCTTGTGTATTTTGGTTAATAGAAATTGACCTGTGTTTATTATTTTTGTTTCGTATTGGATTTTCACGTTAATATGTAGTTATGGAATGCCGAAATATCAAAATAACAATGACCACGACGTGGCTCGAACTTTCAATCTTCTGGTTCGAAGAAATTAGAATATACTACCAACGCCTTATCCATCAAGCCACACGTCTGTTGAAAAGAATGTTAGAAATATGAATCACATAACAATAGCTTTCTGTAAAACGTTAAGTATATTTCAGAGATATATTGGAGCACTGTCGGTTTTATAAACCTGTATTCCTTTAAGCTTGCCTGTATCCTGAATCTTCCATAGATTATATGTTTGGTCTCGTTACTAGATAGTAGCACAGACAATACTTAAAATAAAGTGTAGATATGTAATGCAACTAGCTAGGTTCCGTGGTGTAGTGGTTATCACGTCTGCTTCACACGCAGAAGGTCCTGAGTTCAATCCTCGGCGGAACCTTCTAATTTTTATATGTTGTTTTATTTATTTTTATTTGTGTCATTAGTAAGCAAGAAACTGGATTTCCACGAAGGTTTATCATAAATTTATTCACCATGTGTTCGATCGTATGTCGGTTGTATGTCATCACAAGTGTGTATATAATTAACATTAAACCATTTCAGCAACATGTCGGTTCCGTGGTTTACGACTGTTTTACGCTCAGAAGGTTCTGAGTTCAATCCTCGGCGGAAATGTAAAGATAATGTGGTCGAGCTTTAACTGATGTTGCAGTCCAACTCTTCAGAAAAATGATAACATTTCGCCGTAGATTGGCCACTGTTATACAAGGATTCGAAAGCAAAATAACTACTAGATTATGTCACGCGGCCGACAGAGAAAATGTTAGCATAGAGAAAGCATATCTCTATGTTACAATAGCACATGTTATATTGACAGGGAACTTTTTCTTTTATGAAAAGATAAGGTGCAAAATGCTGTTGGAAAAGTAATTACAGAATATATAAAAGAATAAGAATATAAAAACGTTCACTATTTTGCATTCCAAATGACAAAAATACACTACTGACGCTTACTTGTTTAAGAGGAAACATTGTTTGCATTCAGTTGCATTTCTCCTATTCAGTCTACTGGTATTTTACAGTGGTTAAGTACGCGATTACAGCAAATGTAGCTATCAGGGGATAGACGAAGCTTATACTACACATAGATACTATTCATATGTAAGTCGGTTCCGTGGTGTAGTGGTTATCACGTCTGCTTAACACGCAGAAGGTCCTGAGTTCAATCCTCGGCGGAACCTTCCTTTTTTATTGTTAATATTAATTATGTATTCATTTGTTCATCTGCTTACAGCATAACAAATTATCTAAAACTTCCGTAATAATAAGTAAATTACGAAACTAAAATTGTTGCCTCCTTAGGCAATACCCGTGTTCTCTTCTAATTCCGACCTGTAATCTTGTTTATGATATTTTACTATTCGTGATCTAAAGGAAAAAGTGTCTGACTTCGAATCAGAAGACTGCGATATCGGATATCGTCATGGTCAGTTATTTATTTTTTTTATTTCTCCTACAAAATGGAATCTACATTTGTTGTAATTGAAGAAATATCTTTTTAAAAAAGAGATTACTAGTTAACGAAGTATAACTCATAGATCATCTTCCAGAATGCTCAATGCTATTGTATGTTGTTGTGTTTTGTTTTTCTTTTCATGAAAGAAACAAATGACCACTCCTCAGGTTTATTGAATTTATTTTTGAATGTTGTTTAGTTTACATTTCATTTGTGTCGTTAGTTGACAATAGAAACTGGATCTCCGATAAAGTTTGTCATACATTTATTCATCGGTTTCTTGGGTTGTTGAATATTATTCATTATTCCCAGTACGTCAAGGCCAAGCGTTTCCTCGATGAGTCCAATAACATCATTAATTAAACTGGTAAAAACTCTTACAAAGATGCTAGTATATCACTTCTGTTACTTTGATATATGATAATTCGGTAAATATAAAAATGATGCCTGCATGTCTTGTTTTGATTAAACATGATATGCATGATATTAAACATTCTATGAATGTTGAGTATACTTGAAGAGAATATGCTCGTAAATGATTTGACAAATTCAACTTCTAGTTGTATATTGGGTATCTAGTATGCATTATCGTGTAAATATCAGCTGCAATTTCTTTCACTGAATAAATAATAATTTTAGCAAATGCGACTAACAATTTTGGTATAATTAGGGAAATTAACATAGTATTAGACACTTTCCCCTACATTTACATGTTTCTGTGTCACTGAGTCGCATGCTTGAAGGAAAACAGCGTGTCCCAGGTTTTATAATCACTGCAAACAATAAGTAAGGCAGGACAATGTATTTCAACAAAATATTGCTAATTTATAGTATAATCAACTTGAGAAAAGTAAAATCAAAATACACGTCTACGTGTTTGGGTATGTAAGAACTATGAACTATGCTATTAAAAAGACAAATGTGTACATTTAAATGTACGTTGCATAAGCTGTATGTCGAATTGTTCATACCGAGCTCTGTTTAAAATCTCTGACAAATTTATTCCCCAATCGAAGCTGTTGTAACATAATTGTACGTCGAACAGGTACGCGTCCGAGTACTACTCACCTTCCTTCTTACTAATGCGCAAACGGGATGCGCCGCGCAAATTATCGTGATCGTATTTAACATAATTAATGTTGCAGAGTATAGCGAAATGTACTTTTCATATGTTGTTTTGTTTATTTTTTATTTGTGAAGTAAGTTGGCAATAGAAACTGGATCTCCGTGAAGGTTTCAGCTAATATAAATAATTTCATTATTTTAATGTGAAACTGTAACCAAATTTTATAACAATCTCGCAATTAACAAATAAATTACGAAACCATACAAACTACATGTGTTCTGTTTTAATCCCACCCTGTAAACCTGTTTATGCTATATGATGTTGCATCATCTAATGGATAAATTGTGTGACTTCGAATCAGAACATTGAGACATGTGATATCGTGATACCTTTTAGATAATTATAATTTCTTTCATGAAAAAGGAATCATACATTTGTTCAATCAAAACATAAACTATTTAAAAGTACTAATTTAAGTAGTTTGCCATATCCAATACTTCGCATTATTTTATTGTATTGATTTTTTTAGGTTCATTTCAAGCTATTAGACGTTTATAAAAACACAAGGCAGCTTAACCCAAATTCTTGTGCTTTTCTGAAACATGGTTGGGCCCTACAATTTTAACTACAGAATTAATATTACCGGGTTACTCGTCTCCAGAGAGACTAGATCGAGGGGGCGATAATCATGGTGGTGTAATAATTTATGTAAAAAATAATATATACTACAGGAGAAGGCATGACCTCGAGATATACAAATTGGAATGTATTTGGATTGAAATTACCACTAACAATAAACAACACGTCTTGATAGGTACAATTTATAGGCCACCCAACGCGGACTTGGCATATTTCTCAATGATCGAGCACTCACTTGATTTGGCTAAAAGTTCAGGAATTCCCAATATTGTTCTCATGGGAGATTTCAATCTTGATGTGTTGTCGTCATCAAAACCATCATTTAGAAAGGTCGATAGCCTTTTAAAACAGTTTGGGTTTCATCAGGTCATCACCGAAGCAACACATTTTACAGAACAGTCAGAATCGTTAATAGATTGAGTCATAGTATCAAACGTTGATAATGTTATACACTCAGGTGTAATGGAACATTTCTTTCCACAAGATGTTCGATACCACTGTCCGATTTTTGTTCTACTTAATTTCACGACACCTAAACATAAATCGTTTTATCGAGAGATATGGAAATATGAACAAGGGGATTATGATAAGCTTCGTTCAGATATAGGACTATGCAGCTAGGACATGTGCAAAAATGAAGATATTGATGTATACACAACAAATGTCACGAATCGAATATTATACATTGCCAAAAATAACATACCTAATAAAATGATTAGAATTAACCCTAATGACTCTCCCTGGATAACTTCTGAAATTAAACGTAATATTAGAAAGCGTAAACGCCTTTACAGAAAAGCCAAAATTACACAATCTATGCACTGCTGGCAACGTTTTCGGTCTTTAAGAAACGAAATTATATCTCTTATTCGTAAATCAAAAACTTAATACTATAATAAAAAGGCCGAAAAGTTAAAACTTGTAAACCATCATCCAAAGAGTTTTTGGAAAGTTCTTAATTCATTTATACATGCCTCATCCAAGCAATCAATTCCACCACTCCTAGACCCCAGTACCAACAAGCCTACATCAAATGATTATGATAAAGCTAATTTACTCAACAATTTTTTCCTTAGTCAGACAGTTATTGATGACAACTATAAGCCCATACCATCAGACATAACCCAAATGAACAATACAATTGAGCACATATCATTAAATCCTCGGGAAGTAGAGGAAGTCCTGAAGTCATTACCATTAGGAAAAGCTGTAGGGCCCGATGGCCTAAACAATAAAGTATTAATTGAAGCATCTAAAGAATTATCTTTCCCTTTGTGTGACTTATTTAACAAATCATTACAGCTAAGTAAAGTACCCAGTGAATGGAAAGAAGCAAACATTACGCCAGTATTTAAGAAAGGTGACGCCTCTTTACCTATCAACTACAGACCTATATCACTGCTTAACACACTTGAAAAGGTGTTGGAACGTCTTATCTATAAACACACATTTAACCATCTTAAAGTCTGTCACTTCTTTACACCTCATCAATCTGGATTCTTACCAGGTGATTCACCTGTAAACCAGCTAACTTTTATCTATAATAACTGCTGCAAAGCCCTTGATGATGGACTGGAGGTTAGAACTGTATTTTTTGATATTAGTAAGGCCTTTGACAAAGTTTGGCATAAGGGTCTACTAACCAAACTGAGTTCTGCTGGGATAAAAGGCCGGCTCTTGTCCTGGTTTGCTGATTATTTGACTTTGCGGCGACAAAGAGTTGTTCTTCCTGGTGCTATTTCGGATTGGGTCACTATTAAAGCAGGTGTCCCGCAGGGATCTATATTGGGACAATGCTTTTTCTTATTTATATTAATGATGTCGTTGATGGTATTGAGTCCAATATTAATCTCTTTGCAGACGACACAAGTCTTTATTATATTTCTCAGGATGCAGAAACTGCTGCAAAAAACCATACAAAATGACATAAATAAAATAGGCGTATGGGCTAAAAAATGGCTGGTTAACTTCAACCCATCTAAATCAGAATCACTTATAATATCCCGAAAAAGAACATCAAACCATCCTCCTTTAGCAATGTACGGACAAACCATCCCTGAGGTAACTGAGCATAAGCATCTTGGCATAATCTTGACAAAGGATTGTTCATGGAACTCTCACATTAATTATATAAAATCAAAAGCTTGGCAGCGTGTCAACATTCTACGTAAATACAAATTTACACTGGACCGCAGGGCACTAGAAACTATGTATTTTTCATATATCCGACCTATTCTCGAATATGGTGATGTTGTCTGGAGCAATTGTGTAGGATATGAATCTGAACATCTAGAAAATATCCAAAACGAATGTGCTCGTATTGTTTCTGGCTCCACTAAACTTGTCAGTATAAATGCATTACACAGCGAGATCGGTTGGGATCCTCTTTCTGACAGAAGAAGAAATCACTGTTTAGTGTTGTTTTATAAGATACTGAATGGCCTTACTCCTGATTACTTGTCCTCATTAATCCCATGTAGCGTGTCGAATGCCCGATATCAGTTACGCAACAACTATAATGTTGCTGGAGTATTTGCACGAACAACTTCGTATTTTAATTCATTCCTCCCTTCTGTAATACGTGAGTGGAATAATCTATCACCTGATATACGTAATGCTCCAACACTAAATTCGTTTAAAGAAAAAATAAGTACAAATACAATTAAACCTCCGTTATACTTTTACACAGGAGATAGACGAGCTCAAATATTACACTCACGGCTACGAACAGAATGTAGCTCACTAAAACACCACCTCTTTCGTAAGGGAATTGTACCAAATCCACTCTGTATATGTGGTAGTGTAGAAACTAACCAACACTTCTTTACCGAATGTCCATTATACTCCCAACAAAGGCTAGCCATGTTCAAATCACTGGAAAACTACAACATCAATGTCGATACACTTTTATTTGGTAATGTTAACATGACCCTTAGTCAAAACTATGCTATTTTTCATACTGTTCAGAAATATATTTCTGATACTAAAAGATTTGAAGTGTACTATATCAACCAGTAGACACGGCAGACCCTTCCGTCTCTCTTTCTCTCTTTCTCTCCCTCTTTCTCTACCCCGTCTTTCCATCTCATTTATGTGTAAACTCTATATACCTGCATACTTCTCTTATTTAAATTTAGTATATTTATATTTGTCTAAAACTGTAAATTGAAACTGTTTTTCGAACGCCTAGTACTTATATTTTCTTGCAAAAGTATACAACCACTGTATTTACATGTTGTCTTGTATATTGATCTAAGGAAATGAACATTATAAGCTTTGCTTTCGTTCAAATCCTCTCTCTACTTGTATGTATAACCTGTGTTTGTGTACTGCAAATGTATTGTAAAATATGAGAATAAATATGTTTAAACTAACCCAAATTTACCTCTTCCACGACATTTTCAGCATTTTTGTTCTGTTCTTTTTTCTCTTTCTCTTGAAGTTGCAGTGGCATCCTATGTCAATATTGAAATTATTTTATTTGACAAAAAAATGGGATATAACTAATTTAAATTTAACCTAATAATGAAATGGCTGTATTTTGACAAACAATTGTTCAGACAAGTAAATAAGTAAAAATTCGTTTCAATAAACTCATCAATTGATAAATTATACATTACTGTACATCAGATAGAGTTTTTTAGCTACTCAATAAGCAGCTGCTGATTGAGTAACCAGATTAACATTATAATTAGAGAGTTGAAAATAGTCCCTTACTTCCTACACCTGTGATATAATATCTAACACTCCAGAAGGTACTGAGTTCAATACTCTACGGAACTTTATATTTTATATTTGATCAGTAACTCATAGTTTCCATGATGAAACATCAACAGTTACAACAAATATATTCATCTTGCATTAACTTAAAAAAATGTACATCGACAAAAATTAGTTCATGTATCTCCTTTTGCAGTTAATCAGGAAGACTGCATTTTAAACATTTCTGGAAGTCGAAATATAGCAGCTTGTAAAGACTACACAACAGTTCTAGACTGGAACTAGGCATGTTCTTATTCGGAGTCAGTTGAATTTATTGAGCCATGTAGCTGATTATGTATTGGGTTAAAATGATATATATAATTTTAGCAAAACTCAACCATTATATTTGGTTATCGTCTTAAACGTAATTCTGGAAAAGAGGAAAAATCTCAGAATTTAATAACATACAAATCATAATGTCGATCTTTTTAGTTTGTTAAAGATGGCATGCGGTGATGTGATTATGGTAAAAGCACTGAAAATACGTGTAAAGTGTATTTTAACTTTTTTTTTTAATTAAAAGGTAGATGCATTTTGTAAAAAAAACACTCAACTTTTCATCATTTACTAATCGCTGTTTCGACTCAATAGAGATTTCCGCCAAATAAAGACCTTTTTAAGATAACCACACGTTGTTTGCAATTTCTTCGATGTTATTTCAGTCACAAAGTTTTGGATATCACTTTGAACCTTAATTACCTTCAGTATGAAACAAAATCTCTACAATACATAAGCATAAAAGATAAACTTCTAAAATGTAACCTCCACGTTACCACTCTACCACTTGAGCTGATTCCCTTCGTGCGAAATATATTGAAAACCCAAACTAACGTAGCTTAAGACAAAGTAGACAACGATAAAATGATAAATCCTCTGCGGAACATTTACAGCTTTAGTAGTTTATCTTTTATTCAGTGCACTGTTGGATTCGTAGAATTGCTACAATAATATCCGAATAATAATAAAGATAAACCACCCCCACCCCGACCCCACCTTAAAGTTTTTTTTTTTTATGTTTTCGCATAATCTTAGCGTTGCATTAATCATGCAAGTTCAAAATTTAGGAAAGTTATTACTATTCAGTTAAAACTGTTGAAGTCAAGAAAGATAAATCTAGGTAATAGCGTAAGACGCAGTTGTATCCCTTGCATCAGGTTTCATAATAATTATGGTTGATTCAGTAAAGAGCTAAACGCGTGTTTTGTTTTAAAATAAAACAGTTCATGTGTGTTACATTGACACGTATGATACGTATTTATTTGTTTATAAAATACCCTTTGTTGACATTAAACAACTTTATTATGTTGACCTTATTTTATTATTTATAAACAAAGGAGATAAGTTAAAAAGACATAGAACAGGATTTTGAAAGAAATACATATACTCTACATATAATACAAAGCATACCTTTTATCAAAAATTTTCAGAGGGGTGTGGGTGTTAAGAAAAAAAATCCTTACTTTTTATTTTTTAAAGGAGAAACATTGTGGATACATAACAACAACATTAAATCATTGTATATTGAATAATTCAAAGTATACAAATACAATGCAAAAGCATATCTATGAGAAATATTTTGTTTGTTTAAGGACACGTTGTTCCTTCCTTGTACCTTTATTTCACAGAGACTAAGTATAGATAGTTTCCATCGACACTGATAAGACAGTTTCAGGCAGCCATCTTTGTGGGCAGAAGCTAATGCAGGCCGAAATCGGGAAATATGTGCTGTATTTAACTCGCCACTGTGTTTTTATTTTTCAGTCTATTTTACTGAATTTTATATAAAATTTAACAGCTTTTATAAAGTATTTTAAGTATCAAAACTATATTTTGATAGTTTAAAAGGTTAAAGAAATACAACCGAAAATGATACACTGTTCAATTTGTTTTAAGTATGAGCCAATAGCTTTATTTATTTCTGTGTATTAATTCTGTGTGCATTTATCAATTGTAAAAATATTGTATTCTTAAAAAATGAATTTCAAGAGCTTTCCAATGGTGTATAGCTTTTAATTTTCGGACCACAAATGAAGAAATTACAAGAAAATAAAATTTACCCTTCTATACAATTCATATGAAAATCCCTTGAAGTTACCCACAAAGATGGCTGCCAAGATAAGGGATTTTCACTGATGTGGAAACTATCTATTTAAGTACACGGTGGCGCCTGCCGCTGAAATATACTAACTTAAACTAGATGTGGGAAATATTTCATAATATCTTTATATTGATTCAATGACAACAACGTAAGTCGCTGCAATGTCGTTTGCAGCTTGTCTAGTTAATAACTGCGTAAAGTATGATAACCTTTGTGGGATAATGACTATTTTATATTCGTTTGTGTTGATGATTTATTTTTCTGCGGATTTTTCCGGTTAATATAGGAGCAAAAGAAGCAAAATGCGGAACACAAAATATAATGACCACGACGAGACTCGAACTCGCAATCTTCTGATTCGAAGTCAGACGCCTTATCCATTAGGCCACGCGGCCGATAATTAAACGTGTTACTATGGCACAAGTAAGCTCGCTGATGTTTTATATCAAAACATAACTTAAAGAAAAAATCGAAAGAAATGAACTGAAAATTAATAGTTTAATGCTTTCTGTTAAACGTTACTCTTCTAAATGGACAAGAACACTGAAAAAACATGGTGGTAGTAGTAGTGGTGGTAGTAGTAGTGGTGGTAGTAGTAGTAGTAAGTAGGAGTAGTAGTAGTAGTAGTAGTAGTAGTAGTAGAAGTAGTAGTAGTAGTGGTGGTGGTAGTGTTAGTAGTAGTAGAAGTGGTGGGGTTAGAAGAAGTAGTAGTAGTCGTGGTGGTGGTAGTAGTAGTGGTGGTAGTAGTAGTGGTGGTAGTAGTAGTGGTGGTGGTGGTAGTAGTAGTAATAGTAGTAGTAGTAGTAGTAGTAGTAGTAGTAGTAGTAGTAGTAGTAGTAGTAGTAGTAGTAGTAGCAGTAGCAGTAGCAGTAGTAGTAGTAGTAGTAGTAGTAGTAGTAGTAGTAGTAGTAGTAGTAGTAGCAGTAGTAGTAGTAGTAATAGAAGTAGTAGTAGTAGTAGTAGTGGTGGTAGCAGAAGTAGTGGTGGTGGTGGTGGAAGTAGTAGTGGTGGTGGTAGTAGTAGCTGTTGTAGTAGTAGTAGTAGTAGTAGAAGTAGCAGTAGTAGTAGGATTAGTAGAAGAAGAAGAAGTAGTAGTAGTAGTAGTAGTAGTAGTAGTAGTAGTAGTAGTAGTAGTAGTAGTAGTAGTAGTAGTAGTAGTAGTAATAGTAGTAATAGTAGTAGAAAAAGAAGAAGAAGTAGTAGTAGTAGTACTTATAGTAATAGTGGTGGTAGTGGTAGTCGTAGTAGTAGTAGTGTGTTGGTGGTAGAAGTAAAAGTAGTAGTAGTAATGGTGGTGGTGGTTGTGGTAGTGGTAGTAGTGGTAATGGTAGTAGTAGAAGTAGTAGTAGTAGTAGTAGTAGTAGTGGTGGTGGTGGTGGTGGTTAAGATCGTGGTAGTAGTAGCAGTCGTAGTGGTGGTGGTGGTAGTGGCAGTAGTCGTAGTAGTAGTGGTGGTGGTAGTGGTAGTTTTAAAAGTGGTAGTAGAAATGGTAGTGGTAGTAGTAGAAGTAGGGGTGGTTGTGGTGGTAGTGGTAGTGGTGTAAGTGGTGGTAGTTATGGTGGTAGTGGTGGTACTAGAAGTTGTGGGGGAGGAGGTGGTAGTGGTAGTGGTAGTTGTAGTGGTGGTGGTGGTCGTAGTAGTAGTGGTGGTGGTGGTGGTGGTGGTGGTAGTGGTGGTAGTAATAGTAGAGGCTTTAGTAGTAGTAGGTAGTAGTAGATGTAGTGCTAATAGTAAAAGTAGTAGTAGAGTGGAGGTAGTCTTAGTAGTAGTAGAAGTGGTGGGGGTGGAAGAAGTAGTAGTAGTAGTAGTAGTAGTAGTAGTAGTAGTAGTAGTAGTAGTAGTAGTAGTAGTAGTAGTAGTAGTAGTAGTAGTAGTAGTAGTAGTAGTGGTAGTTACAGTACTTATAGTGATAGTAGTAGAAGTAGACGCAATAATAATAGTGGTGGGGGTTGGGGTGGGGGTAGTAGTAGCAGTAGGTGTATTAGTAGCAGTAGCAGTAGTATTAGTAGTAGTAGTAGTAGTAGTAGTAGTAGTAGTAGTAGTAGTAGTAGTAGTAGTAGTAGTAGTAGTAGTAGTAGTAGTAGTAGTAGTAGTAGCAGCAGTAGTAGTTGTAGAGGTAGTTGTTGTTCGCATTGTTGTTTGTATTGTTATGGTTGTTGCTGTTGCTGTTGTTGTTGCTGTTGGTGGTGGTGGTCAAGTTCTTTGTGGTGGTATTGACGTTGTTGTTGGTTTGCGTGTTTTTTGTCATCGGAAAGGACAATAATTAGTAGGCAGATTCTATAGAAAAAAAAACTTATGTGATACTCTGACTCGATGATATGCGATGATGTCGTTTTTATAGCAATGCATTTACCTAGCTATGTCCGATTGTCGATTTCAAATGTTACTCGCACCTTTCGCATGAATTGCCAATCGATTTGTCAGCATAAAGTGTTAGCTTTCTGCAAAATCACAAAAGAAAACAAAAACATGAACCCAGATACGTCTGCACTATCACAATGGTTGTTTGTTTATTTGTTGTTGTTTTTTTTAATTATTTACTCAACCCTATATATTCTTTTGTGTCTTTAGAAATACAAATATGATGGCGTCAAAATACTTACGCTGTAATCCACAAAGGATGCATTCACACAAAAAACTGAGCAGTCGAAAGTATTTTAATTATACCCTGTTGTTCAATTGTATATAAGCTTTGTTGGTTTGGCACAGAAAGCCAATGAAAAGACCATTACACCTGCTGTATATGTAGGCGTATTTTATTTTATTTGCAAAGTATGAGAACTTTATGGATGATTCACGTACCCGACAGATTTATAAAAAAAACGAAAGTGCAAACACAAATAACCACGATTGGCATTTTGCCCGTAACACTCTGAATGGAAAATCATGGCCATAAATTGCATCGATATATTATAAAACTGTTAAGTAAAGCGATCCCAGCCTTCAGTGGAATTTACATTTGATGGAATGAAAAATGGCACGTTCAATAGGGATAAGAAATTAATGCTGATTTGGGGTCAATAAATTCATTTCACACGAGTGCGGGTTTTTTTTTAGAAAGGTATGGTAAACAGGTTTTGATACACGTGTGGAAAAAAACGATCACCCTTTTGACTGGGAATGCTTAACATTATAAAACTTTAAACAAGAAAGAGCTAGGATGAGAGACATTCAAGGCGCCATAGAGAGCATGCGCTTTAAACAAGAAGATGACTATCCTGGGTGGCAAACACTCTCTAACCCTGTCGATTAATTACATAAACACTTGGTAGTAATGAACCACAACTCTGATGGGAAGTAGAACAATTGCTATTTTCTTCGTTTTCCTTGTTCGCCGCTACATTTGTATTTACAAGCTGCATTACTAACCTCAATATGCTGAATTTCTTCTATTTAACAATACTTCGCCAAACTGCTGTGAATTTCTATAAATGCCAACTACTTTTTAAGATAGCAAGCTACACATAATTGTTGCAAGCTACAATGTTAAAAAACGGAATACTCAGTTCTTTTCTCAGATAAAGGTCTCAAAGAACAGCTGCGATTTCCCGTTATTGTCAGCTACACTTACGTCATCATAAAAATGCAATCCATAAGCTCAATAAACCTGCAGAAGATTCGCCACTTATGGAAACGTCGTTGATCAGAGTGGAGTTTGGTTTTGCTTTTAAGCAACATTATTAAGCATTATAAAACAAATCGACAAAAAGGGAACCAAACATTTGTTTCAATAGCATTAAACTGTAACTTTGTTGAACAAGGAGAATAAGGCCATGTTTATGCAACAAATTTAGATTCATAAGAATAATCAAATACCACCAACTCAGTAAAAATGAAAGAAGCTTAGTGAAAATATGAATTATTGCCATATATTTAGTGTAAAGTAAAAGGCTTAAAGACGTAAGGTAAAATTTAAACTCAACGGAATCTTGGTACGTGCTCTGATGCAGAAAATTTATCCAAAGGGTATGGACCTGTTATGTAGTATAATGTATATTTGAAATTCATGTAAAACACATTCAAATGTGGCGTATGGACCTGTTATGTAGTATAATGCATATTTAAAAATCATGAAAACAGACATTTAAATGTGGCGTATGGACCTGTTATGTAGTATTATGCATATTTAAAAATCATGAAAACACACATTCAAATGTGGGGTATGGACCTGTTATGTAGTATAATGCATATTTAAAATTCATGCAAAACACATTCGAATGTAGCGTATGGGTCTCTCATAGAAAACGGGAATTTTGATAAACTTTTGTGTATACTAATCATAGTTCAATGCGGATGTTCCGAACCAATTACCTTCCCATTGATGTAGGATATAAAGGAACCATCAATAAATGAAAATAATGAATGTGTTCTGTAAGGAATCATTGATGATTGGTCATGTAGATAAATATAATCGATAAATTGGCCATTTCATTAAGTGTCTTGCAGTCGCCTTTATAATCTTCACACCATCAAAAGACCGACCATTTATTCACTATATTAATTCCAAATCTATCTTCAATACAATGAGCAGTTTACATAATTTAAGCCTCCAGCCGATAAAACGTCGGATATTTTTTTTCTTTTTAAGTTTGTAAATACCGCATTTAATGTGGTCAAATCGAATGACCGTCTCGACTTTGATGCTTATATTTATTCTTTTCAACGGACTATTTACATCTGGTAATCTTCACACGGGGTGTATAATGCGGAAAGCTTTGGTCTTTTTTCCGGCCATTTTGATACACTTTATTTTATTTGCTTAAATATAGTGCGAAATCTGTAGATTTTTATTATTTGTTTGGAGATTAAATTTTGACAATAACAAAGGATTAATTGCTTTGATTTCTGTGAGTGTGCATTTCAACTTAATTGGCGCATAGTGACTGCCCCAAAGAATGGGGCCCATCAAAGAGCAACGGGTCCCGCGTAATATCTAATAGCTAGGAAATCTGTTAAGCAATCAGGGATAAAACCCGACTTCCTTTTGACGTAACATTGGTCAATATTTGTGGACACTCGTGTGCCCACATGGACACAGCTAGGGTCACGTTGTTATGCCACACACTGTCTGGATAGTGTATTAAGTGTTGACACTTCTTGAGGAAAATGTTTTATAAGTTAAATACTTTCTTATGGAAACGAAGTGGCCAACTAACGTTATAATAATAGCAGACAAAATAACTTGTTTCCAAATAAGTGAAGATACTGTTTTAAAATGCAACATGTGTTGTTTGTTTTTATATTGTTTGTATGTTGTTGTCTGTTCTTTAAAGGTAGGCCGTTTCTGAACAATTTTCAGTTTTACTGTATGATTTAACATTAAGACTACAGGTTAAATATAATGAATAATGATAATAATATATTAATATATATATATATATATATATTATTAAATATATGTTCTTTTAAAAAGGCTTGTATTATTACGATATTTTCCCCAACAATCTCCGTTGTTTTAAATGCATTACAATGTGAATATTTTCTAGGCAAAACAACGTTTATTCCGACGGTTCCAACGCATCCTGCATATCAATGTAGCAGACAATAAGATAAAGGTCAACGTAGCAGACGGTTGGTCTTGGTGAATGTTATTGTTTTTTAGAAACGAACCATGTATTTCAATTAACAAAATATCAATGTAGCAAATAACAACGAAGAAATCACGTAAGTAGGCAAAATAAAATATGTGATGATGATGATGATGATGATGATGATGATGGTGGTGGTGGTGGTGGTGGTGGTGGTGGTGGTGGTGGTAGTGGCGGTAGTGGTAATTAATATTTGCTTTTAAGCGCATGCTCTCTGTGCAATCTAGGATGTCACACAGCCTTGATCATTCGTGTTCCTAATTCGAGAAACTGTGAGTGAAACAGACAACAGACTTGTGATAAGTGTGCATCTTTGATGAGAGATACAAAATGAAAGCCTCTTTAGGAAAAAATCTGCCAGGTGTCGTTTATTTTTCAGAATAAAAAAAATGTCATCGTGACATTCCTGACAAGAGGTCCATGTCGATCCTTTGACATCCTTGTCAGTCACTTTCACCTTTTTTCAGTAATCCCGAAATTTTAATACGTGAACAAAAAAGAAGCGCCGTGAGTTACGAGTGGCATGCATTCTGATGCACGGCGTTGACCTTGCGACCCCGGGTGCCGGTGACAATTGACGGGTCATCCTCGGCCAATGGTTGCTAATTGATTTAAAGGGACATATTCATGAATCGGAATCCCGTCGGTTACCGAACAATGCCAAGAGCCATCTCAGATGCGATACCATATTGAATCCCAACGGAACAGGCTCCCAATCGTTAAAATCTGGCAAGTCATGCGGAGAGAAGTTTTCCATCATCTGCAATGGAGAACAAATGCAAATGTGCACCGCATTTAAATCTATTGATATGAAAGAGATAGAAAGAATGTAGCTCAAAAAGAAGTGAAAACTGATGTTCTAAAAAAAGGAAAGATCAAAGTGCAATGGCGTTAAATCTTATAGGATGAAAAGCTTTATTGGCATTAAGAAAGACTTGCGGCTGCGCTTTGATGTTTAAAATTAATATTGGGGGAAGCCAAGTGAATAATTGGATTCTGTGATAATGTCATTAAAGAATATACAAATTCGCACTTTTCTCAATTTGGAATATTATAATCTTCCACCTGTTGTAGGTATGAGCTAATAAACGATTGGCTTACAATAATATGGCCAGACTCCAGGGTGTTTGTTCGAATATTAAGTGAACTAACATATCGGAAAAGGGCTTATAACTTAAAAGGGGTTCCAAGCGGAAGTGTTATGTCCCGCGTTTTACCTGACGCAATACCTGCTGAATGTAGCCCCGGGTCCAGGAAACCGACCTTTACAGTGACTGTTGAAAATCGCATCTTCTTTAAACATATTGCCGGGTTACGACACATCGTTCTTCAGCCACTCGCCAGGGCTTTACAGGCACTTGTTTCAAAGTGATTTGAATAGCCTGTCCACTCATCCGCTGCCCCAGACTCCCTGTCGATGGTGGAATAATGTAAGTGTTCTCCGGTGGCCATAATCAAGCAGGAAAAACACCCGACGTTGCAAACGCAATGACAGTAATACTAGCATTAGAGACACAATAGGCGGCCAACAAAAAGCTTTGAAGGCCATCAATAAAATATGCTGCCCCCTCATTAACTGCTGAGCACCCCTCTTGTTAGACACGCGACAATTTTACGTCTTGCGTCCTGTGGTTTTACAAAAGATGCCATTGACTGTTATAAAACTGTACCAAGGCTCATTTATAGTGATGCAGCGTCTTTATCCTACGCCTGCTACAATTTTGTGGCATCATTTTTCAGTATGTTATAAGTGCATAAGTCGCATAAGTCGCAAAACCTGTTCACAACACAAATATATAATTTATAAGCAAATAGTGTAAATCCTGATCAGATATCTCCAAACGGAACATAACTGGTATAGATCTACATTTGTGTCTCAGGCTGGTCGATCCGTATATAGCAGGTTAAGAGATTAAATGCCCATCTGTCCAGTCTTGGCTTGTATAACCCTAGGAAATGACTATTCCTAAGGCGTGTCAACTGGCCGGCCTTTTATGGTGCATTATCTTTAGACCCCTGTGCATTTTAAATGGCGTGTATCCGTGACTGGGGAAAGGAAGCATGCTGACCTGCGAAAATCGCAACGTGCTAGAAAGGTCACGAGTGACTACGGGTCAACGTGCAGTTTGGACACGACGACGAAGCTTGGATTTCAGATTGTCGTCTCTCTATTTTAAGACTCACAACCGCCGCTTATAATAAGTATTTTTGTGACTTGGCAATAAGTGTTGAATAAAAGGGATTTGACAGAACATACTAGATAGCATTCATGCAAAGAATCAATAATTGATAATTTGAAGTAAGAAACTGGCCATGTACTAATAATGATATAATGATACAACGATATTGTGCCAGATAAAACTAGCTTCAACGGCACAAGACGTTCTAACCTTGAACAGCATAATACACTATCAACATAAACACACTACATTGTATATAAAATGACTGCCATGGGTAGTTTAATGAAAGGAAATGGTTTATCTGAGAATTAACTTATCAGTCCAACAATAGTGAAAATCTTGCTGGTTGTCTTAGCGATTTTGGTCAAACTTGCAAACGAATTGTAACAAGAATTTTGGTTTGTTTGATGTCAAAATTTAATGAGCTTTCAGCTCCCATAGCAAATAAAGATATGTATCTGTGAAATACAAAAACTGTGGTGTTGGTGTTGTTGTTGCTGTTGTTGTTGTTGTTGTTGTTCAAGGTTTTCGGTGTTTGGATAACGGCTTAAAATATTTTAATCTGTTTGTCAACAACTTACTGCTCCGGTAACCATTTATACATGGCTAAAGCACTGCAATCAAGTAAATGTGACACTAAAAGCGAATTGATGAGTACATCACACATCGAACCAAAACGTTCCGCATTTCATATACGTGAATTTGTTATTGTTGCGTCAATACCAAGCCAATCACCATATTGTTTTTGGTTGACGTATACACGTGACGTATATTCCCGCAGGCTCAGTTGTTGTTATATTAGGTTGTTACCGGCTATAGACAGATTTAAAAACGCCACAACTCTTTTGATTTTAATGTAATAACCAGAGGTGCTATTTGAATCTAATAACCAGAGGTGCTATTTGAATCTAATAACCAGAGGTGCTATTTAAATCTAATAACCAGAGGTGCTGTTTGAATCTAATAACTAGAGGTGTTGTTTGAATCTAAAAACCAGAAGTGCTATTTGAATCTAATAACTAGAGGTGCTGTTTGAATCTAATAACCAGAGGTGCTATTTGAATCTAATAACCAGAGGTACTATTTGAATCTAATAACTAGAGGTGCTGTTTGAATCTAATAACCAGAGGTGCTGTTTGAATCTAATAACTAGAGGTGCAGTTTGAATCTAATAACTAGAGGTGCTGTTTGAATCTAATAACCAGAGGTGCTGTTTGAATCTAAAAACCAGAAGTGCTATTTGAATCTAATAACTAGAGGTGCTGTTTGAATCTAATAACTAGAGGTGCTGTTTGAATCTAATAACTAGAGGTGCTGTTTGAATCTAATAACCAGATGTGCTGTTTGAATCTAATAACCAGAGGTGCTGTTTGAATCTAAAAACCAGAAGTGCTATTTGAATCTAATAACTAGAGGTGCTGTTTGAATCTAATAACTAGAGGTGCTGTTTGAATCTAATAACTAGAGGTGCTGTTTGAATCTAATAACTAGAGGTGCTGTTTGAATCTAAAAACCAGAGGTGCTATTTGAATCTAATAACTAGAGGTGCTGTTTGAATCTTATAACTAGAGGTGCTGTTTGAATCTAAAAACTAGAGGTGCTGTTTGAATCTAAAAACAAGAGGTGCTATTTGAATCTAATAACTAGAGGTGCTGTTTGAATCTAATAACTAGAGGTGCTGTTTGAATCTAATAACCAGATGTGCTATTTGAATCTAATAACCAGAGGTGATGTTTGAATCTAATAACTAGAGGTGCTGTTTGAATCTAATAACCAGAGGTGCTATTTGAATCTAATAACCAGAGGTGATGTTTGAATCTAATAACCAGAGGTGCTGTTTGAATCTAATAACCAGATGTGCTGTTTGAATCTAATAACCAGAGGTGCTATTTGAATCTAATAACCAGAGGTGCTATTTAAATCTAATAACTAGAGGTGCTGTTTGAATCTAATAACTAGAGGTGCTATTTGAATCTAATAACTAGAGGTGCTATTTAAATCTAATAACTAGAGGTGCTGTTTGAATCTAATAACTAGAGGTGCTGTTTGAATCTAATAACTAGAGGTGCTGTTTGAATCTAATAACCAGATGTGCTGTTTGAATCTAATAACCAGAGGTGCTATTTGAATCTAATAACCAGAGGTGCTATTTAAATCTAATAACTAGAGGTGCTGTTTGAATCTAATAACTAGAGGTGCTGTTTGAATCTAATAACTAGAGGTGCTGTTTGAATCTAATAACTAGAGGTGCTGTTTGAATCTAATAACTAGAGGTGCTGTTTGAATCTAATAACTAGAGGTGCTGTTTGAATCTAATAACCAGAGGTGCTGTTTGAATCTAAAAACCAGAAGTGCTATTTGAATCTAATAACTAGAGGTGCTGTTTGAATCTAATAACTAGAGGTGCTGTTTGAATCTAATAACTAGAGGTGCTGTTTGAATCTAATAACTAGAGGTGCTGTTTGAATCTAAAAACCAGAGGTGCTATTTGAATCTAATAACTAGAGGTGCTGTTTGAATCTTATAACTAGAGGTGCTGTTTGAATCTAAAAACTAGAGGTGCTGTTTGAATCTAAAAACAAGAGGTGCTATTTGAATCTAATAACTAGAGGTGCTGTTTGAATCTAATAACTAGAGGTGCTGTTTGAATCTAATAACCAGATGTGCTATTTGAATCTAATAACCAGAGGTGCTGTTTGAATCTAATAACTAGAGGTGCTGTTTGAATCTAATAACCAGAGGTGCTATTTGAATCTAATAACCAGAGGTGATGTTTGAATCTAATAACCAGAGGTGCTGTTTGAATCTAATAACCAGATGTGCTGTTTGAATCTAATAACCAGAGGTGCTATTTGAATCTAATAACCAGAGGTGCTATTTAAATCTAATAACTAGAGGTGCTGTTTGAATCTAATAACTAGAGGTGCTATTTGAATCTAATAACTAGAGGTGCTATTTAAATCTAATAACTAGAGGTGCTGTTTGAATCTAATAACTAGAGGTGCTGTTTGAATCTAATAACTAGAGGTGCTGTTTGAATCTAATAACCAGAGGTGCTGTTTGAATCTAATAACCAGATGTGCTGTTTGAATCTAATAACTAGAGGTGCTGTTTGAATCTAATAACCAGATGTGCTGTTTGAATCTAATAACTAGAGGTGCTGTTTGAATCTAATAACTAGAGGTGCTGTTTGAATCTAATAACTAGAGGTGCTGTTTGAATCTAATAACCAGAGGTGCTGTTTGAATCTAATAACCAGATGTGCTGTTTGAATCTAATAACTAGAGGTGCTGTTTGAATCTAATAACTAGAGGTGCTGTTTGAATCTAATAACTAGAGGTGCTGTTTGAATCTAATAACCAGAGGTGCTGTTTGAATCTAATAACTAGAGGTGCTGTTTGAATCTAATAACTAGAGGTGCTGTTTGAATCTAATAACCAGATGTGCTGTTTGAATCTAATAACCAGAGGTGCTATTTGAATCTAATAACCAGAGGTGCTATTTAAATCTAATAACTAGAGGTGCTGTTTGAATCTAATAACTAGAGGTGCTGTTTAAATCTAATAACCAGAGGTGCTTTTTGAATCCCTAACATTTTTGTGGTTTTAGTTTTAATTAATTGAAAAAGCATAGCTGCCTTTGACAAACGACTCTAATTCATAATAATTTATTTCATCCCATTTTCGTTTCAGTTTTTTAAACATGCACCTGTTGTTTGTTTTTGTGTTTTTCTTTGTTTGTTTATTTTGTGTTTTTCTTAGTGACGCTGGTTGTCTCTTCACATCTAAAAAAGTATCATGAATGACGCATTTCACTATCACAAATCATTATGTTTCCCTTGTTAACCATACATCGTTATCGCCTTGAAACAAAATCATAATTCTCAATACAATCAAGTGAAGGGGCACTTGCTGTGAAAGAATGACACTGGACTCGCCTAAAAACAAGGGCTGGGCAATATTTACTTATAGGTTTACAGCTTGGCGCGTCGAACCAAATCCCACTAGAGCTGTTCAATACTTATTATATATCAGGCTAAGACCCTTTAGCGTAGCGACAGAGGACTGTTTCTGTACGAATGAAAGTGCTGTCAAGTTACCCCTTAAGCTGTTATGTGTGTCAATATTCCATACTGTTTTAGTTATAAAATACATATAAATTAGTATAAGTCAAATACTTTTTAAATCATGTCAGCAGCAGATAGCGGTCCCACCCAGATAAATAAAGTTAACTGTTATCCATATCCGGTAGGACCGTATTAGGCTTGGGTTAGAAGTGTAGGTTCGGATCAACCTGTTTCCACCGGACGCAGGTAGATCAGAATCTGTCCTGCAGTCTTCCGCAACATGTCTTGTTTACTGCATGTAGCACTAAGCACCAACAACGATTTTGCTGGAGTTTTTAAGACACATGAAAAGGGTTAAGGCTTACATTAAATCGGAGTGTTGACTGAGGTACTTACTAGTCTATCCTCCAATAAACCGTGGGAGGGGCACCCTGAACTTGACCCAGGGCTCGGCAAGGACTGTCAACACCGGCCGACTATTTACACATAATAATTGTCTATTTACAATACAAGTTTTCTTCCCATCACTTGTTTAGACTTGGTAGATAATCATTAATATGTAAAGATTTCTAAATATATATATTATAGGTCAATAGTTATAGGTCAACCCGACACAATTATGGCCATTAAAATGACTTCAAGATTTTATTAGTGGATGATGATAGCTAGACATATATCTGGGTAGGACCACCTACGCAACGTAGGTCAGGACATATTTACATAAATCGTTTAGCACCGACAGTCCTCGATCCTAAGTGAATATTTTAGCACCGATTGTCTCAATCCTACGGGGATCGTTTAGCACCGACAGTCCTCGATCCAAAAGGAATCGTTTTGCACCGACAGTCCTCGATCCCATAGGAATAGTTTAGCACCGACAGTCCTCGATCCCATAGGAATAGTTAAGCACCGACAGTTCTCGATCCCATAGGAATCGTTTAGCACCGACAGTCCTCGATCTCATTATAATCGTTTAGCAACGACAGTCCTCGATCCCAAAGGAATCGTTTAGCACCGACAGTCCTCGATCCTATTGGAATCGTTTAGCACCGACGGTCCTCGATCTCTTGAAAAAGACACACACCGTTTGAACACCGACGTACATCTTTGCGCAAAACTTGTAATGAAACGTTTCTCTACAGGTATTTTTGGAGAAAAAAAAGACATAGTCCAGTACGTGTAGTGTTTGAATGAATATACAGTCAAACGCCGGTCGCTCGAACACCCACCAGTACGTGCAGTGTTTGAATGAACATACAGTCAAACGCCGGTCGCTCGAACACCAAACAGTACGTGCAGTGTTTGAATGAATATACAGTCAAACGCCAGTCGCTCGAATACCCAACAGTACGTGCAGTGTTTGAATGAATATAAAGTCTAACGCCGGGCGCTCGAACACCCACGGGGATGATTTTCCAGAATAAGCGAGCCTGGAGTTGGAGGGAAAGGGAAGATCATTCACAAACCAGTTCGTCAACTGTTTTTCATGAACAAATTGCGATATATATATTTAATGTCAGCAAATTGTCTGTACATATCTTGATATTGATTCTTATTGATAATGATATTTCCTTTAGACATGTTTTGTTTTAGTTTTGTGATCACGATTTGAAAATATATACAATCATGTCACAAATTGCTTTGATAAAACAACATATCATGTGTACGTGATAAACCTATCAATGAAGTTGAAAACATTACAAATAGGTTAGGTATTTTAAATTACAAAAGTTGAAACCAACAAAGAAAAAAACAGACCCTTAATCAATTCATCCTATTTTCGAAAAACAGCAAGGTCAGATTAAATTTCCGTCACAACATTGACAGTCACGTGACAAAATCAATACTAATTCGTAATTGTGGTCTATGGGATGTTTGTTTTACAGAATAACTTGAGATGAAGAATTACTGGGGTTGATATATGAGACTAAACTCGACCTTGAGTTGGAAAACAGATAAACAATCTGGACTGCAACGACGTTGTAACGAAATTGTACACAATTATCAAGTATTATTGATTTTTTTTGCTGGATCAAAAATAAAAATCTTCTATAAATCTCTTTCTACAAACAATTATACATGTAAACATGTTTTAGGACTTTAAATGGAATGTTGACAATGCGAAAAATGACCCTGGACTTGACTTACATATTCGTAGAATAAACAATATGTACTTACGAGATTAATGACTCTATGGAAGGTCTTGTGACCAAAGACGATTATAACCTAAACGTTTAGGTAGTGTACCCAAACAAGGCTCCTGCTGAAATTATACGTAGTATGTTCCTACCTGCCACTTTCTGAAAAAGAAAAGCCTTATAAAAACGGGCAAATGTGATTCTCAAAGCCATATAGGTAGCATAATATAGGTAACATACTTACTAATGTACCATTGATTGCAACGGAAAGCCATTTACAAAAGATAATACTTTTTGTAGTTGCATGCGTTTTGATTATATTATGGTGTGAATAGAACAGAAGATTAAGGACAATAAATAAAACTGAGACAGTTTTCTAATGTGAGAATGACTTTAGTGGTAGTGGCAAAGTGTGTTAATTGGACTTTCAATGTTTGTCCAGGGTCAACTTGCCGCCTGTTGACCCGCCATTCTTTGTGTACAGTTCTTTAATCTCCTGTGAAAAAATAAAAAGAGACCCCATTGCTATTTTGAAATTTTGTTGTAAAGTTAATAATTTGCTTTTATTTTCTATACATTAACGGAAAATTGTATGGATATGTATTTCAGTTTGAATCACCTAAAAACCAAGCATTTTTTTTTTTTTTTTTTTTTTTTTTTTTTTTGACATTATTAGTTTTGTGTGGGGGTGGGGGCAGGGGGTCTTCTTTTAATCAGAAATAAGTGTGTAGTAGTGATATGAAAACAAAGGCTTTTGTAAAATATATTTCCTGAATTTATCAGGAATACTGTGAAATACTGTTTATTGATGTTCCTCACGTAAGTGAAAACTGAAGCACAACACTCGAAACATTATTACAGAACTTGTATTTCCAATCTGAGCCACGCTCCACAGTTTGCTATATTTAAACTAAAAAGGCACTTACTTTCGAGATCATGTTATATCATCACCCAGGCCATCCGCCCTGACATCGGTATCTATTTTAGCAGAAAATCCTATAGCGCGTATTTATAGATTTGGAAAGAATGGGCATTTAGATATAAAGTATTTTCGCTTATGATTGTCTATCAATTAAAGTATGTTCAAAATAGTATGGTTTTGTTGCGTAAAATCACTACCCGGAAGTCTATCCGTCAGCCATTTTGGCACTGCTACCTTATGACGTCACTCACCTTGGCGTGTAGTTGTTGCTAAACGCGAGAAGCGCCTAAGTATAGTTAAAATTAAACTAGCGGGAATGTTCAAAAGCCTAAAATTCATTAATATTATGCAAGAAGCATTGTTTAAATTTGTTTATAGAATTGGAATATTCTTTATAATCTAATAACAGAACTTACAAAAGATGTTTTCAGTTACCGTTTTAAGAAGTCATTGATGTTTGTTTCATACACTTACTGTGTGCATGCACGATTATGATTGGGTTTCCTTTGGGTACCTTCCCCCTGTTCTCACAGCACACACGGATTTTATGTGCGTATATCCTGTATAATCTACGTTACCGACCTTTTATTAAATTCGTTGTATTGGGTAATAATACATTTATATTTAATAATATCGCAAATATTTTATATTTTGTTAAGGCCCTGTTATAAATAGAAATAATTTAATCTGATTGCACTATTTTCTTAATTTCTTTGTTCAGTCCTTGTTACCGCGGTATAATTATGATTAAAGTTAAGTCCATTTTTGTTCACATATTTATAAAAGCCCGTAAAGCAAGTCTCTAGCCAGTGTTGAACGTTTTCCAGTGGTGGCTGAACGTAGAACCACAGCAAGACTCCCATCGGAACCGACACAGTGCGGTACCAGCGCAGGACCCGCTTATAACTTCCGACCTCGATCGCCCCTTAGTAACCGAAGCAGGGACCCGGTCCGCGACAAGTTTTTATTTGGACTTAAGCTTGAGTTTATGCATAAATTATGCCAAAGGACCTCAAAACAGGGTTAAGGTTTGTTAACTGTCATATACAACCTATAAGGATAGTGTAAAACATTTTCATATATCACCTTTAAGGATAGTATAAAACATTTTCATATATCACCTTTAAGGATAGTATAAAACATTTTCATATATCACCTTTAAGGATAGTATAAAACATTTTCATATATCACCTTTAAGGATAGTATAAAACACTGTTATATATCACCTTTAACGTTAGTGTAATTCATTGTCATAAATCATCATTAGGATAGTGTAAAACATTGTCATATATCACCTTTAAGGATAGTGTAATTCATTGTCATAAATCATCATTTAAGATAGTGTAAAACATTGTCATATATCACCTTTAAAGATAGTATAAAACATTGTCATAAATCATCATTAAGGATAGTGTAAAACATTGTCATATATCACCTTTAAGGATAGTGTAAAACATTGTCATATATCACCTTTAAGGATAGTGTAATTCATTGTCATACATCATCATTAAGGATAGTATAAAACAGTGTCATATATCACCTTTAAGGATAGTGTAATTCATTGTCATATATCACCTTTAAGGATAGTGTAAAACATTGTCATATATCACCTTTAAAGATAGTATAAAACATTGTCAAATATCACCTTAAGGATAGTATAAACATTGTCATATATCACCTTTAAGGATAGTATAAAACAGTGTCATATATCACCTTTAAGGATAGTGTAAAACAGTGTCATGTATCACCTTTAAGGATAGTATAAAACAGTGTCATATATCACCTTTAAGGATAGTGTAATTCATTGTCATATATCACCTTTAAGGATAGTGTAAAACATTGTCATATATCACCTTTAAAGATAGTATAAAACATTGTCATATATCACCTTTAAGGATAGTATAAAACATTGTCATATATCACCTTTAAGGATAGTATAAAACAGTGTCATATATCACCTTTAAGGATAGTGTAAAACATTGTCATATATCACTTTTAAGGATAGTATAAAACAGTGTCATATATCACCTTTAAGGATAGTATAAAACAGTGTCATATATCACCTTTAAAGATAGTATAAAACAGTGTCATATATCACCTTTAAGGATAGTATAAAACAGTGTCATATATCACCTTTAAGGATAGTGTAAAACAGTGTCATATATCACCTTTAAGGATAGTGTAATTCATTATCATAAATCATCATTAAGGATAGTATAAAACATTGTCATATATCACCTTTAAGGATAGTGTAATTCATTGTCATAAATCATCATTAAGGATAGTATAAAACATTGTCATATATCACCTTTAAGGATAGTATAAAACATTGTCATATATCACCTTTAAGGATAGTATAAAACAGTGTCATATACCACCTTTAAGGATAGTATAAAACAGTGTCATATATCACCTTTAAGGATAGTGTAATTCATTGTCATAAATCATCATTAAGGATAGTGTAAAACAGTGTCATATATCACCCTTTAGGATAGTATAAAATATTGTCATATATTACCTTTAAGGATAGTATAAAACATTGTCATATATCACCTTTAAGGATAGTGTAATTCTTTGTCATAAATCATCATTAAGAATAGTGTAAAACATTGTTATATATCACCTTTAAGGATAGTGTAATTCTTTGTCATAAATCATCATTAAGAATAGTGTAAAACATTGTTATATATCACCTTTAGGATATTGTAAACATTGTCATATAAATTATCACCTTTAAGGATAGTGTAAAACATTGTCATAAATCAGCATTAAGGATAGTTTAAAACATTATCATATTTCATCCTTAGGATATTGTTAACATTGTTATACATCACCTTTAAGAAAAGTGTAAAACATTGTCATATATCACGTTTAAGGATATAGCAAACATTGTCATATATATCACGATTAATGATATAGCAAACATTGTCATATATCACGTTTAAGGATATTGTTAACATTGTCATATATCACCTTTAAGGACAGTTGTTAACATTGCCCATGCCCGAGATATTGTGGCTTTAACAAATTCGAACGGACGGTAAAACAACAATATGGAGGAATTTTTTCCTTTTATTAAAACCTACTTATACACAAACATGCTTTTTGTAAAGTATTTGTAACAAATGTTACAAATGTAATTTTTCGGTACATTATAATAAACGATAATATAACTTTTAGATAATGCATACATCTAAAATAAGTGATTATGCATAATGATTAATATGTTGAATTTTAATTATTATGCTAAACTAATCGTTTATTGTGCGGTAGACATCAGTACAAAGACAAATATATAAATATTATATCATTCTATACATCGACGGTGACTTCACTTGATCACCTCTTTATTATGACACTTCACAGCTAGCCGATTAAGGGGATTTGTGTTTCCGCATTGTAAAATAGTTCCGCTATAAATAAAATATATATATTATATTTTACTTTACTTTTACAAACGAACAATTATAAATAATATTCAATAACATTACTGCACACACACACACACGCATCATCGTCTTTGTGTAGAACGTTTTAATGTCAGAAATATTTGAAAGTACTCCTTGCCTATAATTCTTTGAGCGCTTTTACACAGGCTGGTCGTTCAATCGGAAGTTGAATGATTAAAAAAATATATAAAATACAATTCTTATTGTGTCGAAGCGATGTAAAAAGCGAGAAAATAACAACAAATCAACAAGACTTATTGTAAGAAAACAAGGACATAAATAAAACCCGCTGGTAAGCAAAATACTTATCGGAAAATGCAGGTATCAATCCTGGTACCTCTAACGTGCAAAACGCGCGCGTTTCTTCTTGGGCTCATCTCCCGTTAGATGATGTATACCACAAACAAGTTATAGATCGACGATGGATTTATGCTTTTTCTCGCAGCGAGCTGTGCTATATCAAAAATGAACATGGCTGTCATATGTCTTACAAGATGGGGAATCTGGAATTCCATTGTACATATTGCATCTTGTAATGGTGTGTTTGTTTGTTTGTTTGTTTGTTTGTTTGTTTGTTTGTTTGTTTGTTTGTTTGTTTACTTCATTCGGTAATCCAGAGAGGTGTACTTAAAAAAGATTTAGTGCTGCCTTTACTATGCATAGCATGCCCTTAACACAAGGTTTAATGCCACACACAGTCACGGTCATCCTGACACAGTGCCGATGAGTTGTGGATCTTCCCTTATATTTTGCGAGCGTTGTAGACGGGGGCTATTCAACTGCATGTACTGTGTGTACGACTTTTAATGTCACGGCTTTGAACACGGAGCCTGACGTTTCTGCAACCGACGCTCCAGATCGCTTCCAGGTCCGGTGTCATGCTGCACTATTCTGCGGAATTAGGGCAACACGTGTTATGAGAATTTTTATTAATTTTCCTTATAAAGAGCATTGCGGCACAACAATTTAAATATTTTTACTAATGCTTTCTCGTAATAATGATATTACCAAGCACATCAATATTACATCCAACACTAGCACTGGCGTTAGACTGCCAGACAGTAAATGTTTTCAACTAACACTATAATAGTTACCATCAATCACCACAAAATGGCGTCATCAGCATTTACAATAGCGCATAAAACGTACAAGCGGAAATGGCGCTAATTTCATCATGATGATGATACATAAATGTGTAAAACAGCATTTGTCGATACTTATCGGCGAGACAGACACACAGATAGACACAGACATACATGCATACATAGGCATACAGGCAGATGTACTCAGACAATCAGCTGAACAGTCAAAAACGCACCGTCAAATAGAGACGGAAAGATATACAGAAACACAAACACAGACAGATTAACACATTCAAACTCAAACAGAAACAGTCAAACACAAATAAACAGACAAGATAAAAACGAAGGAATAGACAAAGACAAACTGATAAAGACAGAACAGAAAAACAAACAGACAGACAACTTAACGGACAGACGCATGTGGATAGAAATGCAGAGAAAAACGGAATATGGACAGATAGACAAACGGACAGACACACACAGACAGTGTAAAAAATACGGACGGACGGACATACATTGTATATGACAAACAGACATACGGACATAAAGACAAACGAAAATACAAACAGACGGACAGACGGACAGACAGATGATTTACTGAATGGATAAATTAGTCGTGTTCCTATTTTGCCCATCAAAGTGCTGTTACCCAACATTGCTATTAATAGAACAAGCACTTGTATAAAGTTCGCATGTTCTACAAAATAAATGCTTTATTATTGTCTAGACTATAAAGGTCTTCTTGTCTTTATTGACGTCAGTAACCGTTATATGATAATCAATAGCATATATTAAATTTATTCAAACAAGTTATACTGTTCAGGTATTCAAATTAATATTTTTGTTGCTCGTCAATTCCATCATGCTTTTAAAAACAAACTGCAAACTGATGCCTGTTAATTGAATAATCCTATTGAAAATCGCTGATAAATATAACTCACATTCATTTGATCGCAAGTTTTTCGTATTATCAGGTGCAGGAAAATTGCAATAAATCTCAAATTTCCAATCATGACGTGTTGCATCCGACAACGTTGACAAAACGATCAAACATAATTGTGAATAAACTAAAGGTGTCAGAACAGGCTGACATAGGTAGATTGGCTCAATAAACAAATTAGAGATACCGTTTTAAAGTACGCTAATGTGATTTGCAAAAAAAAAAAAATGATAAATATTTTTAAGATCAATAAACCCACGCAATGATCGGGGGATTTTATTTTGGCACTTTGGATTACGTTTCTTCCGCCTCATTGCCTTGTATTGAAGAAAAGTATTTCCAGTTTAAAAAAAAAACTTGAATACACTAAAGTGCAGTAAGCTTCGCGAAAGCACTTTTAAAAGACATATCTCTCAGTTGATTCATGTGTCCATAAGAAGACATTTGAAAACGCATCGCAGAAATATAATAGAACTTTATACCTTGTTCACTTTTTAACTTTTATAACAACGATCTGCATGTAGATGTTCACTTTCAAAAACACTCTGTTGGTGACCGAGTAAAGTTTAAACTTCTCAGGCCGTTCTTGCAACAAAACATTGGCGAGTTATTCCGATTGCATAAAATTAAAAGTAAAAGAATATTTATGAACTAAAGTAAATTGCAGTTGTCTGTACAGCCAAACGGTAAGAGAGCTTACATTCCAGACTCCATGCCATTTGTTTGAACCCCGCAAGCTTTTATATATTTTGATTTTAGTTAAAATAATGATTGCGTTGATAATATTTGGTTCTGTTCCATGTGTTAATTAAACAGTTTATACATTTTGATAACCTTGTAAAAGTACATCAACATAACGGACAGAATCTTTATGCTCTAGGAAGTCACATGGAAACATGTGAAGTTCATGTTTCATATAGAAAGATAGATGACACTTTTATAGACATGTGTAACGTTCCGCGAAATCTACTTACATCGCATGGTTGGCATCTATAAAACAAACTTAGATTTCATAAACCTACCCATACAACTTTTATTAAAAGACGATTGGTAACGCTTTAATGGGACCTGAAAATAAATAAAAGTCAATTCAAGGACCTGTTTTAAAGACGATTATGTCTTTGTACATATTTGATATGCTTCGGTATCTTGTTTT
>CM017556.1:49047984-49057984 GCA_007844125.1 Sinonovacula constricta | reverse complement strand
GCTACGATGTATGTTAAGCTGATAAAGAAAAACAAGGCAAATGTGTTCATATTGCTTAACTAGACAAAAACTATCACGAATAAACAATAAAAATCTAGGTTCCGCCGAGGATTGAACTCAGGACCTTCTGCGTGTGAAGCAGACGTGATAACCACTACACCACGGAACCGACTTGTTATCTTCAAAGGCATTCATGTTCATCTTGACATAAGATAGCTCGCGGCCTCAGATAGGTAACATGCATCATACATTCATCCTTATTTTGTCATTGGTATTCCAACTTCTGCAACGGGGGATTAGCTCAAGTGGTAGAGCGCTCGCTTAGCATGTGAGAGGTACCGGGATCGATACCCGGATTCTCCAATTATGTTTTTTTGATACTTTAAATTTTGTTTGTATTCAACCAAGAGTTTATTTTCAGCATGTTTGAATAATTTTGACGATTTCTGCATACATCTCACCACCACAAAATGGACAAATTGACGTTTTACAACTATTTTGGGTGAAAACAGATGCAATTGAAAGTCTGTGTAAATTGCAAGGCCCACTACGTGACAGCTGAAACATCTCATTCCGACCAGGACTCTCATGCACGTGGTGAAAGATAGATTTAGAAAATAGAGACTTATATAATATGCACGTACCATAAAGGTGACCTTGAACAAAAGACATAAATTAATGTGCACCGTTTCCTTTTGTCTTTCCTCTAACGTATCGCTATCGTTATATAACAATGGTCTATGGTCGGCTCCAGGTACGGGAGGCCCCGGGTTCGATCCCGGGCCGCGACATACCAAAGTCGTTAAAAATGTTAGTGGTATTTCTCCCTTCCTAACGCTCAAGCAAATATAAGGGTAGTTCCACGACTGGTTGGCCCGGTGTCAGGATAATGTGACTGGGTGTGGTATCATGCCAGGTGTTCACGGCATGCTATACACAGTGAAGGCAGCACTATATCTGCTTCAAGTGGACAACGTCTCCAGATAACTGAAATACTGTTGGTGGGACGATAAACCCAATAAACAACAACAGCAATGGTCGATGCAAAAGCTCTGTCGATAAGTTTATAGTATTGATAGCAACGGCCGCGTGGCCTAATGGATAAGGCGTCTGACTTCGAATCAGAAGATTGCGAGTTCGAGTCTCGTCGTGGTCAAATTCATTGTTTGTAAACAAACCCTTTTGTTAATAAACCCATTGCGGAAACGTTGCAGATGATTTCTTTCATGAGTTTAATCTCATTTTCCTTTGACAAAGTCAATGCAGAACTATTCCATGCACACTATATCTTAAGCTTCGATTCACCATTGATTTTTAAATGTGTTTGTTTGCTATGATGTATGTTAAGCTGCTCACAAAACAAGGAAAATGTGTTTTTCTTGAGTAACTGGTCAAAAATAATCATGAGTAAATGAAAAAATATAAAGGTTCCGCCGAGGATTGAACTCAGGACCTTCTGCGTGTTAAGCAGACGTGATAACCACTACACCACGGAACAGACTTGTCATCTTCAAGGGCAATCATGTTCATCTTGACATAAGATAGCTCGCGGCCTCAGGTAGGTAACATGCATCATACATTCATCCTTATTTTGTCACTGGTATTCCTGTCACAACGGGGGATTAGCTCAAGTGGTAGAGCGCTCGCTTAGCATGTGAGAGGTACCGGGATCGATACCCGGATTCTCCAATGATTTTGTTTTTACTTTGAAGTATTTTCTATCCAAACACGAGTTTATTTTCAGCATGTTTTGAGTAATTTTGACGATTTCTGCATACATCACACCAACACAAAATGTACAAATTGACCACTTACAACTATTTTGGGTGAATAAAAAATAAAATACAAAGTCTGTGTAAA
Organism: Sinonovacula constricta; assembly: GCA_007844125.1. Taxonomy (NCBI): domain Eukaryota; kingdom Metazoa; phylum Mollusca; class Bivalvia; order Cardiida; family Solecurtidae; genus Sinonovacula; species Sinonovacula constricta. The sequence goes on along the minus strand of CM017556.1, from coordinate 49,056,124 downwards.
TTACAAGGGCCACCACATGACAGCTGAAACATCTCGTCATGACCAGGATTTTTAGCACGTGGTGAGAGATAAATTTAGATTATAGCGACTCATAAAATACGAATGTACGATATAAGGGACCTTAAAAAAGACACAAATTAACTTGCACCGTGCCCTTTTCTCTTTCTTCTTATAGGTAGTTTCAAAAAGCATAGCTATCGTAATAAAACCTCGGTCTTTACAAGAGCTCTGTCGAAAAGTGAATAGAGTTGATAGCATAGGCCGCGTGGCCTAATGGATAAGGCGTCTGACTTCGAATCAGAAGATTGCGAGTTCGAGTCTCGTCGTGGTCAAATTCTTTGCTTGAAAACAAAACATTTTGTTAATAAACCCATTGCGGAAACGTTGCAGATGATTTCTTTCATGAGTTTAATCTCATTTTCCTTTGACAAAGTCAATGCAGAACTATTCCATGCACACTATATCTTAAGCTTCGATTCACCATTGATTTTTAAATGTGTTTGTTTGCTATGATGTATGTTAAGCTGCTCACAAAACAAGGAAAATGTGTTTTTCTTGAGTAACTGGTCAAAAATAATCATGAGTAAATGAAAAATTATAAAGGTCCCGCCGAGGATTGAACTCAGGACCTTCTGCGTGTTAAGCAGACGTGATAACCACTACACCACGGAACCGACTTGTCATCTTCAAGGGCAATCATGTTCATCTTAACATAAGATAGCTCGCGGCCTCAGGTAGGTAACATGCATCATACATTCATCCTTATTTTGTCACTGGTATTCCTGTCACAACGGGGGATTAGCTCAAGTGGTAGAGCGCTCGCTTAGCATGTGAGAGGTACCGGGATCGATACCCGGATTCTCCAATGATATTTTTGTTACCTTAATTTGTGTTGGTATTCAACCAGGAGTTTATTTTCAGCATGTTTTGAGTAATTTTGACGATTTCTGCATACAACACACCAACACAAAATGGACAAATTGACGTTTTACAACTATTTTGGGTGAAGAAAGATGCAATAGAAAGTCTGTGTAAATTGCAAGGTCCACCGCATGACAGCCGCAACATCTCATTCCGACCAGGACTCTCATGCACGTGGTGAAAGATAGATTTAGAAAATAGAGACTTATATAATATGCACGTACCATAAAGGTGACCTTGAACAAAAGACATAAATTAATGTGCACCGTTTCCTTTTGTCTTTCCTCTAACGTATCGCTATCGTTATATAACAATGGTCTATGGTCGGCTCCAGGTACGGGAGGCCCCGGGTTCGATCCCGGGCCGCGACATACCAAAGTCGTTAAAAATGTTAGTGGTATATCTCCCTTCCTAACGCTCAAGCAAATATAAGGGTAGTTCCACGACTGGTTGGCCCGGTGTCAGGATAATGTGACTGGGTGTGGTATCATGCCAGGTGTTCACGGCATGCTATACACAGTGAAGGCAGCACTATATCTGCTTCAAGTGGACAACGTCTCCAGATAACTGAAATACTGTTGGTGGGACGATAAACCCAATAAACAACAACAGCAATGGTCGATGCAAAAGCTCTGTCGATAAGTTTATAGTATTGATAGCAACGGCCGCGTGGCCTAATGGATAAGGCGTCTGACTTCGAATCAGAAGATTGCGAGTTCGAGTCTCGTCGTGGTCAAATTCATTGTTTGTAAACAAACCCTTTTGTTAATAAACCCATTGCGGAAACGTGGCAGATGATTTCTTTCATGAGTTAAAAGGCAATTTTCATTTAACAAAATCAATGCAGAATGTTGCCATGTACACTATACCTTTAGCTTCGATTCACCGTTGATTTCTAAATGCGTTTGTTTGCTATGATATATGTTAAGCTGCTAAAGAAAAACAAGGAAAATGTGTTCATCTTGCGTAACTAGACAAAAACTACCACGAATAAACAATAAAAATCTAGGTTCCGCCGAGGATTGAACTCAGGACCTTCTGCGTGTGAAGCAGACGTGATAACCACTACACCACGGAACCGACTTGTCATCTTCAAGGGCATTCATGTTCATCTTGACATAAGATAGCTCGCCTAAGATAGGTAACATGCATCATACAGTCATCCTTATTTTGTCACTGGTATTCCTCTCACAACGGGGGATTAGCTCAAGTGGTAGAGCGCTCGCTTAGCATGTGAGAGGTACCGGGATCGATACCCGGATTCTCCAATGATATTTTTGTTACCTTAATTTGTGTTGGTATTCAACCAGGAGTTTATTTTCAGCATGTTTTGAGTAATTTTGACGATTTCTGCATACATCACACCAACACAAAATGTACAAATTGACCACTTACAACTATTTTGGGTGAATAAAAAATAAAATACAAAGTCTGTGTAAATTACAAGGGCCACCACATGACAGCTGAAACATCTCGTCATGACCAGGATTTTTAGCACGTGGTGAGAGATAAATTTAGATTATAGCGACTCATAAAATACGAATGTACGATATAAGGGACCTTAAAAAAGACACAAATTAACTTGCACCGTGCCCTTTTCTCTTTCTTCTTATAGGTAGTTTCAAAAAGCATAGCTATCGTAATAAAACCTCGGTCTTTACAAGAGCTCTGTCGAAAAGTGAATAGAGTTGATAGCATCGGCCGCGTGGCCTAATGGATAAGGCGTCTGACTTCGAATCAGAAGATTGCGAGTTCGAGTCTCGTCGTGGTCAAATTCTTTGCTTGAAAACAAAACATTTTGTTAATAAACCCATTGCGGAAACGTTGCAGATGATTTCTTTCATGAGTTTAATCTCATTTTCCTTTGACAAAGTCAATGCAGAACTATTCCATGCACACTATATCTTAAGCTTCGATTCACCATTGATTTTTAAATGTGTTTGTTTGCTATGATGTATGTTAAGCTGCTCACAAAACAAGGAAAATGTGTTTTTCTTGAGTAACTGGTCAAAAATAATCATGAGTAAATGAAAAAATATAAAGGTTCCGCCGAGGATTGAACTCAGGACCTTCTGCGTGTTAAGCAGACGTGATAACCACTACACCACGGAACCGACTTGTCATCTTCAAGGGCAATCATGTTCATCTTAACATAAGATAGCTCGCGGCCTCAGGTAGGTAACATGCATCATACATTCATCCTTATTTTGTCACTGGTATTCCTGTCACAACGGGGGATTAGCTCAAGTGGTAGAGCGCTCGCTTAGCATGTGAGAGGTACCGGGATCGATACCCGGATTCTCCAATGATATTTTTGTTACCTTAAGTTATGTTGGTATTCAACCAGGAGTTTATTTTCAGCTTGTTTTGAGTAATTTTGAAGATTTCTGCATAAATCACACAAACACAAAATGGACAAATTGACGTTTTACAACTATTTTGGGTGAAGAAAGATGCAATAGAAAGTCTGTGTAAATTGCAAGGTCCACCGCATGACAGCCGCAACATCTCATTCCGACCAGGACTCTCATGCACGTGGTGAAAGATAGATTTAGAAAATAGAGACTTATATAATATGCACGTACCATAAAGGTGACCTTGAACAAAAGACATAAATTAATGTGCACCGTTTCCTTTTGTCTTTCCTCTAACGTATCGCTATCGTTATATAACAATGGTCTATGGTCGGCTCCAGGTACGGGAGGCCCCGGGTTCGATCCCGGGCCGCGACATACCAAAGTCGTTAAAAATGTTAGTGGTATATCTCCCTTCCTAACGCTCAAGCAAATATAAGGGTAGTTCCACGACTGGTTGGCCCGGTGTCAGGATAATGTGACTGGGTGTGGTATCATGCCAGGTGTTCACGGCATGCTATACACAGTGAAGGCAGCACTATATCTGCTTCAAGTGGACAACGTCTCCAGATAACTGAAATACTGTTGGTGGGACGATAAACCCAATAAACAACAACAGCAATGGTCGATGCAAAAGCTCTGTCGATAAGTTTATAGTATTGATAGCAACGGCCGCGTGGCCTAATGGATAAGGCGTCTGACTTCGAATCAGAAGATTGCGAGTTCGAGTCTCGTCGTGGTCAAATTCATTGTTTGTAAACAAACCCTTTTGTTAATAAACCCATTGCGGAAACGTGGCAGATGATTCATGAGTTAAAAGGCAATTTTCATTTAACAAAATCAATGCAGAATGTTGCCATGTACACTATACCTTTAGCTTCGATTCACCGTTGATTTCTAAATGTGTTTGTTTGCTATGATATATGTTAAGCTGCTAAAGAAAAACAAGGAAAATGTGTTCATCTTGCGTAACTAGACAAAAACTACCACGAATAAACAATAAAAATCTAGGTTCCGCCGAGGATTGAACTCAGGACCTTCTGCGTGTGAAGCAGACGTGATAACCACTACACCACGGAACCGACTTGTCATCTTCAAGGGCATTCATGTTCATCTTGACATAAGATAGCTCGCCTAAGATAGGTAACATGCATCATACAGTCATCCTTATTTTGTCACTGGTATTCCTCTCACAACGGGGGATTAGCTCAAGTGGTAGAGCGCTCGCTTAGCATGTGAGAGGTACCGGGATCGATACCCGGATTCTCCAATGATTTTGTTTTTACTTTGAAGTATTTTCTATCCAAACACGAGTTTATTTTCAGCATGTTTTGAGTAATTTTGACGATTTCTGCATACATCACACCAACACAAAATGTACAAATTGACCACTTACAACTATTTTGGGTGATTAAAAAATAAAATACAAAGTCTGTGTAAATTACAAGGGCCACCACATGACAGCTGAAACATCTCGTCATGACCAGGATTTTTAGCACGTGGTGAGAGATAAATTTAGATTATAGCGACTCATAAAATACGAATGTACGATATAAGGGACCTTAAAAAAGACACAAATTAACTTGCACCGTGCCCTTTTCTCTTTCTTCTTATAGGTAGTTTCAAAAAGCATAGCTATCGTAATAAAACCTCGGTCTTTACAAGAACTCTGTCGAAAAGTGAATAGAGTTGATAGCATCGGCCGCGTGGCCTAATGGATAAGGCGTCTGACTTCGAATCAGAAGATTGCGAGTTCGAGTCTCGTCGTGGTCAAATTCTTTGCTTGAAAACAAAACATTTTGTTAATAAACCCATTGCGGAAACGTTGCAGATGATTTCTTTCATGAGTTTAATCTCATTTTCCTTTGACAAAGTCAATGCAGAACTATTCCATGCACACTATATCTTAAGCTTCGATTCACCATTGATTTTTAAATGTGTTTGTTTGCTATGATGTATGTTAAGCTGCTCACAAAACAAGGAAAATGTGTTTTTCTTGAGTAACTGGTCAAAAACAATCATGAGTAAATGAAAAAATATAAAGGTTCCGCCGAGGATTGAACTCAGGACCTTCTGCGTGTTAAGCAGACGTGATTACCACTACACCACGGAACCGACTTGTCATCTTCAAGGGCAATCATGTTCATCTTAACATAAGATAGCTCGCGGCCTCAGGTAGGTAACATGCATCATACATTCATCCTTATTTTGTCACTGGTATTCCTGTCACAACGGGGGATTAGCTCAAGTGGTAGAGCGCTCGCTTAGCATGTGAGAGGTACCGGGATCGATACCCGGATTCTCCAATGATATTTTTGTTACCTTAATTTGTGTTGGTATTCAACCAGGAGTTTATTTTCAGCATGTTTTGAGTAATTTTGACGATTTCTGCATACAACACACCAACACAAAATGGACAAATTGACGTTTTACAACTATTTTGGGTGAAGAAAGATGCAATAGAAAGTCTGTGTAAATTGCAAGGTCCACCGCATGACAGCCGCAACATCTCATTCCGACCAGGACTCTCATGCACGTGGTGAAAGATAGATTTAGAAAATAGAGACTTATATAATATGCACGTACCATAAAGGTGACCTTGAACAAAAGACATAAATTAATGTGCACCGTTTCCTTTTGTCTTTCCTCTAACGTATCGCTATCGTTATATAACAATGGTCTATGGTCGGCTCCAGGTACGGGAGGCCCCGGGTTCGATCCCGGGCCGCGACATACCAAAGTCGTTAAAAATGTTAGTGGTATATCTCCCTTCCTAACGCTCAAGCAAATATAAGGGTAGTTCCACGACTGGTTGGCCCGGTGTCAGGATAATGTGACTGGGTGTGGTATCATGCCAGGTGTTCACGGCATGCTATACACAGTGAAGGCAGCACTATATCTGCTTCAAGTGGACAACGTCTCCAGATAACTGAAATACTGTTGGTGGGACGATAAACCCAATAAACAACAACAGCAATGGTCGATGCAAAAGCTCTGTCGATAAGTTTATAGTATTGATAGCAACGGCCGCGTGGCCTAATGGATAAGGCGTCTGACTTCGAATCAGAAGATTGCGAGTTCGAGTCTCGTCGTGGTCAAATTCATTGTTTGTAAACGAACCCTTTTGTTAATAAACCATTGCGGAAACGTGGCAGATGATTTCTTTCATGAGTTAAAAGGCAATTTTCATTTAACAAAATCAATGCAGAATGTTGCCATGTACACTATACCTTTAGCTTCGATTCACCGTTGATTTCTAAATGCGTTTGTTTGCTATGATATATGTTAAGCTGCTAAAGAAAAACAAGGAAAATGTGTTCATCTTGCGTAACTAGACAAAAACTACCACGAATAAACAATAAAAATCTAGGTTCCGCCGAGGATTGAACTCAGGACCTTCTGCGTGTGAAGCAGACGTGATAACCACTACACCACGGAACCGACTTGTCATCTTCAAGGGCATTCATGTTCATCTTGACATAAGATAGCTCGCCTAAGATAGGTAACATGCATCATACAGTCATCCTTATTTTGTCACTGGTATTCCTCTCACAACGGGGGATTAGCTCAAGTGGTAGAGCGCTCGCTTAGCATGTGAGAGGTACCGGGATCGATACCCGGATTCTCCAATGATTTTGTTTTTACTTTGAAGTATTTTCTATCCAAACACGAGTTTATTTTCAGCATGTTTTGAGTAATTTTGACGATTTCTGCATACATCACACCAACACAAAATGTACAAATTGACCACTTACAACTATTTTGGGTGATTAAAAAATAAAATACAAAGTCTGTGTAAATTACAAGGGCCACCACATGACAGCTGAAACATCTCGTCATGACCAGGATTTTTAGCACGTGGTGAGAGATAAATTTAGATTATAGCGACTCATAAAATACGAATGTACGATATAAGGGACCTTAAAAAAGACACAAATTAACTTGCACCGTGCCCTTTTCTCTTTCTTCTTATAGGTAGTTTCAAAAAGCATAGCTATCGTAATAAACCTCGGTCTTTACAAGACTCTGTCGAAAAGTGAATAGAGTTGATAGCATCGGCGCGTGGCCTAATGGATAAGGCGTCTGACTTCGAATCAGAAGATTGCGAGTTCGAGTCTCGTCGTGGTCAAATTCTTGCTTGAAAACAAAACATTTTGTTAATAAACCCATTGCGGAAACGTTGCAGATGATTCTTTCATGAGTTTAATCTCATTTTCCTTTGACAAAGTCACTGCAGAACTATTCCATGCACACTATATCTTAAGCTTCGATTCACCATTGATTTTTAAATGTGTTTGTTTGCTATGATGTATGTTAGCTGCTCACAAAACAAGGAAAATGTGTTTTTCTTGAGTAACTGGTCAAAAATAATCATGAGTAAATGAAAAAATATAAAGGTTCCGCCGAGGATTGAACTCAGGACCTTCTGCGTGTTAAGCAGACGTGATAACCACTACACCACGGAACCGACTTGTCATCTTCAAGGGCAATCATGTTCATCTTGACATAAGATAGCTCGCGGCCTCAGGTAGGTAACATGCATCATACATTCATCCTTATTTTGTCACTGGTATTCCTGTCACAACGGGGGATTAGCTCAAGTGGTAGAGCGCTCGCTTAGCATGTGAGAGGTACCGGGATCGATACCCGGATTCTCCAATGATATTTTTGTTACCTTAATTTGTGTTGGTATTCAACCAGGAGTTTATTTTCAGCATGTTTTGAGTAATTTTGACGATTTCTGCATACAACACACCAACACAAAATGGACAAATTGACGTTTTACAACTATTTTGGGTGAAGAAAGATGCAATAGAAAGTCTGTGTAAATTGCAAGGTCCACCGCATGACAGCCGCAACATCTC